>JAODAL010000032.1:0-553800 GCA_025379985.1 Phyllomedusa bahiana
GGGGGAAGCTCTGATCCACACCTTCCCAGTGTCAAATGTACAACATTGTACTTTAAAGGGATATTATAACTGCAAACCGTTACGTCTAAACAAGACCTGGCCCCCCATGACTGCTGCTCCAAGCTGCCCCGGGACCCTGTCTTCTGCTAGAATACTCCTTTAACCACCTTCCCACTGCACTGACTGCAGGGGAGAAAGGGATCAAAGATACAGCGCTGTGACTAGGCTAGTCACAGTCAACCAGTGATGCGCACCTGCAATTTCTTGGTCATGTTGGCAGCCATTTTGGTCTCCATCTGTAACTTCTGTGTTAAAAATCTTTTTCGTGTCAGGGTAAGGTATTTTTTTTTACTTGCTGTAATTTTTCATACAATATAGATTAAACCTCAAATTTGTAACTTTCATTAGTGGCTGTGCACAATATGACCTTTTGAATCTTACTGTAGTGACAGTACACTTGTGTGTGGCCTACTGCTCTCCTGTTTAGATGGATTTCATGCAGAAGTGGGTTATGGCTGTTGGATTTTGGATAAAAAACTGTGGTGTACTTTATTGGTTGGTCTAAGAGTTGGACACCCTTTAAAGGGCTGTCTCACTACAAGGATTGCATTTTAAATTAAAGATCTTGCAAAAACAAGTCACTTTGCAATATGTGTTCATTAACTGTGTCCTACCTATTCCTAGATATCCCTTCTTGTATGGGCTGCATCAGCTCCTCAGGTCGCTATAGCTACAGACCTGTTTACTCTCTCACGATAGGCTGCCAGGACTGGTT
This sequence comes from Phyllomedusa bahiana, assembly GCA_025379985.1. Classification (NCBI taxonomy): domain Eukaryota; kingdom Metazoa; phylum Chordata; class Amphibia; order Anura; family Hylidae; genus Phyllomedusa; species Phyllomedusa bahiana. Next base: position 776 of record JAODAL010000032.1, read on the forward strand.
GCTATAGCTACAGACCTGGAATCTACCACAGCCTAGTAGAAGCCAGTAAACACGCCCCTGAATTCAAAGTGAAACCAAGAAAACAGGACTGAGGTAAGGTGAATCAATGGAGTGGGACAACCCCTTTAAAATCTTATTCATGAGCAGGTGTTAGCTTCGCCCACCAAAGGCTAACCCCGCCCACTGACAGTTATTCACATGTTTCTACCTATTCAAATTAATAGGTTTGTCAGTTGAGGTAGGCGGAGCTAGCCTCAGATGGGTGGAGTTTGAAAAAAACTGACACTGAATGACTCTTCGAATGGCTCTTCTGTCTGAAAACTGCAGATTTGAGCATTAAATACACGAAAACTACAGCATCTTACAGAATAAGGGACACCGTGCTGGAAACAGCAGGTCTAACACTAGCTTGTTCTGTCGTCAGCAAGGGGGGCAAAAACTATGTAACAGGTTCTCTTTAAGGATAGTACCTTTGAAACAGGTAATCAGTGTGTGTGTTTGGCGGAGGTCTAATCTTTCGGACCTCCATCAATCGGCACGATAAAGGGGCTGAGCTGCAGTACCAGATACTGTTGCCCATTTAGACTGTATAAAAAGAAATAAAAAAAAACACACTGAACAAGTAGAGTGCTAAAAAGGTGTTCTCAACATGCTGTTTCACAGAGCCTGCTCTTCACAGCCAGCTTCAGGTTCCCACTTCCTGTTCAGGCTGTGGGTAGTTCTACATCAGTGTTTGGCATATCTCTATTTCTAGCTAAGTTTTACCAGCAAGACATGAGGTTACAGAGCTTTAAAGGGTTAAAGCTTGTCAGTAACCTAGATAAACAAGCTCCTGTGTTGCTGATAAGGCACAGCAGTGAGTGGTCACTGTGGTGGGACAGGGCAGTTGAAGCAATAAGAGCAGAGAGAGGTGGTCAGTAACCTAGGGAAGCCTGTGTAAGCAAGCAGAAGATAAAATCTCCACCATCTCCTAAACAAATGAGAACAGCAACATATTTGTGAATAGTCCTTATTTGCCTTTGTCTACATTTTCAAAGCTGATCGTTGTGGTGAGAGAACCCCTTTAAGTTTATACTGAAACAGGAAAACGATTAAATCCCGTTGCCCCATCGGAAGAAATGCATCAGTTCAGCGAGGAGGCAAAAACTTGTAGAAGGCTGAATTTTTAATTGGTCTAAATGATGCAGGATCCAAAGAGCTGATTAATTGACATCCAGTTATGTATGATTTTAGACCAGTTGTAAAGTATTTCTATGGTATAGCGCCCGATAGAGCAGGAATATATAGCAGAGACTCATCCGTCTTCTCTCAGAACAGGAATGGCCATGTAGAGACTTTCCTCCCATTGCAAACAGGTTCCTAGATGCAGGACTTTTCCCGCACCCCATCTTATACTGATTGCATGTGCATTACATTCTGTGACCAGAGGGGGCACTGCTGCTTCATAATTGCCACTGTTCGTAGTGTCATTGTGAAAGCAACATAGGCATTTCAACTAAAATGTCATTTTTCTATTATCAAGGCTCAGCTTATCCTTCACCAAAAACACTAATTGTCACATTGATAAGGGATGAATTATTAACCACTTCAAGGCTAGGATTTTTTTCTCTCTTTTACATCCATGGTATGACATAGTAATATGAAATCAAAGTTTATCTCGTCAATGGGACGCTGCACGGTAGTAGTGATAATGTCCTAATGACTAGAAGAATGGCAACACACAGCTGCCAGTTTGATACAGGAGGAACAATAAAGAAACGTCCTAATGCAAAGATGTGAGAAGTTATGTTACAGAATAATTTTATTGGGAATTCAAATGTGTTAAAACCGGACATGTCCAGAGTAGTGATAGGTGTTATGGTGCTAGTAAAAGGGTTGTCCAGCCAACAACAGAAAAAAACAATCTTGCATAGTTTGCCCAAGTCTTCATTCATCTCTCTGTGACAATTGTTGTGCTGTATGTAGCCTTGGAAGGCAGGATCAGAGTGTCATGACTTAAAAAGCAGCCCTGAAAAAAATCCAGACTACTTTGGTCACTTGATCTCTAGGACTCAACGTAGAGCTGTTTCCTGTGTCAAGACATGCAAACCTACTGAACTTCCTGTCTTCAGACAGCTGATGTAGAACTGCATGAAGCGCACAGATCATTTTAATCAAAGTACGTTACAAAGGGAATTTTTTTTCCCCACTTTGCAACCCTTTTAGGTCGGACCTAAGCTAGTGAGGGCAAACCTTTTAAGCTCAGTGGGCCCAAATTTGTAAAAGAAAACTAGCTTAACTCAGGTGATGTCACATATAGAAACATCCATAATTTTGTGGTATCTGTAGTTCTAGGAAAACGGTATATCTTATATATTTATTAAAAAAAGGAAAAACACATAATTTATATTAGTGACTTTGTTGCTGAATTTAAAGGGGTTGTGTCACTACAAGGATTGCTTTTTATGTTAAAGATCTTGCAAAAACAAGTCACTTTGCAATAAGTGTCCATTAACAGTATCCTACCTATTCTGAGATATCCCCTCTTGTATGAGCTGCATCAGCTCCTCAGGTCGCTATAGCTACAGACCTGTTTGATCTCTCATGATAGGCTGCCAGCACTGGTTGCTATAGCTACAGACCTGGCTTCTACTGCAGCCTAGTGGAAGCCAGTAAACATGCCCCTGAATTCAAAATAAAACCAAGAAAACAGGACTGAGGTAAGATGAATCAATGGAGTGACAACCCCTTTAATTTCATGATAAGCAGCCCAGGGACCCACCGGGAGTTTCCCCTACTTCCCTGTGGGCCAGTCTAAGCCTGATTCAGTCCCATATACACAGGTACCAGGTGTATCAGCCCCTGCATACACAGACCCTGTATATAGCCCCGTATAAATAGCACCCATATCTTCAGCCCTCAGTATATAGAACTCAATATAAGGCTCCTTGTATATACAGTCCCCCATATACAGCCGTCGCCCTGTATCTCCAGAAGGTGAGGCCGCAGTTAATTGCATCTGTCTCCTGTGTCACCCAGGCATTTTCTGTGTGGCCCCTCCTGACAGGGCCCTCCGCTTATAGGAGCTGCTGCTGTGTGTCTATGCCCAAACACTATGCAGGAGCTGGAAGTTCCAGTGTGGACAAAGGCGAGAAGAGAGAGGCGTCTGCAGGTACCAGGGACCTGGATACATAGAGAGTGGGCTTTGTATGTGACCTACCTAAAGCTACGCGTCTGCTTGACTCTACTGCCTCAGCACTGCTCAAATGCGGGAGCAGAACTTTGGAGGCAGGAAACCGCAAGCTGCGTCTGCGCCATGACTGTGAGCATCATAAGGAGGCGGGGGTCAGTGAGGGAGGAGATATCCGCCGCTGGGACAGTGACGGCAAGGTGAACTGACATCTAGCCACTTGCTTTCAATTTGGAAATTTGACATGGAACTTGGGGCCCACCTGGGGTTTCACCGACTGCCCGGTGGGCCAGTCCGTGTCTGTGTCACCCAAAATGTTGGGCATGTCAGCTTTTCACATGCGTTCCATAGGTTCACCATTACTGACTGCAGTAACCTACTTACAGTGGAAATAGAGGGATTAATACACTCCATGGTCCCCTGCTTCTTCACCACCATTCATGACCCAGGAAAGAAGCTGAACGTCTTCTCAAGTTTCTATTGTAAAATATTGATGTTTGCCTCCTCTGGTGCAGACCTATACTGTAACCTGTCAGGATGATGTCCTTTCTATCTTGTGTTAAAATCTTGAAAACCTCGTAGTTATTACTTTGGCTACCAATTTAAATATGTCCTGGCCCTTTTCTGCTCTGCAAAGATCACTCGGAAGTCTTCTCATTATCACATGTAAGGCTACAAAGTAAGGTGACCCCAATGTATAGACAACTCAGAATCCACTATTCACATCCGGAAATGGTCACAGAGCATGGCCACAACACTCTCCCATAAAGTCATCTCCTGTGGGCCATGTGGTTGCTGTAAAGCATGTCTCTAAATGCTGTAAGAATACAAAAAACAAAAAATTGCTTTGTCAAAATGATCATAGACTAGATCCTGGTCCTGCTGAAATTCCCATTTGTTGCACTGTTAGGGCATTAGTTATTAAAGGGGCCTTTCCTACTTAAAAAGTACAAATAACTATTAATACCACTTTGTATTTTTTAATCTCTTTGAGTGTTACAACTCTTTAAACAAAAAAAAAAAAAAAATCTACCAACAAAATTAAGAATTGGTATCTGTACTTTACTAAGTATTACATAATGCTACAGCATTGAGTATTATATCCTTGAAGGGGTTGTCTCACTACATTGATTCATCTTACCTCAGTCCGGTTTTCTTGGTTGCATTTTGATTTCAGGGGCGTGTTTACTGGCTTTTACTAAGCTGCAGTAGAAGCCAGGTCTGTAGCTATAGCAACCAGTGCTGGCAGCCTATCAGGCGAAATCAATCAGGTCTGTAGCTATAGCGACCTGAGGAGCTGATGCAGCCCATACAAGAGGGGATATCTAGGAATAGGTAGGACACTGTTAATTGATTCATATTGCAAAGTGAATTGTTTTTGCAAGATCTTTAACATAAAAAGGAATCCTTGTAGTGAGACAGCCCATTTAATGTTACATCAAGACTGCCAGCATACAATATTGACACAGACTTTAATCAAAAGTGATAAAATATAGTATTTTATTTCATCATTTTAGAAAAACAAGATGGAAATGGAACAAGTACACACAGAACCATGAGCAGTGTATAATTTCATATCGTAGATTAGTTCACAGATACATGGAGAAAGCATTAGGGCATGTTCACACTGCTGATTATTAATCCGCCCCAAAATAAATGGCAAACGTCAGAAAACAAAAAGTGTGGTGCCTCCCAAAAGCTGTCGTGTGAACTTGTAAATACAAGGTAAAAAATAGAATCGGTCAAAAATAATCCCCATCAAGTAATTGTATCCGTGCATATATATGTAAAGTACAAGTGCTATATAAATAAACAAGGACTGTAATACAAATATTACATCCTAGTGAGTATTCACTGCCCTGGGCAATTACGCCGGGTCTTCAGGAGTGGTGCTGGGAGGGAGGTGGGGTGGGGCGGCAGTCTGCCGGCCCCATAGACCTACATTACCACGAATAAATGACAGGTCAATTATCTCCACACGCGTACAATACAATCGTATTGTACGCCCAGGAAGAGGAGGCATAATCCATAGTTCTCTATGAGAACTGTGGATTACCGTAATGATTGTGGCGCATTTCGCTCGTATTAGAGCGCAGTACGTGGCGAAATGCGTCCCAAAATAAACCATTTGAACTTACTCTAAAACTCTGTAGATGCCACAATCAACAATGACCCTGATATCTAAAAGGTTTAACCCGCAGGACTGAAGTAATCCATGCTCCTAACAATTGAAGGTGGTTGTCAGCTGTGTAGCGCAGCTGGACCTGCAAGCAATGATGTTAGTACAGCTTTAGAGCCCATCCCATAACCGCACTGTAGTAGTACATTACCTCACAGGAATGGTGTATATCCCGCAATATACTCTTTTGAGAGGAGGAAAGGATTAAAGAGGATCTGTTCAATCTGAAAGTATCTTTATTTTACAAAATACTTGCATTTCAGAATAAATTAATCGTCGTGGAGCATCTTTTCTTAAAACTTGTCATCTTGACTTTGTTCTTCCTCCTAGAACTACAGAATTGAAAAGTAGGAGTTACCGTTCCTGTTGTTGTCAGTGAGGTTTGACCCTATAAGCACTCGCTGTCCAGTCAACAAGGGGAATGGTAGCGGTCAACTGTCAATTCATTTATGTTTTCCCAGAGGAATAACAGAGGAACTGCACAATGTGGAGTTCTTAGTAAAGGTGCTACATCGTCATCATTTTATGAGTAATGCAGCTGTCGAGATGGTAAACGGGTCCTCTTAAATCTAGATGATATACTAGTAGGTGGTGGATATTGCCAATTATGACATAAAGGGGTTTTGCCACAAAGTAAAATTGACGTGGAAAGCTTGCAAATGAAATAAAAACCATTTTCACCATTCGTTATTATTAAACATTCTGCACCGTTTTTGTTTTAGCTGCCCCTTTAGTGATCCATTGTTTACAGCTCATCTCCAGGGTATACGACAGGGCTGAGAGCTCCTCAGTCCTGGTCAGACATGGTCAGACATCACCTCTCCTCTCAGGCAGCTACTGAGTTTTCAAACCCCAGGTGCTTTCATTCTACTCCCGTCCTCTGTACTCCTTAGTAATTAGTAAACAGTGCAAATAAATAAAAAAAGAAACCCCAATAAAGTTTGTGCATTGATTCCTGCAGGGATTTGAACCTAGGACCCTTGTGCCTGGAGGCAAAAACTTTACATCTCAGCTACTCACAATGCTTTACATAAACCGACCTTTCTTTGACCATAGAGAAGGAAAGGCATGGTGATGTCATCCTGCTGGGTCACATAATATGCAATTCAAACAAATCACACACGCCCCCTTCTGAGCACACACAGCTGACGAGCTGGATACAGGATACAGCTGGATACAGGTATGAAATGAGATTGTGGCAAAACCCCTTTAAGACTGGCTCCTGGAGTGCACACCCTTCTGGAAATGCCCCAAAAGAGAATAATACAAAATTTACTGCCGTTACCTAATCATTTCTCCCTGCTTAATGTGAGGATGTGAAATTCCACCAGTTTTTGTTTTTTTTGGCAGTTCTAGATACGTGTTGGATTATCAGATGCCGAAATAAAGGAATTTCACAATGCATTTCTAGTTCAGGCACACGTGTTAATGAATAACTCTGATCTCCTGGATCAAGGAGTCACAGTGGCGGCTACTTTCTTGAAAGGACACTTCCACCAGAAAATATTTTTATTAAAACCTGTTTTCCAGAAATATTTTTTTATTTTAATTTCTGCAGTCCTTTCCACGTAAAAAATTGCCTATAAAATGTTGTCCTTTATTTCTAGTTCTGATCACTGAAGAGAGAAAACTCCTGAAGGGCATGTCAGACTAATCCCACTTTACTGCAGCTGATGCTGCTTATCGCTGTAATCTCATTATAGATAGTAGGTAATGACAGAACAATCGCTCTACTTTTCTCTGGACAGGATGAGATAAAAAAAAAGACTAGACTGAAAGGCAAAGGTAAGAGCAACATGCAAAAGTTAATGTGGGTTTTCAGCTCTATTCTCACTTATGAGTCCTGCTGATAACACTTACACCTCTGAGACCCATAGTTGACCTGATAGCTGTTAGGGTGCTTTCACACGGTGCGTTTTTGATGTGTTTTTTTGGATGCAGTTTTTTTTTGCAGGAAGGCACAGCAATTAATGTTGTACATTGTTGCACAAAAAACGCATCAAAAACGCACCCAAAATGCACCGTGTGAAAGTACCCTTAAACAAAGCTGTCAGAGAGGGAGTCAGCGAGACGACAAACCAGGAAGTCATATACATAGTAGAACTTAAAAAAAAAAAAAAATCCTAACCACCCAATTTAAAAAAAAAATAAAAATTGTATATAAGAATTTTTCTTGTCAATATGTGAGAAAAAATATTTGTTGATAGTAGTGTCCCTTTCCAGTCTCTCTTTTCAAAGGGTTTTGGTCTGGGTAGAGGCAGCGGGCTTGCTTTCACAATTGTTTTTTTTTTTTTTTTTAAAAAGCAAAATAAAGGTTGGAAAGATTAACCTTTTACCTGCCATGGTGTGTGCAACACGAAAAGGCGTTAATATTCATGGCAAGCATTCCCACTACCGTGGCTTAGTGCCAATCTCAAACTGTGCTTCTAAGTCCTTTTACATACTCGGTAAATAATTGATGGATTTGCCTGCCATGTTTCAAAAAGATGTCCCGCTCTACAGCCTCCACCAGCAAATGAATGGCGAGCGAGCAGGTTTTGCAAAAACAGTTTTGTATGTTATTATGAAATAATAACTGACACCAGAGTCCATTTGCTGATGGAAAGCTTTCTTATGTCTCGCAAGGGGTTTAAGAGATACTCCGTGCTTACTCAGGAGTGAAAGCATCAAATTAAAGTGTTTGTGCTGACAAAGGAGAAATTTGGATTTCAGCAAACGATGCAGGATTGTGTGATTGCTCCGCTCGTCGGCGAGAGCAGCCTGGCCAGGCCTTGTAATGAAATGCATGCATACAATTAAAGCCACTTGAAGTGTGTAGCTCGAGGATGTGTTCCGTCAGTCTCTAGTGACCACAGCCGCTCCCCGTACACCGGCTCCGTTTCATATTCATAAATCAGCTCTTCACACATTGGCAGCACAGGTCCCACAGAGTCGGCAAGAGCATCGGGAGACCAGGCCTTGCAGCCAAGAACAGAAGTGAAAAATGATCCCACTTGATGGGGGCTCCTGGATTTATTGCTGGAAGGAAGAGCAAATTGAATAGCAATGAGGGTTTGTGAATAAGCACCTTGTCAGAAGATCTGACACTGACAGATGATAAGGTTCACAGATAGAGCTTCCACCCTGCACTGTGGCTTAGAGGTCCTGCTTACTGGGATGGGATGACTTCTCGGCAGTGGGCAATACATCTTTCTTTGTATTGGAGACTATCAGGAGGCATCTTGTGTTGGTCTGATGACGGAACGGAGAAAAATAGCAACTGCTCCCCTGGGACTTCATGTAATTTCCATGCGAATGGAGAACTTTTTACTGTATTGATGCCTTGAGAGGTGTTTCTATAGTATAATGTGTGTAGCGGTAACCTCTGTTACTGCAACCAAATGTATTCAATGCAATTCTGACCAAGGCGTTAATACAATATAGTATAAAGAGGACAAAATCTATAGTAGTACATACCTTCTACAATGAAGATCCATAGAACATGAGCACGTACGTATTCCTGGTGGTTTGTTCATGGGATCATATACTTAGGATTGTTGACTGGGTTTTTAGGTTTAGGCCATGTCTACACAGCAGTGTTTTTTGGTTGGATTTTTAAGTGGATTCAGTATTAAGAATTCGCAAAAATTTAACCAGTACCCATAGACCTCAATACAAAATCCGAGGTGTAGTCTACACAGTTCGGATTTTCTGTTGTCGCTTTTCCAAACTGCCGGCTTATAGAACATGTTCCATAATCCGCCATGGTGGATTCTAGTACAGTCATGGCCAAAAGTTTTGAGAATGACACAAATATTATATTTTCACATGATCTGTTGCCCTCTGGTTTTTATGTGTGTTTGTCAGATGATTTTATCACATACAGAAATACAAGTGCAATCATATTATGATTAACAAAAGCTTTTATTGACAGACTGAGTTAATGCAGCAAGTCACTATTTGCAGTGTTGACCCTTCTTCAGGACCTATGCAATTCTCCCTGGCATGCTCTCAATCAACTTCTGGACCAAATCCTGACTGATAGCAGTCCATTCTTGCACAATCAATGCTTGCATTTGTCACAATTTGTTGGTTTTTGTTTGTCCACCCGTCTCTTGATGATTGACCACAAGTTCTCAATGGGATTAAGATCTGGGGAGTTTCCAGGCCATGGACCCCAAATCTTCTGTTTGTTCCCTGAGCCATTTAGTTATCACCTTTGCTTTATGGCAAGGGTTCCATCATGCTGGAAAAGGCATTGTTGATCACCAAACTGCTCTTGGACGGTTGGGAGAAGTTGCTCTTGGAGGACATTCTGGTACCATTCTTTATTCATGGATGTATTTTTTGGCAAGACTGTTAGAGAACCGATTCCCTTGGCTGAGAAGCAACCCACACATGAATGGTTTCTTTGGATGCTTTACAGTTGGCATCGGACAAGACTGGTGGTATCGCTCACCTTGTCTTCTCCGAACAAGCTGTTTTCCAGATGTTCCAAACATTCGGAAAGGGGATTCATCAGAGAAAATGACTTTACCCCAGTCCTCAGCAGTCCACTCCCTGTACCTTTGGCAGAATGATCAGTCTGTCCCTGATGTTATTTCTGGAGAGAAGTGGCTTCTTTGCTGCCCTCCTTGACACCAGCCTTGCTCCATGAGTCCTCCGCCTCACAGTGTGTGCAGATGCACTCACACCTGCCTGCTGCCATTCCTGAGCAGCTCTTGCACTCTGGTAGCCCTTTCTCTGAAGCTGAAACACTTTTAAGAGACGGTCCTGGCGCTTGCTGGTCTTTCTTGGGTGCCCTGGAGCCTTTTTGGCAACAATGGAAACCTCTCTCCTTGAATTTCCTTGATGATGCGATAGATTGTTGACTGAGGTGCAATCTTTCTAGCTGCGATACTCATCCCTGTTAGGCCAGTTTTGTGCAGTGCAATGATGACTGCACGTTGTTTCTTTAGAGATAACCATGGTTAACAGAAGAGAAACAATGATGCCAAGCACACAGCCTCCTTTTAAAGTGTCCAGTGGTGTGATTTACTTAATCATGACAGATTGATCTCCAGCCCTGTCCTCATCAACACCCACACCTGTTTAATGGAGCAATCACTGAAACGATGATTAGCTGCTCCTTTTAAGACAGGCCTGCAGTGAAGTTGAAATGTGTTTTGGGGAAAAAGTTCATTTTCTAGGCAACTATTGACTTTGCAATTAATTGCTGTTAAGCTGATCACTCTTTATAACATTCTGGAGTATATGCAAATTGCCATTATAAAACCTGATGCAGTAGACTTTGTAAAAATTAACATTTGTATCATTCTCAAAACTTTTGGCCATGACTGTACAGTTCAGTATTAGGCTATGTTCACACGGCTTAATTGCGGGACGTAATTTCGTCCCGCAATTACGCGTGTGACGGAGCTGGCGGGAGCGGGGGAGTAAGCAGAGGGCGGCACTTTCGCCGCCCATAGACTATCACTGCAGCGTCGCGTATACGCCGCTAGAAGTGACAGTGAATTACTCCCCGCCCGGGCGGATTCCCCGGGCGGGGAGAGGAGAAAAACCCAATTCTCTAGAGAAACGTGAATTACCGTAATGAATGGGCCTTTTTTGGGCCCGTAATTGGCGCACTTCGGCGCGTAATTGGGGACCGAAATACGGCCCATTTTAAGCCGGGGAAAACATAGCCTTAAAGGGCGGCGAACCCCAAAACCGGGGTTTGTTTGTAAAATACCTTTGGCTTTTTTACAGTTGTCGTGTAGACAAGCCTTAGCTATGTTCACTGGCTTAAAATGGGACGTATTTCAGTCCGAATTGCGCCGACTGCTGAATTTACACTGTAAACGTCCCAGCATTACGGTAACCCACAGTTCTCATAGAGAACTATGGATTGTGTCTCCTCTCCTCGCTCGGCGAATCCGCCGTGGGGGGGAGATGAGTGACATGTGAATTACCAGCGACGTATACGCCGCTAGTAATGATAGTCTATGGGCCGGCGAGGTGCCGGCCCCCCGCTCCCGCCCCACCCCCGTCCATGCGGCGTAATTGCGGGGCGTAATTACGCCCTGCAAATAAGCCGTGTGAACATAGCCTTAGGGTTCATTCAGTGACTGAAGGTCATGGTCATCCTGATGATCTCAATTACTTGGTTCAGGCAATATGAATTATTTTTGAGCTGGACGGTGGCTTAGTCCCCTGTGGCCCTGTTCTATGGAGCTACTTATGGGGGAATATCTATGTGTTTAGGCATTTAATGGAGCATGCCATAATTATAAGAATAAAACCGTAATATGCTTCTGTGTGAAATGGAAGACCTACATTAGGTACATGGCACACCAGGGCTCCATAGAAGACATTGGGAGCCTAATTGCATCTATCCTATGACCATGAGGTCTTAGAGTGTATCACCCCTCCAAAGTGGTGCCCTTCCTGATGGGTGCGCATCCCAGAGGTAGAACCTGCTCTTATCAGACTTGCTTGACCAACGTTCTGTTCTGTGCTGCCTTAGCACAGATAAGGATGTGGATAAAGATGTCCCCATTCTCAAGATATTTGTGGGTCCCACCTCTGGCACATGCTCCTTCCAGGTCATTTATGGCATATCTTGTCGACATGCTGTTAACGTCTAGGATGGGAGCACTCTAGACATTTCAAATACCGTAATTGTGATTCCTAGACCGCAGCATTATGAGGTCAAATGGCATTTATTAACATTTTTTTTCATCAATTTTTTTTAATATTCTTTTTGTACCACTTGGATTTGAAATCTGCATCAGAAAACAATACGCATGTGAACATGGCCACGCATTCAATTAGAAAACAATGGGAAGCAAAATGCATGCAATTTTTTAACAAGTGATGCCATGTGGGTAGAACATTCTCTGTGGTGGTTTTGCCCTCCTATTCTGAATGCAGTAGGGCAGCTCGTCCAAGAGGGACCTTCTTTGTGTCGGAGAGTACTTTGGGTACGTTCACATGGAGTGGATATGCTGCAGGTATGCACACACTTTTGAAAAAAACCCAAAAAAAAACCTGGAATCCGCCCAGCAATTGTCTTGTGATGCAGACTGTAAAATTGCAGCAGATATGATGTGGGTTGACGTTAATTGGCCTCAAATCTGCAATAAATATTTTGTTTTGTTTTGGGTTTTTTTTGCTGCGTATCCACAGCAAAATATGTGGCGAATCACTGTTTTTTATTTTATTTCCATAGTTTTTTTTTTTTTAATTGATATTTTTAACATTTTTTGCTCCAAAGCAGATTTAATTTCACCACATTTCCCACCCATGTAAAGGTACCATACTGGTTGTAAGGTCATTTACCTAAACTGACTCTGCAGGCCCCGCAATCAGCAGTGATCCAAAAACACAACACAATATTTCCTGTTTTGTCCTGATTGCTGCTTTTGCTCTTAGGCTATGTCCACACTGCATAAGAAAACGATTGTATCTCCGGCGCTTTTCGTTTTTTAAAAGCACCGCAGATACGATGGTTAGCGCGGCCTCATAGCCGGCAATAGGAAAGACGAGCTGCTGTCTACACAGCTCGTCTTTTCTCTGCCCGTCTTTCTGCAGAGGCGTATTATACAACATGTATAATACGCCGGCGCTTCTCGTCTTCTTGCCGTCTTCCCATACAATGGACGTCAGTAAAACGAGAAGCGACCGCGGCTTTTGTCACAGAGCGTGACAAAAACCGCGGCCCTGCATCAGAGAAAAAATGGCCACTTTTGGGCCATTTTTTGTCTGATGCAGTGTAGACATAGCCTTAAATCACTTTTTTTTTTTTTTTTCTATTACAAGATACTGATACTTTTTTATTTTTTGGATTGTAGATTTTTAAATTCTATTTTCTGTATGTGATTAAGGGGGCAGCCACCTTGCCTGCACTGTTTTTAACAGCATTTAGAGAGATGCTTTACAGTAGCTTCATGCACATAAGGAGCCTGTGAACAGGAGCCGACCCATTGATTTCTATAGGAAAGTTTTCTAGGCATGCTCTGCGACCTGGGAAGAAGTCAGTGTGCAGAGAGGAAGAGCTATGACATCTTCTATTGTGACAGGAGGATCCTGTGTAATCTATATCCAGTGGTGTCTCATTTCAAAGTCAGGCTCGTTCTACGCTGATTTATATTAATAAGGCTGAAAGTCTACCGCTGTTTTTTTCCGATGCACGACCGCGGGTTTTGTACAAAAACCGCGGTTGGCTCTTGTTTTTTGTCGTTGACCCATACAATTGATTGTATGGGAAGACGCTGCAAAAACTTAGCGCCGGCGTATTATACAACATGTTGTATAATGCGCCAGAAGACTAGCAGAGAGAAAATGACCTGTGTAGAGTACAGGTCGTTTTTTTCCTATAATTGCTATAATTGTCTATGGGGCTGCCTGAACGATTGTGTTTTCGGCGGTTGTAGAATCTTAAAACCGCTGAAAACATAATTGTTTTTCACTGCAGTGGAGACCTAGCCTCACCCTGCCTGTGCCAGACTATTATTAGGCCTAGTGGCCAAAGTGAAAAAGCAGGATTTCAGGATTTTTTTAAAAAATATTGAAAGTTATATGGAAAATTAAAAAAAAAAAATTCTCAAAATGTGTTTAACGTAAAAACCCGAGTTGAACAAAGATAGTTATCTGATGACACATTCCTTTTAAGCTAGTGGCCTTCTTTATGCTGTATATAGACATTGGCTTTTGAGCAGATCTGTCAATTGCTTGCGGTCCTGCCAATATTTGTCTGCGGGCGCATGCAGACCCCACCGACTCTTCGTTCTGAGAGGACATAGAGGCTGTGTTGACATTTTAGCGGTATTCTTTTCTCCAAATTAAGGCATCTGCAGCCCCGATCACAAGCCGAGCCAAATATACATGTTATTGGGATGGTCAGTTTTGAGGTACAGACTTCACCAGGAACCAATTGTCGTGATTGTCCATTGTCGTTTATGGTAGGCCGGGAATATTTTCTGCATTATGGCAACCCAGTAATTACACGTACAATGGCAGACTTGTTTCCTGTTGGAACGGTTTGGCTTCTGGTTACACAGGGCTTCATAACCAAAGTCATCCAAGCTGTTCCTTTTCTACAGTGCTTTTTGCTTTGTTAGTGTTTTTCCTCTCTCCATGGGGACGCTCCAGCATGTCTCTTTGAAATCTTTCCTTTCACAAGGGCTCCTAGCTTAGATAGATCAATACACCCGGTATAGTCTGAGCTATAGGTTGAATTTTTGTACAACTTTTCAGGAACATTGCTTAAAACTATAGACTACAGGAATGTTTAGCTTGTTCCATGTCTTACACTGTTTATGCAATAGAGATTAATATGGGGTCAAAAAAGGGGATGTCCGAGAGTTTTACAAATTATACTAATCACCCCCCCCCCAAAAAAAAAAAAAAAAAAAGTTACTAACCTCTTAAATCCTCCTCTGCTCCAGAGCTGATGCTTTGGCGGTGACATGTCATTCATTTAAAGGGGTTGCCTCACTACATTGATTCATCTTACCTCAGTCCTGTTTTCTTGGTTTTATTTTGAATTCAGGGGTATATTTACTGGCTTCCACTAGGCTGTATTAGAAGCCAGGTCTGTAGCTATAGCAACCAGTGCTGGCAGCCTATTAGGAGAGAGTAAACAGGTCTGTAGCTATAGCGACCTGAGGAACTGATGCAGCCCATACAAGAGGGGATATCTCAGAATAGGTAGGACACTGTTAATGAACATATATTGCAAAGTTAGTTGTTTTTGCAAGATCTTTAAAATAAAAAGCAATCCTTGTAGTGAGACAACCCCTTTAAGTGACCAGTGGAGCAGAGCACTGTCCATAGTGGTCAAATGCCATACATGCTAGTATCATGGCTGAGGCCAGTGATTGTCTGCAGTGGTCACATGGATCTAGGGCACTGATGTAGGAAAAGTAGCCCAAGACCAGCGGGGGCCGTGGGAGCGACGGCTGATGAGCACTTTAAAGGGACACCCCAGACAAAACACGAGAGATAATCCAGTCAGAAGCATTCATCACCTATCTACTGAAAATGTGATAGATGTTATATTGGACACTGAGAAACCCATTGATCCCCATTGTCCGTTGCTAGAAGGAGTTTAATTGAAGTGATGGTTGAGTTTGCCCAATGTCGCTCCAGTCTAGCATTTATTACCTATAGGTGATAAGTGCTTCTTTAACTATTTGTTTTTCTGATGAATGCATCCTAACAATAAGGCTGGGGTCATGCTGCATTTCGGCACTGTTTGGGACCTCCGTTGCAGGTATCCCTTTGGAAACCGGAAAAAAGGATTTTGTTGTCGCAAAACATAGAAAACTTAGTCCAAAGTGATTACGTTTATACTATTGTTCTCTGTGGATCTCTGGGATGTCAAACGAATGGCAGGTTATAAGCTTTTCTAAAAGGGGAATTAGGGGTGCGTTTGAAAGCTTAGATGAAGGAAGAGAATTTGATGTTGGGGCATTGAGTTTTAGACTAAGGGATATGGAAAAATCTTGATATGAGGGGAAGATAGAAGATTGAGGACCATTAATAGGTTTAGAAAGTATAGCGCAGAGATGTACTGTATGTCGAAGATAGGTTGTATATTTCATTGTATTTTTATATATATATTAGCTTTGAGATGGTTAGTGAAAGACTGACAGAGACGATGGAGGAGCATATGCAGTAGGGTAGACCACGGAGGAGATGGACTAGTATAGTAAACCACGGTGGAGCGCATGTGGTAGTGTAGGCCAAGGAGGAGGACATGTGGTTGGGTAGACCACGGAGGAGCATATGTGGTTGGGTAGAACACGGAGGAGCACATGTGGTTGGGTAGAACACGGAGGAGCACATGAGGTTGGGTAGACCACGGAGGAGCACATGTGGTTGGGTAGACCACGGAGGCGCACATGTGGTTGGGTAGACCACGGAGGCGCACATGTGGTTGGGTAGACCACGGAGGCGCACATGTGGTTGGGTAGACCACGGAGGCGCACATGTGGTTGGGTAGACCACGGAGGAGCACATGTGGTTGGGTAGACCACGGAGGAGCACATGTGGTTGGGTAGACCACGGAGGAGCACATGTGGTTGGGTAGACCGGGATGTTGCAGTGACCCTTGTTTAAGCTTCTTCTGGAGCTATGCATCAGTAACGTTCCTCAGTGTATCTCTGACAGAAGTACCTATTTTTGTTGTGATATGTCTATCATACAGTGCCCTGAATTAACATTTTTTATTGATGCTGTTCTTATAGTAATTTCACAGGTCCTTTAAAATTATTCATGACAAGTTATGTATATGTCTCTATAGAGTCAGTTTAGATAAAGGGGTTGTCTTCTTTCTAATGTTTTTATTACGTAAAGAATAAGAAATCATACCACTTTGTAATATGCATAATTCTGCTCTTATACCTCTTTTATACCTATGCAGTAGGCCCCTGTCTAAAAAAAGAAATTGTATAGCCCACATGCCAGTCTATAGTAATGGCTTCCATGACCTAACTTTGACTAAACAGTCATGTGACTCTATCCCATGCAATACTAGTGTATGGAGGAGCAGAACCTCCACTGGAGGTAGGGGTATAATTTTTCTTGTTTTATTGTGGTGCCTGAGGCATAATCATTTCATTATCATTTTTATTTCTAGAACATGGAAAACCCCTTTTAAATGGGCCCAACTAAGCTAATAAAAAATATTGGTGGACAACCCCTTTGATTATTCCACCATTATTCCTATGTAGTTAACCTTGTTACTGACTGTCTGACAGGCGGTCACATGACTGTTTAGTCCATGCAGTTAGTCATTGGGGCAGGAATGTGTAATAAACCATTTGTTTTCTAGATAGTGGCCTACTGTAATGGTAGGAAAGAGGTATAGGAGCAGAATTTTCAATATATGTGTTAGAAAATCATATGATTTCCTATTATATACATAATAAAAAAAAAATGTAAAGTGGACAAACCCTTCAATAATAAACAAGTCAGGACAAGTTTCTGCAACCTTGGCCTCAGGGTAGGTTCACACGGCGTAATTGCTGCGTATATGGCTTTAATACGGCCAAAATGTGCGCCTTAATTACAGTAATTCATAGCTTTCATAGAGAGCTATGAATTACATCAGTCTCCCTTGGTGTACAATATGATCATATTGTACGCCGGGGCAGAGAAGTGACAGTACGCACCCCAGTACTCCGTGTGAACATAACCTTAGTGAGATACCACCCAACCGTGCTAGTAAGCTCAAAGTACTGTAAGGCTATGTTCACACGGCATAATTGCGGGGCGTAATTATGCCCCGCAATTATGCCGTGTGGCGCGAGCTCCCACGGGGCGGGGGGGCTGGCCCCATACACATTCATTACTAGCGGTGCGTATTTGCCGCTAGTAATTGACATTTCACTTATCTCCCCGCGTGTCGTATTGTGCAAGCAGGGAGAGGAGGCGTAATCCATAGTTCTCTATGAGAACTGTGCATTACTGTAATGACTGGGACGTATCTCATCCCGTATTTAGCGCAGTACGGAGCGAAATACAGGGCGAGATACGTCCCAATTTAAACTGTGTGAACATAGCCTAACCCCTAGGTACCCAACCTGTAGTACATATTTCCGGAGTTCATTTCATATTCCATGCCTTTAACCATAATGCTGTGCATTTAATTTGGGAGCATAGCCTTAGGGGGTACACTAATGTAAATGATGGGAGTTGCACTGTTGTAGCTCACTATGCTTTCTCCGTATTTCCGTTCAGGTCTCAGGGTGCTTTCAGTCAGCGATTATGTTATCAATTAGTGTCCATGTAAATTTGTGACGAACCTTTATCGATCAGCTGATCACTAAACCGTGTGTAACAGTGCTGGTGTGAGCCGCAGAGAAGGGGTTAAATGTGGCCTGTTTGTTGATATAGATTTTGCTGGACAGGCATTTTAAATTCCCCAAAGCCTCCTTCGGTCATGCACAGAATAAATAACACCACCTATAATAGACTCTCATTGCCCACCACATGTAGGACAAGCCATTGCTGGCTACACGGTTAAAACCTGCTCCGGCTTTAGTGGTGATGTATGAGCCTCTGTAAGGGTAATGATCCTAAACCGCAGCGATCTCTTGTAACAGCAGTATCTGTCATATTCATTGGGATTACCACGCTCATTGATTTGTGTCTGTAAATCTGCAGTCCCTACCCTTTAAATTTGATCTCTAATTGGGCCTCCTTAAATGGTTCAGACCAGGCTAGTGTGTATATCCTCGGAGCGCTGTCACAGGCAGCGTCTCTCCTCCCATTATACATTCTGCAGATTTGATGGAATCAGCAGGACTCCTCATTTGAAACAGTTTAATCGTCTCCTCCATCCTCGCGTTAAACCATTGAGGTGGTCAAGCGATGCACACAAATCATCCTAAATGGAAAATATAGCTCTCTCTGTGACCCAGCTAAATAGATAGAGCTATGCAAAACAAGTTAAAAAGTAATAAATGCCAGAGGAATCTTTTAATTGGAATAAAAAATTAGACACAACTTTATTTCTTCGCCATTGCAGCGGCATTCCAGTACATTGCCATGGCGTCGGCTGTAATGCTTTTATTACATTGAATTTTTTTTTTTTTTTTATTCTGCAAACAGATTATGCATGCTGGAAATGCTGCTCTCGATCGTGCTGAATTGCTGTTATTTCGCCTTTACTTACACATAACAGATGAAGTGTGATGTGTATGTAGGTTGGGCTCTATTGATTGTATGTTATGTTATCCTGCCCCTGTGTTATTGGGTATCTTTATGGCAAACTCTTTTTTTTTTTTTAGGTTGAGACCGATCTTAGGTTTGTTTTGCCCACTGCACCGAATATTGTGTGACTGCACAAGTAAAGGTGGTCACAGTTAGCTTTTTTGTGTTCTGTCTGTAGGGGGCACCAACTTCTATCAATACATAGTGCTGCTACCCTTGCATAGCACTATACTGTGACGTGTAAGGACGACTTGGTGCAGAAATAAATGCCCTTTTTAAGAAAAAAAAAAAGGCTGCTCGATCTTACTCAAGGCATTGCAGCCCTGCCCAAATCAGTAAATCCAGGGCCCCATACAGTTGAAGCATCTGAGCCTTCAACCCCTACCAGTTCCTCATTTGCACCCTGTAGGCCAACTTTTTTAAAAATTTGTTATTTGCCCCTGACAGCTATACTGCCAATACTGCCTTGATGGTGCGTCCTGCCAGGAGGTGCAAGTTTCTGGGGAAAAAATAAAACTTTAGTTCATTCCCTTTTAACCTTCAGTAGCAAATTTCCAGGCACAGTGGGCGTCTCACTCCTGGGATTTAGAGGATTTTTTTTTTCTTCTATGAGCATTGAATAGTTATGAGATTATCTCAAAAGGGCAAGAGCATATGGATGTCTTAAAGGGGGATGTGGACCCCTGCAGAGTAGAGCCCTTCTTGGGACTGTACTTCACACTATTTCCCATTCATTTTATTGGATGTTGTTTAATGCCACATTGAGTGTTGGACTGGGGTGCCTAATGCCCACCAGTGGAGTTGATATATTCCATATTGCACTACATTTGCTCTATTTACTGGACATGTCAGACACAAAAGTGTGATTTCTGTTGAAGTTAATGGGCATTTTATACATTTCAGTGGAAAGTGCATTGAATGCCCAAATAGAATAGCTCTCATTGGTGTCAAGGGACTTGTGAACAGAAACTGACCTTCCCCTTTCTAGAAAAAAATGCTTAAACTGGACAACCACCGTCTTGTATAATCTTTCAGGGAGAGCAGAGTTTGAAAAGTTATTACAGATTTACCCCTGTCACTGTTGGGTGCACACTTGCGTATTCTGGGGTCAGATATATCATGAAGGGGTATATAGAAACATATGGATCCATTCAGTAGCCTGAGGAAAAAATGCGGCGTACAGAATTACCCCAATGTAAATGGAGGTCTGTGCGCCCCTTCAGCCATATGTATGTTGATTGAAAAGAACAGGGTTACATCCTGTGAAAGAACCACTCCACTTTTTTTTACCCCCCTTAGTTAGAAATTGCATTTAGGTACACTGTAGTCCCAATAACTTTGCTAACCTGCAGCTGCATACAGAATTTCTGGCTGATGAAACAGTCTCAGCTAGGTCACAAGACCTTCTCTCTGATTAGCTGAAAAACACAGTGCTTGTGATGCTGACAGGAAGTCTGTCTCTATGCATCCCTACGAGACTAACGTTAGACCTCTCTCTATGCATCCCTACGAGACTAACGTTAGACCTCTCATACGTATGATTATAGAGAATGACTTCCAGCTCACATAACCATCCTGTCTGTTTCAGCAACTCAGAATGCAGGTCACATGACCCGGTGGGAGCGTTGAGAAATACTGTATTCAGCTGCAGGTAAGCAAAATTACTGACACTACTGTGTACGTATCATCAGCTTCGAATGAACTAAAGGGCGGAAAAAAAGAGTGGTTCTTTAAGGCAGGGATCACACTAAGTTATTCACTACATCCGAGGTACTATCAGTCAGGATAACATGGAAAGAAATTTCCCCAACGGAACTGCCTTGGGCACATAGATGTCAGTAGAATTAACATAGTCCTATTTAGACTACAGGGTGGGCTGCTGTTATGGATACACCTAAATAAAATGGGTATGGTTGGTGATATCAGCTTCCGGTTTGTGGCACATTAGTGTATGGGAGGGGGAAAACTTTTTTCAATATGGGTGTTGACCATGGTGTTCATTTTGGAGTCGGACATTTTAGATCCAACTTTATTTTTTCCAATGGGATGAGGATCATATAACACATCACACTTATTGAGAATTTCACAAGAAAAACAATGGTGTGCTTGGTTTTAATGTAACTTTATTCTTCCATGAGTTATTTACAAGTTTTTGACCACTTCTTAAAATGTGTTCAAAGTGCTGCCCATTGTGTTGGATTGTCAATGCAACCCGCCTCTCCCACTCTTGACACACTGATAGCAACACCGCAGAAGAAACGCTAGCACAGGCTTCCAGTATCCATTGTTTCAGATGCTGCACATCTCGTATCTTCACAGCATAGACAATTCAGATGACCCCAAAGATGAAAGTCCAAGGGGGTCAGATCGGGAGACCTAGGTGGCCATTCAACTGGCCCACGACGACCAATCCACTTTCCAGGAAACTGTTCATGTAGCAATGCTCGGACCGGACACCCATGATGTGTTGGTGCACCATCTTGCTGGAAAAACTCAGGGAACGTGCCATCTTCAGTGCATAAAGAGGACAACACATCATCATGTGGCAATTTCAGATATCCAGTGGCATGGAGGTTTCCTTTGATGAAGAATGGCCCCACTTTCTTCGTACCCCATATACCATAACACACCATCAATGTTTGTGTCCCAGCAGTCTTGGAGGGATCTATCCACTGTGGGTTAGTGTCAGACCAATAGCGGTGGTTTTGTTTGTTAACTTCACCATTCACAAAAAAGTTTGCCTCATCACTGAACATAATGTTCTGTGTAAACTGAGGTCCTTTTCCAATTTTTGTTTTGCCCATTCTGCAAATTCAGTGCTCCGATGTGGGTCATCCTCATTGAGATGCTGCAACAGCTCAATTTTGTAAGGGCGCCATTTGTGAGTAGCTAATATCCGCCAAAGGGATGTTCGACTGATGCCACTCTCCAGTGACATGTGGGCTCTTGCTGAATGAACCTAGGGTAGCCACTGAGGTTTCTTCATTTGTGACAGTTTTCCTGCGTCCACAATTTGGCAAATCCAACACAGAACCGGTTTCACGAAATTTGGCAAGCAGTTTGCTAACTGTAGCATGGGAGACGGGTGGTCTCGTAGGGTGTCTTGCATTGAAATCTGCTGCAATGACCCGGGTACTGCGTTCACCAGACATCAACAGAACTTCTATCCACTCCTCACGTGTTAACCTCTGCAACATACGACAAAAAAAGCTAAAGTGGTCACTAGGAGTGTGAGCACTAAAGGATTCCTCAAAGCCAACTAAATCAAGATACCATATGGAGGAAAAAAGGCTATAAAACTTAACTTTTAATAAGTAAATATAAAATACATGCAAAATGACGCCCAAAAAAAGAAAACAATAATAATAAGCAAGGCTCACCTATTGGGAAGGCTTATCTGATTCCCTATTGAGACCCTCAAGTGGCAAGAGCTATTAAGCCCTAACCTACCAACAATAACAGGAATATCGCCCCAATAAGGGCGGTCCTGGCAGGAGCCTGTCCCTGCAAAACGCTGACCCTATAGATAACCTAATGGTTCCTTTCCCAACATGTTTCGACTCTCCAGAAATCGCATCAGGGGATGATGAAGATGATGGAGACCAAAAGGAGGATAAAGGGGCTAGTATATAATGTGTTACAGCAAGCCTCTTAATAATAACTGGCATAAGAGTGTAAATAGAAATGCTGAAAATATGGTTTTATGAGATTCATGTCTGAGTGTCTGAGTATCCTCAGTTTGATGCCTGTACCCGGCCTCTTGATGCACATTGCTCACTCTATTTTGCATTGATTGCAGTCTCACCTGGGTAACCGTGAGTAAAATAATCCAGGTGTATGAGGCATTTTGTTGATGGTTTCTGGCGCTGAATCTTATAAAACCATATTTTCAGCATTTCTATTTACACTCTTATGCCAGTTATTATTAAGAGGCTTGTTGTAACACATTATATACTAGCCCCTTTATCCTCCTTTTGGTCTCCATCATCTTCATCATCCCCTGATGCGATTTCTGGAGAGTCGAAACATGTTGGGAAAGGAACCATTAGGTTATCTATAGGGTCAGCGTTTTGCAGGGACAGGCTCCTGCCAGGACCGCCCTTATTGGGGCGATATTCCTGTTATTGTTGGTAGGTTAGGGCTTAATAGCTCTTGCCACTTGAGGGTCTCAATAGGGAATCAGATAAGCCTTCCCAATAGGTGAGCCTTGATTATTATTATTGTTTTCTTTTTTTGGGCGTCATTTTGCATGTATTTTATATTTACTTATTAAAAGTTAAGTTTTATAGCCTTTTTTCCTCCATATGGTTTCTTAACCTCTGCAACATGTCAATGGCTGTAAACAAAGCGAAACTTGTAAATAACTAACAAAAGAATAAAGTTACGTTAAATCCAAGCACACCATTGCTTCTCTTGTGAAATTCTCAATAAGTTTGATGTGTTACATGACCCTCTTCCCATTGGAAAAAATAAAGTTGGATTCAAAATGGCCGCCGTGGTCAACACACATCTTCAAAAGTTTTCCCCCTCCCATATACTAATGTGCCACACACAGGAAGTGGATATCACCAACCATTCCCATTTTATTTAGGTGTATCCATATAAATGGCGCACCCTGTATATTGGCTTCTTGTCAAACGTAAACGCTCTGTTTGAGTGCACACCAGCATGGTTGACTATGAAATAAAGGAAACAGTGCAAATATAGTCAAAATATTCTATAATGTTCTGTTCAGGTCTATGGGCCGGCCACGTCTCCGTTGTGCTATGCATTGAGGTACCATATATGTCTGACATAGTGAATAGCGAGCTGTGAGCTTTGGGAAGGTTTACATGTTTTTGTTTCAATGGAATCTATTCAGGTCTTGCTACTACATCTAAAGTTCCGACATGAAGACCTAATACAGCCATTTATTATTTTGTTTTAGTTTAGTTCTTACTTTTCTATGTTGGAGATTGGAAATGTCGGTGTTGGATTTGGACAGCATATGTACATGTTCAACAACCAGTAATGTTTTGTATTATTTTGCAGGCTCTGGGTCGTTGGCAGCAATGGCAGTTTTTGAAGACCGCTATAGACCAGACTTGGAGGTGAGCGACCTTGTATCTGATTTCAATACATCTGTGTTTGTGAACAATAGTCCTATCTCTGGTGTCAATGGGTCACATCCACTTAAGCCAGAATCAATACTTCCACCTTAATCACCAACTTGTGATTAATTTTGACGTATATATGTGTCTCTCTTGACATATCTATGCTCTCATACGTATGCGCTATCCAAGGTGGCTTGTACAAGGTAGCAAAATGAGATGACTGCTATAAAATATAATGAGGGTAATGAAGACCATGGTAACGAACACCAAGGCATTTTTTTCTGTGTTTTTCTGTCCCTTTTACCTATATATAACCAGGTTGAGGGTATACCTCCATGGACGGTAGAACCATGCCCATAGACTTTACTAGAAAATCCGAGCTGTAGTCTACACAGCTCGGATTTTTTGAAAGTCATATTTCAAAACTTTGTTTTATTAAAAAAAAAAAAAAAGAAAAAAGCTTGGACCGCACAAAAACAGCAGATTACTATACTATTCAATTCAATGGGATGGCCGAAAACCGTTTCAAAATGCCAAGCAAAAAAACGGGCATAAAACCAAAAACAGAGTGTAAAATACTGGCGTGAATTCGAATCCGACCAGTATTTGTTCATTAGCGAGTGGAAGCAGCCTTAGGGCTCATTCACACAGCTTATTTCAGAACGGATTCACGTCGGATTTCCGATCGTAAATCCATTCCGAAATCAGTTGAAAATCGGTGTGAAATAAGTGTCATTAAGTGTGGCACGTTTTTCGCGACGGATTTCCAAACCCCATTCATTATATGGGGTGAATCCGTCACAAAATCCAGGTCAGTAAGTGACAGGACCATTGTTTTTCGGGCCGTGCTGTACATTGCTGCACAAAAATTGCATTAATTACCGCGATTTTTGCCGCAATGTACAGCACCAAAAACGCACCGTGGGAATGCACTCTTATGACCTGAGAAGTGTAAGTATTATCAGCTGGACCTGATAAGTGTCAAGAAACCTCCTCCCAAGTGCAGAAAAAGATTGCACCATTTTTCTTTTCATGTATTGCTCCAAATTGCCTTGTCTAATTATGTCTATCTCTGTCCAGAGAACAATAGATTAATCATGTTGGTACCTTCTTTTTTTAACAAGACTACATAGAGATAAGCAGCAACTACAGTAAAGTGAGATTAGTCTGTCCTGCCATTCAGGAGTTTTATCTCAGAGCTAGAGAAGGACAATATTTTTAATTGCATAGGACTGCTGAAATGAAAAAAAAGATGCTAATAAAATGGCTTTCCAAGCAAGAATGGTGTTAAAGCAGCACCTGGGTTGTATTTTGCATAGGTACTATAGAGTTGAGGCGGTAATTGTAATTTGCCGTCCACCAAAACGAAGCAGATATTTTTTGGGCAGTGAGTGTAGTGCGATAGTGCTACTTTTGAACGCCTCGCCTTCCAGCTCTGGTTAGCACAATTAATAGCGGAACGTGTTCGATTTGGCAGCAGAGGATTCAAATGATATTGCATATCTGCCTCGCTGAGACTCTATCTTTTATTGACCACATAAATTAGCAGTCTTTTGGGCAATTGTTACCGCTCAGTTAAGTCACATCATGAAGACAAGCTGTCACACATACTAGAAGCAGTCAATAGCGATCAATATCTTAATGCCTTCAGTGTAAAGGTTGCAGGGGGACTGAGCAGTAATGGGCAGCGCATAGCCTGTTTATGTCTGAAGTCTGGATTACGCCTATTGTTTCCCTTTCTAAAGCTTCTGGATGTTTACCTTGTACAACACAGCTGAGCAGGTCTGGAAAGCAGCCCCCGGCATGAGGGGTTTGGCTTTTCGCCTGTGTGTGATGAGATGGGAAAGTGTGGGATTTTTAGATTATAAATTATATATAGAGCTCTATAGAGCTTGGATAACGGATTGGAGATTTGGCAGTTTTCTCAGGAAGTGTGTTGGAAAGAGATGTAGAAATAAAAGGGATGTTTATCCACCAGGGGAGTTACAAATGTCAGGATGTGATTGGCAGGAGTAGATTTTATCTACTTTTGGATTTGTAGGATTGTGTTTATTGAGATCTAGAGCACCCCCTATAGACAGACAGCAGCCAGAACACTCTTCATATTGCAGCCTAGACTTACTATTGACTCTCCCATAACATCAGTCCTGAGCTGGACTATGATGCACTCACTCTGACGCACTTTGTAGTCTGGACCGCCCTGCCACAATATCTATAGTCCTCAGCTGCTTTCTTACATCTGAGACCCATCTAGTGTAACAACAAAATTATTTCTATATTATGCACTGAAGAAGCCAAACCTGTTTAGGATTTTCAGCTATTTAATATGGTGTCTAGTTTGAAGAGAATAGACGTCATTGTGTAGGTTTATATTTTTACCATTGGGATGCAGTAAACTTGGTCATCTTTGAAGTTGAGGTAGAAAACCTTTCTAGAAAAAGTGCCACCTTTCTGCCGGCTATTGCAGTGCAGCCTTTTTGGCAGATGGCAGCCATTTTTTTTAACCTTTCATATGCCCTTTAGAGGGGACCAGTTGGCTATCCTGATGTATTTTAGTTAATTCTTAAAGGGGTTTTTGCCATAAAGGCATTTCATGCCTGTTTTGTTCAGCTTTCAGTGTGTTCAAAGGGGGCGTGTATGATTTTCTTGAACGCCATATTATGTGACCCAGCAGACTTGGTATCCCCATACCTTTTGCCACAGTGTACTCACACTTGTCAAATAAAGGTCTGTTTATGTAAAGAGCTGTTAGTAGCTACTATATAGATGAGTGGTTAGCACTTTTGCCTTCCTGCATAAGGGTCCTAGGTTCAAATTCCTGCAGGAACCAAATGTGTGTTTTTTTTCTCAATGCACATGTCTGGTTGAGGTTTCTTTTTATTTATTTGCACTGTTTGACTAATTGCTAAGGAGTACAGAAGATGACACTCGCTGCTGAGCGGTTCAACTTCAGGGGCTGAGTAATCAGCGGGGAAGAGACTGACAGTAGCTGCCGGGGGGGAGAGGTGAAGCCTGAGCATGTGCGGCCAGGACTGAGGAGCTCTCGTCACTGGTCGTGTTCCCTGGAGACAAGCTATACATCATGGATCACTAAGATGGCAACAAAAACAAAAATGCTACGGAATTCCCACATTAATTTTACTTTGTTGTAAAACCCCTTTAAATTTATCATGAAACTTAATTTCAGACTGTCCAAGGACACACAAGGGTAAAAACCACACCCATTTGTCAATTTATTTCCAGTTTTCCTGGAAAACAGCAGTAATGGCAAAAAACATCTTTAATACGAACCTGTCAGGTATATGCTACTGTATGTGAGAGCTGAGATGTGCTAGAGAGAGAGAGAGAACTTGAGCCCTGCATTATAGAGATTTATGTGATTTGGAGCTGGATTTTTGAGTAAAACCTGATAGGACTCCTTAAAGGGGTTGTCTCCTCTCAAAGTTTCATAGGATGCATGAATGAAATAATACTGCTTTTCTCTGTCACTTCCTGGTCAAGCTGTCTGAAATTAGCATATGAGCTCCGTGTATTCAGACTTCTCTGTTTATCAGTCTTGATTAGCTAAATTACCTTCTCTGAGGTCCAGAGAAGCTTCTGAACTTTTGTCTGAAAGATCAGATAACACAAGCTCTCACTGCAGGCCTGACCTGTGTGATGACGTCACTCCCTGCTATCAGATAGAACAAACAGCAAGGGAAAAGATGTACACAAGTCGGTCACTTGGGGAACCAGAGAGAGCACAGAAGGTGATAAAATCATTTGTAGCTCCTTAACAAAAAAAAAAAGATGAACAATGCAATATATTTGGAAAACGTCTTTATTTTGTGTTCCCTACATTTTGAAAGCTATTCTTTGTAGTGAGACAACCCCTTTAAAAGAGTGCAAGTCCAGCTTACTCTGCTCCCATAAATTGATTGATAGCCTTCTCTATATCAATGTAGAGCAAACTGTTAATCACTGTATGTGGGTGGGGTAAGCCGGATCACTGCGAGCAATAGATCCCCTTGTGAAAACATAACAATCTGCTTTTATCTTCTATTTTAATAAAAAGTTATGTTTTCTACATTCCTTAAGGTGATCTGTTGCTTGCAGTGATTTAGTTGAGGTTTAGATTCTTGTTTGAAGTGATTTTTCAGGGTAAACAGGATTTACAGTATTTCTTTTAGGAGTCCTGTTAGGATTTACTCAGCTTCGTACTCCAGCTTTAACTCCTGTAAATCTATATTGCAGTGCTCATCTACTCTCTCCCTCTTTCATATTCTGCTCACAGATAAGGTCGCATAGACAACCTGACCGGGTCGCTTAAGAAGGGGGGGGGAAAGATCCAGAATTTTCTAAAACATTTGTGCCCGGAGAGTCTCATGCACATTGCAGTGTTAGGACGTAAAGAGGCATAGTGAGTCCATGTGGCGCCATACTACAGAGATGTCGGCATCCTGTGTACTGCCAAACCGTGCACCATACTGAGCTTGTACTGGATCATAGCTCCTTAATAAGGCCTCCAAAGAAGCGTGCTACTCTTGAAACCATTGACCTCCCAAGGCACAGGAGGACCCCATAGTCTGTGGGCCGCATCGTATGGGTCTGTGCAGCTCCAGTATTTTATGGAGCAGAATTCTGGCCATGTACAAGGGGCTTAAAGGGGTTGTCTCACTACATTGATTCATCTTACCTCAGTCCTGTTTTCTTGGTTTCACTTTGATTGAATTCAGGGGCGTGTTTACTGGCTTCCATTAGGCTGCAGTAGAAGCCAGGTCTGTAGCTATAGCAACCAGTGCTGGCAGCCTATCAGGAGTGATCAAACAGGTCTGTAGCTATAGCGACTGGAGGAGCTGATGCAGCCGATACAAGAAGGGATATCTGGGAATAGGTAGGACACTGTTAATGGACACACATTGCACAGTGACTTGTTTTTGCAAGATCTTTAACATAAAAAGCAATCCTTGTAGTGAGACAACCCCTTTAAGCTAAAGAAGCTTCACAAGATCCTGCTGGTGATACCAAGTTTTAACATAGATCTTGATTGAGAAGCTTTTATTTTCATGCCTTTGACAGTAACTGAGCACTTAGGCCAATGTGACCCATCTGTTGTCATATTTTGGCTTCCATGCCTGGTAACGTCAGCAGTATTCCTCATTTATCGGGTCAGGGACCACACACGCTATGGTAATGGGCCAGTTGCTTCATCTAGCTTCCCTATTATAACTTGTGTAGACGGGTTACTATTGCTGATTAATGTATCTGCCATATCAAAGCAGCGACACTCGTACACATCTGTCAGTGAATGGATCTGTATGTAAGGCCTGGCCACCATTATTATATTCCACATGTGCACAGACAGCGGATTAGACTCCGCATGTTCTCTTTCATTTGCATCTACTGGACGGTGGGAAGGGAGATGTTAACCATTTACACCCTTGATTTCACTATTGGTCATGCAAACGACATAGAAGCAGAACGACGAGTTATTCGCTTTAGTCTTGCTTGTGTGTGTAAGGCTTTCCTTTATCTCAGTGTAGCACTTGTACACTAATGTGGCATAAGTAGACATCAGAACATTGGGTATCCTGGATACATCTGTTATGTCTTCTCCTAAATTATACCACATTTACCCTTGTATCATGAATCCCTAAACCACAGATATACCTCCCTTTAATTGCCCTCAGATTATGAGAATATTCTGGATTAGCAGGAGTTCTGAGCCATTTTGTACCAAGTTAAAATTTTAATGTACTAAACCTTTGAGTGGATATGTTTTCAGTCTCATGGCCAAAAGTCACCTTGTGTTCTTGTGATGTAATACAGCATTTAAAGGGATTTAGCATAAAAAAGTTTCCCGAAAGCTAGCCATACATGATGAATCGTGGGGAAGTCAAGCAACAAATGAATAGTCATGAAGGGTTTTCTCACCACACTGATTAGCTTTAAACTTGTGGGCAAAGGTAAATAAAGCCTGTGGCCAAATACATTGCTGTTATGATTTTACTTCTTTTCAGAGCTATAGCAGTTCCTATCTCCTGCTTGTATACACAAGCTTCTCTTAGTAACTGTCCAGCGCTTTACAGAGACTCCTTTAGTAAATTTCTAGCCATGTTCTGGTGTTTTTTTGCACATGTTCAAAAAGACCAGCTAATAAATGACAGAAAAAAGATGTTTTTGGAGACAAGATTTTTTTATTTATTTTTTTTTACTAGAAAGCACGGATCTCTTCTCAATCCTTTTTTTTCAGCGTTGGAAAACAAATGTTTCTGGCTGTGTAACACAGCCTAACCTCACCATCTGCGCTGGATTGCAGCACCACTTTTCTGTGCCCTCCCATCTACCTCTCTTGCTTCCCTTCAATCCATCTTCCTCTCCACTGCCCAGCTGATCAGCCTACCTCCTGGTTACTCCTCTACCTCTCCATCATCAACAGCTAACTGCAATGCAGAGCTCCACAACCTTCCTCACATACAATCTGCTTACTCTTGTGAACTCCCTTAAAGCTATTTCACACGGTTAACTGCGGGACGTAATTACGCCCGCAATTACCCGTGAGACAGGAGGCGGAGCCGGCACCTCGCCGGCCCATAACTTGCATTACAGTGCGCGATACGCCGCTGGTAATTCACAGTCACTAATCTCCCGCCGCGGATCACCGAGCAGGCAGAGGAATGTAATCCTATTCTCTATGAAACTGTGGTTCGTAATACTGGAACGTATTCAGCCGTAATTTTGCATCCGGCCCATTTTAAGCTGTGTGAACATGGCCTTACAAATCATCCACAACTTACAGGACCTTCTTCTCTGCTCTCCTTGTATCAGCATCTCCCGTGCTTCCCCCATACTCTGGAACCAACTACCCCAACACATCAGAGTCTCCGACACCTTTACTAGTTTCAAAAGTGACCTGTCAACCCATCTCTTCAGAATAGCCACAACCTACGATAACCCTTCTACCATTACCCCATAATACTCACACTCTGTCCCTCCCTTCTCTATTGTAGATTGTAAGCTCTCCTTCTGTATCGGTGTGCTATTGAACGTTATTGTAGTTGTCTGATATACTTGCTTGATATGATGTATCTGAACCCCTTGGCTTGTACAGCACTCTGGAATTAATGGTGCTCTAAAATAAATAATAACAATAATAATTCTTGGTTTAAGCTTCAAAAACTTAAAGGGGTTTTGCCATGAAGGCATTTCATACCTGGTTTAATCAGCTTCAGTTTTCAGTGTTTTCAAAAGGGCGCATGTATGTTAGGTTTGAACTGCATATCATGTGACCCAGCTTGCTTGATATCACCATGCCTTCCCCCACAGTGTAATCAATCTAGTCAAACAAAAGTCTGTTATGTAAAGAGCCGTAAGTAGGTACAATGTAGCTAAGTGGTTAGCACTTCTATCTTCCACTGTAGGGGTTCTAGGTTCAAATTCCTGCAGGAGCCAAACATGGATTTATATTTCCTCAATGCACATATGTGATTTCAGGTTGTTGTGTTTTTTTTTTTTTTTTACATTTATTTGCACGGTTTGATAACTAAGGAGTACAGAGGACAGGAGTAGAATGACAGCACCTGGGGTTGAACGCTCGCTTAGCAGTGAGTGTGTGTGATTACTAGGCACGGAATAGACTGACAGTAGCTGCCTGAGAGGAAAGGTGATGTCTGAGCATGTGTGGCCAGAACTCAGAAACTCTAATCCCTGGTCATATCCCCTGGAGATGAGCTGTATACTATGGATGCCTAAGGTAGCTGCTAACACAGTTTTTAATAATGATGAATGGTGAAAATGTTTATTATTTAATCTTCAAGCTTTCCACATCAATTTTACTTTGTGGCAAAACCTCTTTAAGCTAAGCGGGGCATGGAGATTCGACGCAGTGGACTCATCTCCCCTAGCCACTGCAGCGTCTGCTTGTACTCAGGTCAGTTTGATATACATTTTCAGGGTAGAACGCACCTTACTGCGACCAGAAAGCCTGCGGCTTTATCATGCTGCCCGTGGTTCTCTTTACTACGGTAGTAATTGGAGAACGGTAAGGCTGCGTTCCCACGGCACAGGACAAGTACCGGTCTGTTTATACTACCGGCATTTGTCCGTTTTTGTGCCGTGCACACGACCGCGGGTGGACGCGATGAGCGGAGAAAAGCCCTTAACATTCACTTGTTCATATTCCGTCTGAAAACCGGATGGAAGAATGAACATGTTCTATGTTTTTCGGGCGGTCTGAAAAACCGCCGGGCGGAAGACACGTACAGTGGGGACTGCTGCGCAGGTTTTCCATAGCGGCCCATGTAAAAGTTTGCGGCCGATTTTTCAGACGGTCTGCAAAACCACAAACCGTCTGAAAAACTTTCCGCAACCCGGTGCCGTGGGGACATGGCATTACAGATTATGGAAAAAGCAAGCACCACAGCGTGCTCATCCTGTAGCGGTGCTTCAGTAGATGTCATTCCTTCACTGTAAAGCAGGTATCCTCCAGCTCCCATCATGCATTTATATAATCTATAACAGGGGGAATGACGGGAGTTGTAGTTTCCCAACAGCTGGAGGACCGCAGTTTGAGGATGCCTGCTGTAAAGCGTCAGATCCATAGTAAATCTGTGGTACAATCGACATTTAAATAATGCAGATTTTGCACTGGAATCAATGCATGGTAGAAAAATTCCTCCATGTCAGAACGAACCCTCAGAATGTAATTGGCTGTAGCGTCGAGGATGGAATATATGTAATATCTCCTGGACGTTAGAAGCCATTGCCTGAAGTGGGAAAAAAAAGAAAAGAGCTTTACAAAATATTACTGTCAGATGTCAGCATTGGCTGGAATATTAATGAGAAGCAGCTTAATTAAACGGAGCCACACTGACAGCGGCAGAGAATTGATGGAGACTAATAAAACTGTAATGAAGATGATTCATAGAAGTTCGGATCGGGATGGAGACAACGCACGAATACAACACAAACCCTTTGCTGCCTCCAAAGCAGACGCTGTTCACGTGGGGTAACTTGTAAGTGTTTTGATATCCTCTATGAAGGGCAAAGTGGTATCTTCTCAGACACAGGCAGTCCTATTTGCATTTACTTGTTATGCGGGATGTGGCCAAGATTACCCATTGTCGCGAGTTGCCACAGTGAGCAAGAGAATAAACCCCCTTGAAGATTATGGTTCATTAAAACGGGAAGAAGATTAATATTTTCCCTGTCAAGATCAATACAGCTTCTCCTGCACTAATTGTCAGAAAAGCTCGCAGAGGCTACTGAAGGATGGCAGTGTGTGCGCACAGTAGATCACAGAGACAGTATTCAAAGGAAGGCTGTCCTGCACCCTCTGGTATCGACTTGCAAATTAGCATCTGGAATCTAATTAAACAAGCTTAATGAAAGGAGCATTTGAATACTGCCGAAGAATTGAAAAAAAAGACAATCCTTTTCCATTCTGTGATATGTTCTGTACTGCAGACCCATAGAGATGGCGGTGCCATGTGTGGTACATGCAGCTTTCATGATATCGCCAGATCTGCAGGACTATGTGGCTATTGTGCTCTCACAGCAAGGATATGTTCTGCATTGTCTTCCAGTATTGCCCCCAGTTGTTATCTATATTTTATAGGAGCTGTTCACATTTGCATGTCTTTTGAAGTGATCATTGATTGTATACAGCGCTTTAAGGGAGAGGGGATAATGGGTGTTCCATACTTCAATAAGTAGCTTTCTCCCCACCTTAGCCCTACCTGTGTATGATGGTTGGTCATCTCCGAGGCGCTCGTAACATTGTGCTTGGCTGCTACTGGTTAAGCAGTGTATATGTCACATGTACAATACTCGGATATACAGTTTAATGTTTCTGTGGGGGCAAGCGCGGGTTCACACTGTTTTTGACGTCCACTGGTTTATATATGATTTAACATGTGCAGATGTGTGCATTTTTTAAGCAAGAAAACACATGGAAATCTCCAAAGAAGCATTTTATGCTATCTACAATATATGAAAAAACTTTGAGATTCTTGGTTTGAGCATTTTTTGGCCAAAAACATGAGGACCAAGAATCATGAGAACCAAGTTTTTTAAGCAAGGTCTCCATTTAGTTTTGTGCATACTTCAAGCATACTGCTATACGTTTTGGATAAATTTTTATATATACGGTAGTTTTTAAACTAAACCCTGTAAAACCGATGCGCATATATATATATTTATATATATATATATATATATATATATATATATATATATATATATATATGCATTTATGTTTACGTGTGTTATCTAGTGACTTTAATGTAAAAGAAAAGTGTCCATAACGCATACATATTTTTTTTTCTCTTGTAAAGGATGACATAGTACAGCAGTTTGGACATTTCTTGTCCTGTAAAGGATTTGTTGTACCTTTAGGGTATGTTCACGGTGAAATTTCGGCGCGTATTTTGCATCGTATTTGCGCCCTAATACAAGCGAGATGCGCGCCGAAATTACGGTAATCCATAGCTCTCATAGAGAACTATGGATTACGCCTCCTCTCCTCGCTCGTACAATATGATCGTATTGTACGCGCAGGGAGATTACTTGCAGCGAATACGCGCCGCGAGTAATGACAGTCTATGGGGCCAGCGGGCTTCCGCCCAACCACCTCCTCCCCTTGTGTCGCGGGAGTATCAGCGCGACTCCCGAACACCCGGCAAAATTGCATGCCGTACTGTACGCCCCGCAAGTACGCCGTGTGAACATAGCCTTGAGGTGCTTTAGGTGTTAGCCAGTGGGGAATGGTATAAAATAGAGTGGGGGGGGCCCCTCACTACTTAAAATCCACTGTGTTCCATTGGCCGATGTTAAGTTCATTGTTCAGGCTGCAGCAGTTTCTCCTGAGTATTTGGCACAAGAGCAATGATGTTCTCCAGCGGGTGCACCTAGACTAGCAGCAGCCTTGGGATAAATACTCCCCCTCCCCCCCCCCCCTCAGTTTTCTAGCCTGTCTGACTGGCTGATGAGCATTTTACACAAATGGAACACACCTTTAAAAGCCCATCATTTCTTAGCTTCCCTCTTTTTATCATCTTCATTTTATTTTTGCTAGCTTTTGTAGTTGCCCTTTTACCCTTGCACTCATCGTCACACCCCTGGTGCATCCCTTTGTGACTGACATAGTTTCACTGTTGTGGACTCTTCCTAATCAATGGGATCATTGAAAATAAGGAAGGACCACCTTCTCTCCTGCTCCTTCATCTGAAATACCGCCACACTTGTCTCTGGGATGTGCCTGGCATTGCAGTGTTCAAGTGAACAAGACTAAGCTGCAATACCAGGCACAGTCTATTGATAAGAGTGGTGCTGTTGCTGAAAAGAAAGCAGATTTCATTTTTAGAGCTAGAACTGCCCAGTGCATTTATTCCCACAAAATACACTGGCAGAAATGCCACGATACCCTCGGACTTCATCGCATCTCAGAACATGGCTTAGTCCCATTCAGTGCAGGCTCCCATTGTAATTTCTGTGCTAAAAAGGTGTCAGGCACCTGTTTCTTGTACAGCACATGGATTTGGGATCCACGTCCGTTTGTGTCCAGTTTACGATTTGAATTGCAGAGTGTACTCTTATTAGAAACATAAGGCCACTGTAGGGCATGTGGCAATCACGAGGCTCACAAGCTGAATTTGGCCTGCCGTATCCATCTATGTGGCCCACAAGAGATTAGACACAGTGAGCAGGGACGGACAAGTCAGAAGCACCAGCTCTGCTTTCCCATAAGGATACAGCCAGAGCTTGACGGAGGCGGCAGCACCATCTTAGATTCAGGGCACTGGCGCACACCTCTGCACCCCTCTGTCCAGCATTACATAGGCGGGGGCACATTTCTGATAGCCCTACCCTAACCACCCTCGGTGCTAAAGAGGTGGAAGGGACTGGGTGTCATACAACTTTACAGGACATCATGGCATTTTACTGACCACGTGGCACCATAACATCTGGTGGAACAATCTGGACTACGTTATCAATAACCTAGGAAAAGGCACATACACCAAAGAGAACCTGCTGGGGCACTTCTATTTGATACATATGGGGCGACATGTATGAATTCTGGCACTGATTGACCAGTTCTAAATCACTTTAAGGCAATGTAGACTGCGCCAGAATGTATGAACCTGTTCTTCTGCAGGTCATACACACAGGCGCAGTTTAGTGCCAATACGACAGGTCAGGCTCAGGTACCGCCTTTACCCTGGTCTGGATGTTCTAACTGTTCTGCGCCAAAGTTTTGGCGCCCAAGAATCAAATGTCTACTAATGTGGTGTGACGCCCCCAGAGCGCCCCAAAACTTTGGCGCGCTAAAAAGTGTCTTTGGCGCAATATGGAGGCACTCATCGCGCCAATGTTTGGAGTATGCTTGTTCATATATCTATAGAGCTGGTTACTACAGATTTTTGAGGCCTGAATTCTGCCGCAGCCCCATTCATACATGTCGCCCATGTTGTCTCAGGATTTTTACCAATATGTAATTTTATGCAGTCTTCATTACAATTGACCCTTTGAGGGCCAAAAAATTAAAGCCGGAAAGTTGCCCTTCCCCGGGAAAAGATGATTTGCCCCCCCAGCTTTAAAGGGGGTTTTTTTTAAAGCAGATTTTGGGGCAAAGTAAAAAAAAAACTTTAAAACCCGGGCCAAAAAAATATGCGTCATAACCCCGAGTGAACATAGCCCATCCCCCCCGGGCAACCCCCTTTAATTGGTGTTTCGTTCTTGTTGCCACCCCTCCCTTTTTGCAGTTTTGGGAATTTTTTCCCTTTTTGCGAAGATTTTTCCGTTTTGGGCCTTTTTGTTTCTTTTTTCCGTGTCTGCTTCCATTTCCTCTCCTCTCTCTCCTTGAACAGAGAACTGCCAAGACTAGATAGAATGAAATCTGGGGTGGGGAGGGTGCTGTGCCCCCAGTTTCATCGAAGCTTTAAGAAAGTTTCAACTTAAGGGGCTGAGGGCTACAAGGGTTTGCCAAAATTTTTTGGCAGGGTTTCGGAGCTTTTTGGGTTTCTGCCTTTTTTTAAGATTTAAAATGCTAACCCCTTCCCGCCCTGCCTCAAGCCCGCCTTAAAAAACCAAACAATTGGGGGCTTGTGTTTTTTTTTTCCCCTCCCCGTACTTTTAAAAGCAAATCCCCCAAAATTTTAAGTTGAACCAAAAACCCTTTTTTCAATGCCAAATGTGACAAGCCCCCCCTCTAGAATTTGGGCCCTGCCCCGGAAGCTCTCCGCGTGATAGATTTGCGAAGTGCACAAGTGCCACTTTTCCAGACTGATTTTGGGAACTTTTCACAAGAAAGCGGTTTTCGGCCTCTGGAGGAACACTTATGGGTTTGGGAAAAACTGGCGCTGCTTCCCCTTTTGAAGGCCTTTCAGTCTTTAAAAGATCTGGCCTTTTCACCTGATTTTCCATTGCAGAGCTGCCCATATTTGTCATGTGGGCAGCTATAGATCTAACCCCGAGAAAAGACCCCGGGCCCGGGCCCCTTGTGGCGCCTTTCATTTCTTTTTAAACCCCTTTTGTTTCTAGGTTTTCCCAATGGAGGGCTACATGCCCCCGCTGCCTTTAAATAATTTTTTTGCAGTGTTTCTCTGGTGCCTACTATAGTCACCAACTACTGCGTTAGCCTCAGATGCTCTGTTTTGTGGTGACCACTGGTAGACCACTCCGATGAATGTGTGGCAGTGCCCATCTTGTCCCAGAAAATTTTGGTCTTTCATTGATTTCTTCTTTGGTTTTAGTCAAGTTTTCCATAGCTCCCATAAAAGTTGGCGAAGCAGGGGGCAGGGGATACTCGTTCTTACTGCAGTTGTAAAGGGTGGGGAAAGGGGAACCCCTTTTTAAAAGTGAATGGTGGAGGTCTAAACAGTCAGGCTTTACCCTTTGGGCCCTAGGGCACGTCAGTGGGGGTTTCGCCCCCTTTAAAGAGGAGCGCTACTTGCTTAAGGGCTTGTCCAGAATTCCAAAAACATGGCGGCTTTCTTTCGAAAATAGAATCCCATTAGTAAACAGGATTTTAAAACCGATATTGCAGCTCAGCTCCATTGAAGTGGGGCACAGCTATGTATTTTTAATGCTGGCCAACCTCTTTTAACAATGGGCTGATCACAAAGTACCCCCTGTTTTGTCCCCCAATGGGTCGCTTAATCTGGGGGGAATTTGGGCCAAAAATTTAATTCCCAAAATTCCCCCTTTAAAGGTTTTTGTCAAATAAAACATTGTTTGAAATTTGGATAGTACTACCATCAATGGTAGGTCCCGGGTTTCCCCACCTCGGGAAACCTGAAACCTCTCTCAAAAAACATTTCCCCAAAAAATCCCCTCTATTTTAAATCAATGAAAAGAGTTCAAAAACGATTCTCTGTTCAAAATGGAGCATTTTGGGGGCCCTTTTTCCCTCGAGTTGGGTTTGGGTTCTGAATTTTAAAGACTTTGATGCCATATCGAGTAGATCTGCCATCAATGCCTATGGGGGGAACTCTCTCTAAGTATTTCTCATTGATGGCAATCGGTTGTCAAGCAAAGAACTCATTGTATCCACTGTCTCCCAGCAGATGAGGATACTCACTATTTACTTTACTCTAGTATGGAAACAAATCCAAATAATTCTGTAAGCGGGGTTTTTCACACAGCAATTTTTTGGTCCCAGTTTGGGAAACTGCACTAAAAAACCCCCCCTTTTTTATTACCAGCAAGCTTCTTTCAGTTGTCTAAATTGTTCAGAAAGGTTTTTTTGTAAGAAAAACCAAAAGCTGTTTTGAAGTCTTGTGGGTTTAAACAGTCATTTTTTTTACTTTACTTGCCCCAAAAAGTTTAGAAAAACTGACGAAGCCCTTTCGGTAATAAAAGGGAGTTTTTAAATTTGGGCGCCCGTTTAAAAATGCAACCCAAAAAATTGGGGTGTGTGGAAAACTTCTCAAAAATCAAAAAAGTGAACCCGGTGTTTAACCCTTTAAAAAAACTTTAAAAAAAAAAACCCTTTTTTTTTAAAAAATTTGTTAAAGGTTTTTTAAAAAAAAAAATTTAATTTTAAAGCCCCCCCAAAACCTGAAATTTTTGTAATTTTTCCCCTGAGGCCCCAACTTAATCCCCCTACCGGGAAAAATCCTGTTCCCCTTAGGGTTCCCCCTTTCTCCCCCGGAAGTCCCAAAACACAGGAAAAAGGTTTAACCCCAAAAGAGGGTTAAAAAATTTTTGGGTGGTTTCCCAAAAATCCACCCTGTCCCCTTCCTGTCATTTCACCCGAGCTTGGCCCCAAATGCTTTCCTAATTTGAGGTCCCAAAAAAGAAAATCCTCTCCAGGTTTTCTTAATTTTCTTTGGTCCATGTACTGCCCGTTTTAAAAACAAGAAAAAAAACTAAATTTTGGTAAAAAAGTAAAAACTATGAAAATAAAGGGGAAAACCCTAATTTGTTTATGTATAGAAAAAAAAATTAAAAAAAAAAAATCCCCAAAAAATTAAAAAACTAAAAAAAAACGGAAAAACAGGAGTGTGTTTCAAAACCCGGACCCAAAAAAGGAGAAAGGAAACCCCTTATTTTTTCAAAAAAAAGTTTAAAGGTGAAAAAAAAAAAATCCCTCTGGATCAAAACCCTTATTAACAAAATAAAAAACCTTTAAAAAAAATCATCCAAAATTTGAAAAAAAAAACCCCGTTAAAAATCTTGACAAATACCCTTGGGGGGTCCTTTGTTGTTTTTTTTTGAAAAAAAAAAAAAATTTGTATAAAAAAAAAAATTTCAAAAAAAAACACAAACTTGAGGAGCACACCCGGGGTTTTCCCCCTATAAAAATGTTTTTCCACCGAACAAATAAACCCCCCCCCTGAAAAGTCACTAAAGGCTTTACCCCCCCACCCCAGTGGTTGGTTTGTTCGGGCCCTCGAAATGAATGACCCTCAGTCTGAAAGGCAGAGTGTAACTCTTCTTTGTAGGGGTTGAATGCCCAGAACTTAAAGGGCCCTAAGTAAACCCGGGCCCCTTTTCCCCAAACATTTCATTTCTGGCCACCAAACCCCTGTGGGAATGGGAATTTTTATTTTTAAGGGCTCGGTGCTTACTTGCTCCTGCTTTTTGGAGATGGGTGGGGGGGGGTGGCGGGCATGTTAAAGGGGTTTTGCCCGATTCTTCTCAATTTCTTCCCGCATCCAAATCTTCAGTCTGTTTTGCTTTTGAAGGGGGGTTTTGTGTGTTTTGGTTTTAATTGCAGATCATGTGACCCCGAAGGGGTGACATCACCAGGCCCTTTCTCCCCCCTTTAGTCGAAAAAAGGTCCTTCGATGTGTCCCCCGCCCCCCAAATGTAAGTAGCCCAAAATTTAGCCCCCAGAGGTCCAAAATTTTTGGGCCCCCGGGGCCCAAAGGGGCCTCCCGGGTTTAAAACCCTGCAGGAACCAAAACCCGTGGATTTTTTTTCTCTTTATCTTGAGGTTTTCCCCTTTTTTTAATTTAAATTTTCAAAAGTTTTGGGGCTAAAAATTTTCTAAGGAAGTAAAAGAAAAAGGAAAGGGGAAATAGAAAAAAAATGGCCCCCGGGGTTTTGAAAAAAACCAAATCAAATAGCCCGCCCGGAAAAGGGGAAAGGGGATGTCCCGAGCCCTGTGCGCCCGGAATGAGGAAACTCTCCGCCCCGGTCGTATCCCCCCGGGGGTTGCACGGTAAACAATCGATCACTAAAGGAGCCGCTAAAAACAAAAAAGGTCCAGAAAAATTTTTTTAAAAAAAAAAATGTTGAATTGGTGAAAAAACGTTTTTTTTTTTAAACAAAAATTCCCACGTCAATTTTTACTTCATGGCCAAAAAAAAACCCCCTTTTAAAAATGGGGCCCCTTTTTTCGGTCTGGGAGGGAAATTTTTTTATAACCAAACCCCGGTTTTTTTCTTGGATGTTTTGGGTTTTCTACAATTTGGGTCTCATAGCCCAAAATGCAAAAGTCTTTTGGCACTTGTTTCCCCTTCAGGAAAATTTGGGCTTGAGATCCCCCATCACAGTACATGCAACACGTAGAAAATGGAGTTTCCCAAACCGAAAAACATAGTGATTTCCCTTTTTGTGGGGTTAAAGAGACGGAAGTTAGTCTTATTCAGGCACATGACTGTAATTTACAAGAACATTTCCCCTAAAGTATATTCCAGCTCTGCCATGGCTGTATAGATAGGTCGCTGTTCAGGCTGGGTGGCCCCTTTTTTGGAGCTGTAACCTAATTCCCCAACCTAGAGGAATAAAGAACTTCTATTCACTGGTGATTAGCTTTTTAGTGGGGAATATTCTGTAAATCTAAGGGTCCCTGGATGTGCGTGGAGGACACTAATGTTGGGAAGTTGTAGCTTTTGCTGCTGTTGAAAGGGTAGCATTTTACTGCTGAATAAAGCACGGGCTCGCTGTTTTCCACCAGGTTGTGGTTTAGAGCCCTATATGTTTTATTCTGGCAGGTTATGTGGCATAAATGAAGAGATAATGTCTACGACACTAACCTGGATTTACATTCTTTTACTAGAAAAGATAAACTGCTGATTAATTCAGTATAGAACTCAATTACAAAGTGAGCGCCTCTCTGCGGGGACCCGTCACCCTGCAGACAACAGATGCTGAATTTATACCCTGGCATCCTCCTTGCTGCAATGAAATATTAACATATTTTATTGCATGTGTGCGGTGCAGTCAGTAAAGGGGGTGTTGCTAGGTTTTAAAAGCCTTGGTGTACGTGGGCACACTGTACCCGGTTATTGTATATGTTCATTCAGTATAATTCACATTAATCTGATACAGTAGTAGTAGCCGAAGGGACGAGTCTAATGAAGACAGAACCCAGGCCGGTTCTGTATGAAAAGGCAAGATGTACCCCCCCCCGCCAGAATGAGAGAGCTCCAGTAGGCTTACCTGCAGTCCTATGTAACACCACAGGTTGTAACAGAACGAACGGTTCAGCTCTGCTATGTTTAACGCTTTGTAAAGGGGTTCGGATAGTTGT
This sequence comes from Phyllomedusa bahiana, assembly GCA_025379985.1. NCBI lineage: Eukaryota > Metazoa > Chordata > Amphibia > Anura > Hylidae > Phyllomedusa > Phyllomedusa bahiana. The sequence continues at coordinate 42,856 of JAODAL010000032.1, forward strand.
ATGTGCATAGATCCAGCCCAGTGCTCAGGAGCAGGGCAAGGTAGGAGGGTTAAATGTATTCCCCTCCCGGGGAAAACCTCCTGTCTACAAAATTTCCCAAGCCCCTTGTGTAATTTTTAATTGCCTCAGATGGAACCAAGGATTGGGCAGCGAAAAGTGGTCATTTGGCAAACACAAGCCATTTATTATGCCCCCTGACAGGACCCCCTGTACGTCCTTGGTCCCCTCTAATTGCAAGGCTTTGCTGTGCTAAAAGCAGTTTATTTTTCCTCCTGCACACACATGCAGCTGCTTAACCCTTCAGCATTCACGCTGCATACAGGTTAGGAAGTCCACTTGGAGGGTTTGTTTAAAGTGTCTATAGAGTTTGGTGCCATGTATGCCAAATTTCACATAAGGTAGGATCCAACACATTTGGGATAAAAGCTTTGAACCCTTCTTTATTTGAACATAAACGTGCTCGCTAGAGCCTCCACATGATCCATGCTTATGCGTTTCAAACCTACATGTCTTGGATTGTGAGAATTTTGACAATGGTACTCCAAGTCAATGGCGTTTCCAAGCACCAGGAGTTTGAATGATGAGCCACACTTAAATTCAAGTTATTTGCCTTATGGGTGCTTGCATGATAGATTAGTATGTTGTAGAAAGGCACCATGTTTGACCATCTGTGCAAAGGGATGTAGGGGTTGGGGGGGGGGTTTGTCGGGGGGAGATCCATGGTTTTTTTTTGTTCCCTCAAAATTTGTCTGTCAAGTTTAGATCCTAAACACCGTAGACCTTTACTTGCCCTTATTTTCGATGGGGTGGGCTCTACATACTTAGGGGTAGTAAGAATAGGAACATCTTGATTTAATCTGCTAAAAATTGGTTGAATGGGTTATCCAGGATTAGAGAAATTCTGTACAACTCCCTTGAGTTGCAGAGTACAGTGGGGCTTTAATGGGCCCGTTAAGTAACAATACATAAATAGTGAATAATAATTAGGCAAAAAGACTACAGTCAACTGTTAGAGGTATTCCCATCTTATTGATGTAGCTTTAAGCATGTAGGCATATGTAAACATTCTTACCAATTACATATCTGTTCTGATTTTGCTTCATTGTAAAGATTAGAAGCAGATTATCTATTCTGCGTATTTATGGATGGTGTCATAGGTCACCGACCACCGATGTGTGCTAGCTACCCATCTCTTTGTACTGATACGATAGCTGCTAGAGCACAGAGGTGGTTGGTAACCTAGGAAACCATCTGTTAACAAACAGGTTAGATAACCTGCTTTATCTTTGGAATGAACCAAAATCGGAACAGAAATGCATTTGGTGGTAGTGTTTATTTACTTTGACATGTTTAAAACTAATCAGTGAGATGAAACCTCCTATTACTGCACGCTAACACCCACATGGGCCCCTATCTTTGGTTTACATGCCATCACTGCTGTGTAAACCTACAATGGTAGCAGTTTAGAGGCAGCATAGCTTAGTAAATGTGTACAAAGTGTATGCTGCTCACTCCAACGGGGGAGGGAGGGCTGACCACTGCTCTACAAACATAAGTCCAGAAATATCCACATTCACGTATCTGGTATGAGAATAGGAATGGTCTCTATTGCATATTAATAGACCAAGAAGTGCAGTAAGCAGAGTACTATAGCAATGTTTCGGGTGAGACCTCTTCAGGGTGCCATAAAACTGTGTAGAGGGCATGTAGAAGTGGTCTGCCATGTAAAGTGGAGCTGGAGTGGTGGGATGATATTTGCACCACATATGTTGCTAAATTTTTGGCTTCCAGTTCTTTAGGCAATTTCTGTCCATCACATTAGTCTTAAAGATGTGTAGCTTCAGTCTTTTTCCATCTTTTCTATTTTCGACCCCTTGGTTAAGTGCAGCTTATGATTGACTGTGAAACAGAAGTGAATAATGCTGCTTCCAGGTAAGTTCCAAGGCCACCTGGCAGGGTCGGTCTTCTGTGCGGGTTATTGGTCTGAGCAGAAGATCCTATCTTGCCGGTGCAGTGCTCTCTCCAATGGCTATAGAAGTGTGCCCTAAACCGGTGTAGAGGGCTTGTAGCTGCAGTCTGCCATGTAGACTGGAGTGGTGCGGTATTACTGTTTGCCATGTATGCTCTTTGATTTTTTTTTTTTTTTTAGTTTTTTAAATGATCTCTGGACAATCAAGTCTATTACATTAGCCTTAAAGATGTAGTATAGCCTCTGCCTTTCTATCTTTCCTATTTTTGACCCTTGGGTTGAATGAACCTTATGTTTGACTGTAAGGGTATGTTCACACGGCATAATTACGCCCCACAATTACGCCGGGAGTTGGGAACTCGCGCAAGCTCCCGCTGGCCCCATAGACATTCATTACGTATTTGCCGCTAGTAATTGACATGTCACTTTTCTCCCCGCTCGCCGCATTGTATGAGCGGAGAGAGCAGACGTCATCCATAGTTCTCTATGAGAACTGTGGATTACCGTAATGACTGGGACGTATCTCGTATTTAGCGCAGTACGGGGGGAAATACGTCCCATTTTAAGCCGTATGAACATAGCCTAAGACAGAAGTACCTAAGATGTTAATGCTGCTTCCAAGTGACTTCCAAGGCCGCCTGGCAGGAGTCGTCTGCTGTGCAGGTTACGGGTCTGAGCAGATTTTCCTAACCTGCCTGCAGTGGAAGCGGAATATCCACGGCCGCCCTCCTTCCAATAGCTGAATCGTAAAAGCCCCATCAAGGTAATCCATCAGCACCTGATCCTGCACAAAATACCGTCCTCCCGACAGTCGGCTTAAAGCTAAGATTTAATACCGCCCCACGCCTGCCATCAAGCAGGCCTCGACAGTTTAAAGCTCATTCTCTAAATCTCTGCAGACTTTATGGCCAGCCGAGGGCCCATATAAAGTTTAATAGCATTACGACACATAAATCATCTTTTAAAGATGCCGCAAGCAGCTCCGATATTAAATGCAGACAATTGTGTGCGTTATAAATAATTTATCAGCCACCGTTTCGGATTGCCCATCCAGGCTGACTTGTTTATTTTTGCCCTTACTGGAGAATTCCTTTGGCGCTTCTTGAGAGAACCATTACCGGTCAGTTTAATGAACTCTGGGGCTGTTCAGGCCACCACGAGCCGCATGCCGCAGCTGCGGTGACAGATCTGGACCTCTCTCCTGCCTTCTCCAAGTGTTGACCATTTGTCATCTGCTGGTAAATGGCTGTGCACATTGGAGCCCAGGGACACATTGTGTGATACAGTGATGGAAGCAAACAGATATCTCTATAAAGAGCTGCTTGTCACAGCTGACTCGTCTTACCGTACATCACTCTTATTGTAATCTCATTTAAGAAGCAGCACAGGCCCAGGGGTAACATATTCCCAGGTACTTTGGACTTCGCAGCTGTAAACTACTCACAGGCCTGGTTATTTGCTCCAAAACTTTCCTTGCTTTAATTACACGCGGGCTGCTTTATTCTATAAAAGGCAAGAAATAGCTGTGAGATGGCAGGTTGTAGAAGAATACAATCCTATGCAAATGGCGGTACTAGTAGACCGGTTACTGCAGACACCAGAGCCCAAGCGCAGCACTAGCCATCAGATGCTTCCACACCCTGCTGGCTTTATATGCTTTATGTGAACCTCCTGTTTGGATCCACTTTAAATATACACAGTAGAGTCACATTATTATGACCACTAGCTACTCTTTATGTTGTCAGCACATAGCTCATGAAGGAGGTCGCATGTCATAAGCTGGCTTGGTATGACTCCCTCTCCGCAGGTCACGTACACCCATGCATGCTGATTGTCTTCCCTGGGGCAAATAGGATTTGCCAACAAGACACTGAGACATATATCACATGGTTAGAAATGTCCAACATTGATTGGAAGAGCATGACCAAGACTTCCAAGCAGGACTGGGATAAGGTATTCTGGTGCCTCAGGCAAATATGGCACATAGACCCACCCCCCCCCCCCCCTTTCCCCTAATGGAGAATTCAGCCCACTCCTTGCCTGGGATGAAGAGTTACCCTAGGCAGTCATCTACCTTCATCTACCCGTCGTCCTGGCTCTACTTCCAGGTACTACCCTACCTCCTAAATCCTCAGACTTTACCCCAAATAAGCATTTATGGGACCACATAGATGATGGTGTTTGGCTCTATGGATCCTTCAGCAGCTGTGGGATGCAGTCAGCATGGCTCCAAATACCTGTGACAACCTACCAGGTCCTTATGAAGTCACTCCCAGCCCGTCTAGCTGCTGTCCATGGCAGTTACCCTGAATATTAGCTGCTGGTCACAATAATGGGAGTCGACTGTGTATTAGATAATTGCAATATCAAATGTATCTTTCATATGAATTAATACCAAGGCTGAGAAATCCGGTTCTCTGCTGGTGCCCGGCAGTTTATCAGCTGTTTATAGCTGCCAATTGGGGGCACTACGACCGCTTTAGCGAATGGTCCATGCCCAGAATATAGATGTAGAATCGATTCAGGCTATTCAATACCTTAATTGAAAATTACATCCTGAAGATAAAAGATTAGTCACCGGAAGGAAGGGAAAACATAACTTAGAATGAAGCTTCTAATTAATCCGAATTCCATTAAAAAGAAATCCTAATCTAAAAAAACAGAAATTCTAAGGGATATCTCCAGTCTTGCTATACGTATCAGGTGAGAACTACCCCTATAGCATCCTATGTTTGTTGCTACCGATCCAAAAAATGGGGGGCATCGTCCCTGCGAGGACAGCCCCAATCCAGAACCTAAGGCAGCCCTATTGCAGCCAATGACTTCCCAATGCGTTTCCTTCCAAGGTGTAGTTTGGAATTCATCAAGGGAGTAGTAGAAATATGCACACAAATGCTTAGAACACACTGATGTAAGACTCAATATGCCAGCCATATATCCACCACCGAGGAGCAGCTCGACAGATAATATATGATCAGAAGTATTACAGTATGAAGCTCAGTGGTGCACGCAATACCATATAGAGCACGGTGGCCCAATCAAACACTTGGTGGTCCACTCTGAAATAGAAAAACACGGTGCTACAGATCATGCATAGGGCAAGATTGGAGATGGCCCCTATTCTGCAGACTGCCTTTATTTCTGTTTTTTGCAGATTAGGATTTCTTTGTAATGTAATTTTAATACACTTTTAATAAAGTTTATAATAAAATAGTTTTACGTTCCTTCCAGTGACTAAACAATACGGATAGTCCTCACCAGTGCCTGCATATACTGCTCCTATGTCCAGAAGAGCCCGTTAGGGACATTCTTACGTCTCATAAATTTACTTGTATGGCAGTTTCACATGTTGCACTTATTTTAGCTAAAAGTCAGTAAGAAAATGTAAGTCTAAGTCTATACAGCAGCGGGTATTGGTCAGATTTCATGCAGACTTAGTGTTTAGAATCCACAGAAAATCTGACTGTAAACTAGTGCCCATAGACAGCAATAGAAAGTCCAAGCTGTGCAATACACAGCTCGGATTTTCTGAGGTTGGATTTCAAATCCAATCAAAACACATGTTCTATAATCCGATGGAAAAGGACGGTTGTAGTACTGTGCTATGTGGACTGGCCAAAAACCAACCGCAAAATCCGTGCAAAAAACAGTTAAAAATGAAAAACGATTTGTAAAATACCAGTCGGATTCTATAATCCAATGGTATCTTACTTCTGCCTGTAGATGAAGCCGAAAATATAGCGGTTGCTTTTTTTTCTTTGAAGCATTTTTTTCTCTCCCCCCCCCTCCTTTTAGGTGCATTTTGGGGGCTGTAGCCGTTTTTTCAAAATGCAGCATGCTGTAGGTGTAGTATTTTTTTTTTCAGGCAGTCTGTAGCGTTTTTCTCCCATAAATTTAATGGGGGGGGAAAACCAAAATTTTGGGGGAACTTAAAAGAAAAACCCGGTGTCAAAATTTTTTTTTTTTTTTAAAATTTAATTCCCTTTTTTTCCGATTTTATTTTTTTTTGGTTCCAAATTTAAAAATTTTTTTTAAAAAAAAAAATAAAAAAATTTTTATTTTTTTCCGTAAAAACAATCGGTTCCCCAATCCCCTTTTTTTTTTCTTTTCCCCCCCCTTTTGGGGCTTTTTGCTTATTTTTTTTTTTTAGGGAGTTTTAATGTTGTATTTTTTTTTTAAGGAAAAAAAAATTTTTTTTTCAACAGCCTTTTTCAAAATTTAAAGGGGGGTTAGGGGGTTTGGGTAAAAATTGCTTTGGTCCCCTTTAACAGCAATAGAAAAATTTAAGTTGCTTTTTAAAATTTTTTTTTTTTTTTTTTAAAATTTTAATAAAAACCCCTTTTTTAAAAATCCTGGAAAAAGGTTTTACTTCGTATTTCAAAACCCGTCGTGCAAAAAAAATTTTTAAAAAAAACCCTTTTGAAAAAAAGGGTTTTAAAATCAGGTTTTTTTTTTGGGTGAGATGAACCCTTTTTGGTTGTTTTTTTTTTTGGGCATTTTTTTTTTCCCCCCCCCCTTTTACCTTTTGGGGGTTGGGTTTTTTTTTAAAATTTGGGTGGTATTTTTTTTTTCACATTTGGTTTTTTTTAAAAAGTTTTTTTTTTGAAAGGGAAAAGGTTTTTTGTTTTTTTTAAATTTTTTTTGTGCTTTTTTAAGCTTTGGGAGGGGGAAAATTGCTGGGGGTTTTTTTTTAAAGTTTTTTTTTTTTTTTCCTTTGTAAGGGGTTTTAAAGGGAAAAAAGCGATTCCCCCCCCCCCCCTCCCCCCCCCCCCCCCCCCCCCCCCCCCCCCCCCCCCCCCCCCCCCCCCCCCCCCCCCCCCCCCCCCCCCCAAAAAAACCCCCCCCCCCCATTTCACCCCCCCCACCCCCCCCCCCCCCTTCCCTCCCCCCCCCCCCCCCCCACCCCCCCCCCCCCCCCCCCCCCCCCACCCCCACCCCCCCCCCCCCCCCCCCCCCCCCCCCCCCCCCCCCCCCCCCCCCCCCCCCCCCCCCCCCCCCCCCCCCCCCCCCCCCAACCAAAAACAACCCCCCCCCCGCCCCCCCCCAAAGACCCCCCCCGCGCCACCCCCCCCCAAGGCCCCCCCCCCCCCCCCACCGCCCCCCCAGCCCCCCCCCCCCCCCCCCCTTTTTTTTCCCCCCCCCCCCCGGGGAAAAAAAAACCCGGGGGTAATGTGGGGGAAAGGAAGCCTGTGATTTTTTGGGTTATATGAAAAAAGGGGAGAAAAGGGGCCTTTATTTTGGTTTTATGGGAAGCGGCTCTTTTTTTTTTGTTATTGATAGAGAAGCAGTTTTTTAAATTTGGGGGAAAATTTTGGTAAGGGGAGAGAAGGGTTTTTTGATATTTTGGGTTATTGAAAGGGGAGAGAAGCTTTTTTTTTTGGGGTTTTTTTTGGGGGGGGAGTGAGCTTGTGATATATATTTTTTTAAAGGAAGAAAGCTGAGCTCTGTGAAAATAATTTAAAGGGGGGAAAAGGGGAGTTGTTGGGATATAAGGGTTATTGAAAAAGGGGGGAGAAAAGGGAGGGGGAAAATTTGGGTTATATGATAGGGGAAAAAAAGTGAGCTCTTGATATTAGGTTTTTTTATGTGGGGGAAGGGGGGGTTTTCTGTGATTTATGGGTTTTTTGATAGGGGGAAAGCTGAGCTTTGGGATATTGGGGTTAAAATTTGATGGGAGAAAAGCTGAGTTCTTTTGAATATGGGTTTATGAAAGGGAAAAATGGCTTGTGATTATAGGGTTATAAAAAATTTTGCTGGAAAAAAAAGGGGGGGGGGAAGAGGGAAAAAAAAAGCCATTTTTTTTGGGGTTTAAATTTGGGAAAATACTTTTTAGGGAAAAATTTTAATGAAAAGGGGGAAAAAAATTTTTTTGGGGGGGGTTTAATTTTTTTTTAAAAAATTTTGGGGAAAATGCCATTCCATTTTTTTGGGTTTTTTCAACCGGAAAATTTTATTTAGTTTGAAAGCACCCCCTTTCTTTTTAAGGGGCCAAAAAATTTGGGGAAAAGGGTTTTGGGTAATTATTGGGGGGCCCCTCTCCTTTTTAAAAAAAAGTATTAAAAGGGGGGATTCCGGGGTTTTTTTTTTTTTGGGAAAAGTTTTTGGTCCGGGGGTAAAAGGAAAATTTTTTTTGGGTCCCAAACAAAAAAAAAAAAAATTTCAAAGGGGGGAAAATTTGGGTGAAAAAAAAAATTCGGGAAAAATTTTTTGGGGAAAAAAAAGGGGGGGGGGGGTAAAAAAGGCCCGGGGTCCACGGATGACAACAGTGGTGGATGATCGCCCCCCTTTTTTTGGTAAAAAGGGAAAACCCGTTACAAAAAATCAATGAAGTCCAAACATTCATGAAGTAGGTGTATCTGTCCTAAGTCAACAGTAAAGAGAAGACTCCCTGGAAAATAAATACAAAGGGTTTTTACTCTAGATGCAAACCATTCATCAAAGCCAAAAATGACAGGGCCCGAGTTTTAAAATTTTTTCCCAACAACCCCTCAAGAACCCCCTCGTTCTGGAAAAGTATTTCTAGGACGTGAACAAAGACAAACCTGTACCAGAATGATGGGAAGAAAAAGTTTGGGGAAGAAAGGGAACGGCACATGATCCAAGGCACACCAACTCCTCAGTAAAACATGGTGGAGGGCAACGTGATGGGATGGGCATTTTCATGGTTTTTTAAAAGGAAATGGGTCACTTTGTTTATTGATGAAATTAACAGCAGACAAAAGTACGGATAATTCTGAAAAAGTCCGGGAATACTTTTTGCCCAGATTTTTCCAAATGCTGCAAAAATTGTGGACGGCGCTTCTAGTACATGGACAATGCCCCCAAGCATACAGCCAAAGTACCCGGGGTTTTTGGTGCCAAAAAGGGGAACTTTTTGCAACGGCCCCCGTCAAAAACCCCGATTCAACCCCAAAAAGGGAATGCATTTAATTGCTTCAAATAGATTAAAGGGGGTTTTCTCGCTACAAAGAATTGCTTTTTAAATTGTAGGGAACACAAAAAAAAGACATTTTCCAAAAAATATTGCATTGTTCCTTGTTTTCCCTAAAGAGATACAAGTAAAATTTTTTACTCCATGGCTTTCAGTTCCCCAGTAACCGACCCCCTAAACAATTTTTCCCGGGTGTGTTCAAGAATAACAGAGATGAGTCATCACACAGGTCCCAGTGTCAGTCGTGTCCTTGCTGCCCGACAGTTTAAAAAGCTTGTTTACTCAAGTAAACGCTCTGTAAATTGGGCTTTTGTTTTGGGGATCGATAAGAAGTCCTGAAAATATTGGAAAGTAATCTAATAATTAGCATCTAAAGCACGGAGCTTAGCTGTAAAGCAAGGAGTTTTTTTGCAAATTTTTCTGAAAAAGGGGAAATGACGAAATTTTTTCATGCTTCTTTAAAACCCCCTGTGGGGGAGACAAATCCTTTTAAGACAGACCCCCAAACAAACAAAACCCGAAAAGGGTGCGGGGTGTAAAAGGCCTGGCAAAGCATTAAGAAGGGGAAACCCAGCGTTTTGGGAGTTCCATGATTTTTAAGATTAAAGGGGGTTGTTTCTCCCCACGGGTTTTTAAAGAATGCCCCTGAAAGAAATTCTCTGTATTCCTGGGGTTTATCTAATTTGCATAAACTTTGCTTGTACAGCTAAAATTTTTGCTTTTTAATGCAAAATTTGATTTGATTACTTCTAAACTACTCAAAGGAATTTTTCTGCCCCAAAAAAAAAAAGCCCCTAATTACGGCGTTTACTTGAGATAAATCCCCCCCCCCCCCTTTTTTTATGTTGGGCCAGGGGCACTGACTGACACTGTGACCTTGTATGACTCACTCTTGTTAATTTTATTGAACAAACGCCCCCGGGAAATTTTTTTTCAGGTCAGTTTTCTGAGGGAATGAAAACCCCAAAGGGGGTAATAAAATTTCCTTGTTTCTTTAGGGGAAAAACAGGGGCAATGAATATTTTGGAAATTTTCTTTATTTTTGTTTCCCTACAATTTTAAAAATTTTTTTGTGCGAGACAAAACCCCTTTTTAAAGGGAGGATTGCCTCCAAAAAATTCCCACAAAATATTGAAACTAAAAAAAATTTTGGTTGGGTTATTTTATTTGTTTCCAATTACTTTTTAGCTCCTAAAATGGGAGTGTTTTAAAGAAAAAGTGTACAATTTTTAATTTTTGTCAGATATTTTTTTTTTTAAAAACCCCCCAAATTTTAAAGTTACAAATCTGATTGAATTCTGTTTTAGAGGTTTTTTATTTTAAATCCAATGTGGTGGATCAGACCCCCAACTCGCAAAACTTGTGTCACGTCCAAATTTTCTGGCCCAACTGTAATTAAAAATTATTTTTCTACCTGATGGTTCTACAACTTCTAGTACAACACAATTTTCACTTTTTCCATATTTATTAAAAATCTGGCCGGGTCCCAGGTGCACCTTTTTTAGTGGGCAGTCAAACGGTTTAAAAAACAAAGGTCTGTAACTTTTCAATAAAGAATAAAAAAGAGGTTACCCGCTTTTGATTTGTTTCTATGTCCAAAAAGAAGTGACACTGCCAGGTGTATTTAATGTCGGTTTATTGGGGGCTATAGTAATACAATATTAAACTCTACGCGTTTCATGCACTCTTAAGGCCTGTTTCCTCAGGAGTGAGATACGAAAAGCAGTTAGTATAAATAGTTTTTCAAAAATGGGCGGTATTTTAGATTTTAAAACATAAAAAAAAAATGATATATTCATTAATTAATATCTATTGACCATAAAATTTTTATGAACTCCTAAAAAAAATTTTTAAAAAATTAATAAACCTTTCGATGGTTTTAAACTCTCAGGGTCGGCATTCATCAGGAACTGCTGGTTCTTTCGCTATCCCGGAACCAGAATGTAAGAGGTTACGCAAGAGGTCGCTTCTCTCTCTACAAAAAACCCCCTATACCAGGCTCAGTTTTCTCCTCTATCATATAAAACCCCATATATAGAGTCACTTCTTCCTCTATCTATAACCCCATATTCACAGAGCTCGCTTCTCTCCTTATCATAAAACCCCATTACACAGGCTCAGCTTCCTCCTTATGATAACCCTATATATCACAGAGCTCAGCTTCCTCCTCCCTCAAAAAACCCTATAATTACAGAGTCAGCTCCTCTCCCTCTTTTTCATTTAACCCTATATATCACAAGCTCACTTCTCTCCTTATCATATAAAACCCCATTATCAAGCTCAGTTCTCTCCTCTTTTCTTTAACCCTATTATACAGAGCCAGCTTTTTTCCTCCATCAATTTAAAACCCCATTACACAGAGCCAGCTCCTCCCCTCTTTTTTATAACCCTATTTCACAGGCTCAGCTTCTCTCCTTCCTTACATTTTTGCCTCTTGGGGAGGGGGAAAATAAACCTGAGTTTCTCTTTTAATAAATGTTGAGGAACAGTTGTAAGTTTGCAAACTTGTTTTTATAGTAATATAACCGTGATGATCTAATATTTGATATACAAAAACTACACTGGTTGGGATCCATCCGTACTCTTACCATTGCACATGGTTGCATATCAGAACCTTTCCCCCAAAATGCCCAATTTTCTGTTTTTAAAGATCTGTGACATCTCCTGTCAGGTCTGTTTTAGTAAATCCTTGTGTTCAATGTGAAATAACAATTCTGGATCATCTTCTCTTATAACTCTGTGTTGTCCCTCTGTTATTCCTCTGAATCAGTCAGCTGGGTGTTACCATTCCAGTTTGGCACTGTACAGGGACACACCCCTATCTGACAGATTCAGTAATACCTTTTAATAAGGTATAACAGGAACAGCACCACATAGTTGTAAGAGAAAATGCTCTAGAATTATTATTTCACAGAAAAAACATTTTTTATAAATTTTTGAGATTAGAAAAACAGTGCTCCTTTAAACAAAACCCATTTACCCGTGGGCTTTTTTTCCAGTATTGGCTCAGAGGATGGTTCCCATGCCCCTTGCATATTTAATTTTTGCCAAGTCCCATCAAAGTCTGGTAGGTTTCCACTTCTGGACTCGACCTACCGGAAAAGGCCCTAAAAAGTGCAGCTCGAAGGGGAGCTTTTAAATTTGTGACAATTTCATTTCTTTTTTACAACCCCCCATTGAACAGAGTAGACGGCCCTGCCCAAAGACAACCGGCTCTCCATTCGGAGCCGAGATTTCCCCCGACATAAAAGGGCACCCATCAATCAATAGCGTTAAAGGGTTTTCCACAATAAAATTGACTTGGGAAGTTTTAAATTAAAAATAAACATTTTCACCGTTCATCATCATTAAAAATTCGGGACTGTTTTTGTCTTACTGCTCCTTATGACCATTGTTTACAGGGGATACGACCAGGCTAGAGCTCCTCAGTCCGGGCAGACTGCTCAGACATACCCTCCCCTCGGCAGCTACTACTGTTTTAAACCCCAGGTGCTGACACTCTCTCCGTCCTCTGTAAATTCCTTTTAAAATCAAACATTCAAATAAAAAAAAAAAAAAAAAAAAAAAAGAAACCTCAATCAGGTTTGTGCATTGATACAGAGAAATAAAATCCACAGGTTTGGTTCCTGCAGGGATTTGAACCGAGGACCCTTGTGCCTGGAGGCAAAAGTTTTATCTCTGAAACAAGTAGCTACTTAATTCTAACAAAAACATCCTTTCTTTGACTGAGAGGAAAGACCGGTGATGTTATCTTGCGGGGCACATAATATGTAATTCAAACAAATCACACACCCCCCTTCTGACACACAGAGCGAAGAGCTGGGGTTTTTGGAGTATAAATGAATTTAGGCAAAACCCCCCTTTTAAAATGTAAAAAACCCCTATACTTTTTATCTTTTAACCCCCACTATTTGGGTTAATTGCCCTCATCCTCAAAATTCTGTAAAAAATATACCTTCTAATGGGGACGATGTATTTTTTTATTCCTGCAGGAAAAACAAAGCCAGCAATAGTGGGGGATGCTATTGCCCCCGGGATTTTAATGACTTGGGAAACTGGGGGTAACATTTATCGTGCGGACACCAAAAACAATGTGGACTATTTACGTCCTCATGACACGGCCAACAAGAAAGGAGTGAGGTGAGTGTGAAGCCCTGTATCAGTGCTACAGATCTCCCTTCAGCTGTTCATAGGACCTCCAAGCATTGGGCTATGATAACTAGCGACTAACAAAGAGTTGATTCTGTTTTACAGGACAGGAAATTACAAATACAAGAAAGGAACAACTGGCGTTTTGTCTGAAAAGATCACCAATTTCAACCTGGATGTGATGGAAGAAAGTGTGCAGACTATGGACATCTCCTAATGTCTTTGCTCATGGTGGAGTGTTAAGCCCCAATCTTTGTAGTATATTGAAACATTAAATACTTGTCTCCCTCTTGAAACATTTGGTTATAAAAGAAATAAAATGTTCTTGTCCTTAACATCAGTTGACTGAAATGTGCGTTTTTGTAGCTCTTTAGTGGTCACTGTATAAATAACATGCATGAAAATGGCAGATTTAAAGGTGATTTCCAGATTCAAATATTACCATAATCATGTTGCCTAAGAGCCTCAGCTATCCCCTAGCTGTTAGGTCAATTTTCTCAAATTATGTAGACGACCATAGAGAGGCTGTTACAAAATTGGTGGCAGCCTAAACCTACAGGACCTCAAAAATACTCTGGGCTAAATGAATACAGACTAGAAGGTGCATAACCTCACAATTTAAAAGACCGTAAAAGAGGATCCCTGTGTTAGGCACCATGTGATCAGAAGTGAATTTCCACCCTTTTGAATTTCTAAATATGCCCGACATTATGTGCTCAATAGTCCCGGTCTGATATTATAGCTCAGCACCATTTACTTGAACAAAACATCACACAACCCATGAACAAGTGTGGTGCTGCTTATTTGAGGGGGGTAGACACTTTAATTTCTTTGACCCTTTTCCAACATCCGCCATATATGTATGACAGAGGTCAGAAGGGCATGCATGGAGAGGCTGCAGGAACAGAGCTCACGCCATATACAGCAGCTGTTTACTACAGTTGCCACCCTGCTGCAGTGACACAATCATAAGATTGCATAAGAGGAGAACAGTAGAAACAAAGTGTACTGCATTACAGAAGTATTTCAATGTATTAATCCCATGTTAAACTACACTAGTGGGACAAAAAAGTATAAGAAGTGTATAAAAAGTTGTATGTTCCTACAAAATGGTGACACAAGCCAATTGAAAAAAACAAAAACTTTTAGAAGTAATCAACATTTTAAAGTACGGTAGTCAAACGAGCTATATAAATTTATCGTATCACTTTAATCACACTTACCTGTAGAATAGACTTAGCCATTTTTACTGCATAAAAACGCTGTGAAAACTAAACATATGAAACAATGGCAAATGGTTTTCTCCATTCCACCTCACAAAAGGAAAAAAAACACCCAAATGTGTAATACAATATGGAACAATATATGGCGCCTATAAAAATAACCTTTGTTCATTGTAAGACATGTCAACAACAACAAAAAAAAGTAACGTTTAGAGGGTGAGGACCTTAAATTGGCTGTGTCAGAGAGGGGTTAATATTTTATAAGACTAATTATGTATGGGTTACAGCTTCATTTAGATATAGGGTACAACTCTCCTGTATAGTCAGAGTTTAAGGGAACCTGTCAGGTGGTTTATGCTACGGCATCTGACAGCAGGAAATGATAGAGGGAGAGAAGCTAAACTCAGTGATATATAGAGTTATATGACCGAGAGAGAAGCTGAACTGAGTCTCTGTGATGTATAGGGTAGTATGATAGAGGAGAGATACGGGCTGAGAAGCACTGTGCGATATATACAGTGAAGGAAATAACAAATTGATCCCTTGCTCTGATTGCGTGTTAAGATTTAGCCCACTGACAAAGACATGAGACATCTATAATTTTAAGGGTAGTGTTAATTTTAATACATCTAGTATAGAATATTCCAAAATAAAATCCAGAAAATCACATTGTATAAATTATCATAAATTGTTTTTTTGCATTTTGCAGTGAGAAAAAAGTATTTGATCCCTCGGCAAACAAGACTTAATACTTTGGTGGCAAACCCTTCGGTTGGCAAGAACAGCAGTCAGATGTTTTTTAGTAGTTGATGATGAGGTTGACGCACATGTCATGAGTAATTTTGGTCCACTCCTTATTGACAGATCATCTATAAATCATTAAGATTTTGAGGCTGTCGCTTGGCAACTCAGAGCTTCAACTCCCACCATATAACCTTGATGTGCTTCTTTTTGAGCCACTCCTTTGTTGCTTTGGCTGTATGTTTTGGGTCATTGTCTTGCTGGAAGACCCAGTCACGACCGATTTTTAATGTCCTGGCGGAGGGAAAGAAGTTTGTCACTCCAGGAGATTTACGGTACTTGGCTCCATCCAATTCTCCAATTGATGTGGTGGAATAGTCCCCTTGCCCTTAGCAGGAGAAACACCGCCCAAAACAAATTGTTTCCACCTTCCATCGCTTGACAGTGGGGGCGGTGTTCTTTGAAGGGTCATAGCAGCATTTTCTCATCCCTCCAAACACAGGCGAGATTGTGTTAATGCCAAAGAGCTCAGTTTGTCTCATCTGACCTCCAGCACCTTCTCTCCAATCACTCACGAAATCAGCCAGTGTGTCATTGGCAAACTCAGATGGGCCTGCACATGTGTCTTCTTGAGCATGGGGACTTGTGAGAACACTCAGGAATTTAAACCATTACGGTGTAATTGTGTAAGCCAATGGTTTTTCTGTAACTGTGGGTCTCAGCTGCCTTGATATCATTAACAAGTACCCCCTGTGTAGTTTATAGCTGAACACTTAACCTTCCTCATGATCAAGGATACAATGCATAGAGGTGAGCATTTCGCATTAGGTTCCCCAGATCGGATGTCGATTATACAGTCAATTTTGAACTCCATTTTCTTACTATTTGCACCAACATTATCTCTCTACTCTCTCCACCTCAGCTTCTTTACATATGGTTTGTAGCCCATTCCAATTTTGTGCTGGTCTATGATCTTGTCCCTGACATCCTTAAGAAAGCTCTCTGATCTTGGCCTATGTTGTAAGGTAGAAGTTTGACTGATTGAGTCTGTGGACAGGAGTCTTAAAAGGTAACTAGTTAAGTACAGTTATATTCAATGCAGGTAAACAGAGCTGGATTACGAGCATCTTACTGGGCGTCTGTAGGGAGCCAGAACTCTAAGGTTAGGAAGAGTGGATCCAAATATTTCTCTCAGCAAAACATCCACGAATAAAACTAATTTCTACAATGTGATTTTCTGGATTTTATTTTTTGATATTCCTGTCCGTCTCATGTTAAAATTAACCTACCCTTAAAATTATAGACTGAGTTCAAGTCTTTGTCAGTGGCAAACTTATTTACGACACATCAGCAAGTAGAGTAATAAGAAGGATTCAAATAATTATTTTCCTCACTGTAGGTTAAAAATACTAGTGAGAGATGCTGAGTCTCTATGATAAATAATAGGGTTACCATGATTCTTGTCTTCGCAGGATTTCTGCGTAAAAAGCAATACTCCAAGAAAGCTGTCAATATCCTGCTCCCTAGCCCAACATAACACGATTACTGTCAAACTGTCAATTATTGTATGTGGGAGGGTTAAGCAGTAGTTTCACTTTAGGTTTTATCTTATTTTATGTTTTTTACTCAGGAATCTTGCTCCAAATCATATAACCCTATATCTCACAGAGCTCAGCTTCTCTCCTCTAGCATATAACCCTATGTATCAAAGAGCTCAACTTCTCTCCCTCTATTCTATAACCCTATATGTCACAGAGCTCAGCTCCTCTCCTCTATCCTATAACCCTATATGTCACAGAACTCAGTTCCTCTCCTCTATCCTATAACCCTGTATGTCACAGAGCTTAGCATCTCTCTATCATAGTCTGCTCTCAGATAGGGCAGCATAAACCACAGGACTGGTTCCCTTTAAGTTTCACATACTGTTTTGTCAGTATGTGCCGTAAGCTCTCCACAGTGGCATCTGAAACGAGCTATATCTTCTGCAGGACACCTAGCATGCACAACCCTATGACATATATTAAAGGGGTTGTCTGGGACTTACAAAAGCTCTTTGGTCTGCTGGGGTACGCATGTGTCCGCTCTGGCCTGTGATTGACTGCATATAGCATGTGAGCGATGAATGTTCACTGTGCAGCTGCAATGTACGGGCCGGCCACCAGTACGGAACGTGAGCGTCACAGAGGTGAGTATACTTTTTTCAATTTCTAATCATATCTTAGCGGACCAAAGAGCTTTTTTTTAAGTTCCGAACAACCTCTTTAAATAAAAAACAAATCCGCAAAAAAAATTATAAAGTATTAAAAAAACAGACATTTAGTTTAAAGGGGTTTTGCCATGAAGTAAAATTGATGATGAGGAACAACTGCAAATGAAATAACATATCATTTTCACCATTCATCATTTTAAAAATTCTGCACCGTTTTTAGTTTAGCTGCTCCTTTATGATCCATTGTTTAGCCAGGCTCGTTCTCCATGGGGAAACGACCAGGGCTGTGAGCTCCCTCACTCCTGGTCAGCTACATCACCTCCTCCTTCTCCGGCAGCTACTAGTGTTCAAATCCCCGGGAGCTGTCATTCTACATCCTGTCCTTTGGAATAGTAATAAATGTCAACACAGTGCAAATAAAATAAAAAAAACCTCAATGAGGCTGTGCATTGATAAAGAGAAAAAATGATCTACAAGTTTGGTTCCTGCAGGGATTTGAACGCCAGGACCCTAGTGCTGCGAAGCAAAAATATGTTACCCAGGAGTGGGGGTGATGATATCTGAGCTACAGAGTAGCTTACTTACAATTCTGTACAGTAAACAGACCTTTGACTAGCGATAGGAAAGGCATGGTGTATGTCATCCTGCTGGTTCACATGATATGTCAATTCAAACATCACACACGGCCCCTACCTTCTGAGCGCACCCAAAGATCTTGATGCAGGCGGAGTATTACGATTAAGATCGTGGCAAAACCCCTTTAAGGACAAATACTTAATAAAAACATATTAGGTCTGTGAACTTATCAAACGCTATAGGGGTTTTCATCCAGTTTTGTATGTAGTACGACTGAGGGGACTATATGGGGACCTCCGAGCCCCTTATATAACAAATATATAAAGAAATAATCTATCAACACTTTATAGAAAATATACAAAATCATTCCACATAATCACAGCGAGACCTTTACAGAAGTTATTGGTGGCAGTAATTATCTTTCACAGCAAGGATTACCATCCTGGCTACAGATTAGGAGAAACCTCTTGCCGGGATGAATGTGATGTTGTGTTCAGATATTTCTCAGAAAAAAAACAAAGTATTAAGTATTTGTTTATTAGCAAAGTCTTGTTTTTCCAGCTAGATAACAACATATGTATCTAACTATGGAGCAGATACTGTAATCAGTACAAGCAAGATCTTTACAAGCCTGTATGGCATTCTGTATTTCTCAGTATTATCTTTTGAAGCCTGCTAGGAGTTGTACTTCTAAGAGCGTGGTTGGCGTCCTTTAAGGATGAGGTCTTCCTTCAATATGTAGAACTTTTCTAGTAGAGTTCACATTGTTTAATGATCAATTCACAGTTAAATAATCGTTGACTTGATTTTCGTTCATTCTGGAGGATCCCTTGCAGGGTTAACACTGATTCTATAGTGAAGTCTGACAAAATTTTTGTCTTTGCAATTAAACAAAAAAAAAAATTAAATGGAAAACTATTGACATCCAGACGCAGTGTGCCACAGGCAATAGAAAATCAATGGCACAGTTATTAGAGAAGTACATTTCTTATCCCCCCCACACCCCAAGAAAAATATATATATATAAAAAGCAAATTTAAGAATTCAGAAATTGAATTTACATCTAAAAAGGTGATTCACTAATAATTTGCAAAAAAAAAAAGTATAATTCATACTTATATAAATCCAGTAGCCCAGGAACTGGGAGTCATCTACAGCAAAGGGGGTCATAAACTACACAACTTAAAAAGTCTCTAAACACTAGAACAAGTTCACTGGAGGAATTATTTTAATGTTCACATTCTAATTTATATTTGGATGCTTCCTTGAATGCACCTCTTCCATTCTACCCTAACCTAAATCACACAATACTCTTGATAGGTTCTATGTTTGCAATATTACGTCTACAGTCCATTATATGAGAGTTTGCTTTCTTCCGGAATTGTCACCCGAGTCCTGGCTTACAAAAACCGTTCTTAGCCAGCCTGGCCACACCATTGAAGAGACTGCTCTTGCTGGGGCTTCTGGCATCTCCAAAAGAAGAGTTTTTATAAGAAAGGGTGTATAAGACTTCCTTGATGATGTGCCTCCGTATGGTTATGTCATGTTCTTTGAAGAGTCCACACATGCATCTGTTTTGCTATCTGATGGACGTAGCCAATATCCGGCCTTTGGTCTGGATCTGGGTAAATGCACATGCTGACCAGTTCTCGTAACTGCAAATAAATACAAAGAAATATATATTAATTGTACTTCATTTTATAGACCTGGCTTTGTGTTTCTCAACCATCCTAACAAAGAAAAAAGTGAATTGTTTTTATTTTTTTTTTTCTAGTTGCTGTTACTATGAGAGGCTGAATGAACCAGTAATTCAACCCCAAAATATATCATCACAGCATAAGGACACTGAGTCTACAAACCTCACTAGTGAACCTATAAGGGGCTTAGCACTAGCCGTCCATGAGTGCTTGCCATGTAATACTATGTTTCACCTGCGGAGGCACTTCTCACCAGTTACCTATCGTCCACCTAGAATAAGCAAATAAAAAGAAACAAAATCCTCAGCTTGCTGACAAATTCTACACAGAGAGACAAATTAGAGCAGCATTGACAAGAAGTGTTTCTAGAAGCTCTTCTGTATGCCAGTCAGGTCTTAAGGCACAGCCTCAAGCAAATCATCATCTCTCATTATTTAAAGGCTGCTACACTGCCAATTATTTCAAAGGTAATGCCCATTGTCCACACTGACTAAACTTCTAATTTATGATGATAGAAAGTGTTAGTTTGCACGACTTTTCTTGGCATACTCAGATGTTTTGTTATTGACGGGAATAAAGACAATGGACTACTCCAGATTGTAGGGTGGGACGTTCCTTGTAAATCACCTCTTTCCAGAATCCTGTGCTGCTTACTTTTATATAGTTTAGAGGGATGGTAGCTATGTTTTCCTGATACAGAACTCAGAATCTCCAGCCTTAACCTAATTAAAAGACAACATGTTGGCTCCCTGCAGCCACCAGAAGAGGGTGCTTAAGAGCTAACTGTATACTGAACTCAATAACTGCACACTATTTGGTTGGGGCTGTCTAACTGTGGCTTTAGGCACCACTAGGCAATGGGATTGGAAACTATCTAAAAAATGTAAGACTGCTATGCATCTCAAAATTCTGTGCTGATTCATTTCTTCGGATTTTTAGAAATCCCAACATAACTGTACCCTACAATTGCATTGAATGGGCTAAAACTGAGTTTTTCCTTTGACTAATAACATAGCTGCTGCGGCTGTAACTGCCCACAGGATCTGAAGGTTAAATTTCCAGCTTGTGTGACTAACTGTGTGTTAAGTAATAAACTAATATATATATATATATATATATCATAAGTACTCACACATAATATATATATATATATAGCTTACACACACATATAAATATATATATATATAAATATAAATATACACACACATTATATATATATATAATAGGTATATACGACACCGAAATAATATATATAATATATATAATATATAGTATATGATATAAATTCATACAGTTATGAGTATATACATAATGTTAGATGGATATATAACATACAGCAGAAAATCCAAATTTACATACACTGTATAAAAAGACAGATATGCATGTTTTTCTCACTATCTGATCTAAAACAGTTAAGGTTGATTCTGATTTCATGTCATTTAGGTTTACCAAAATAATTCCTTTTTGTAAATGGCAGAATAATGACAGCGAGAATTTAAGGAATTTTTATTACTTTCTGCAAATAAAAGTTACATACATTTCATTAGTATTATAGGTAGCATTGGCCATTAAAATTGTATGTCTTGGGTCAAAACATTTTGATATATCCTTCCACAAAGTTTCTTCATAGTATTAGTAGGTAGAAAGGGAAACTTTGTACCCATTCCTCCTGACAAATGGTGTAACTGAGCAATGTTTTGCAGATGGTCGTGCCTCACACCTTTTTCAGCTTTGCCACATAAATTTCAATAGATTGAGAACAGGCTTTATGTGATGGAGCCACCCAAACAGTGACTTAGTTAATCCATAAGTTCAATTTGTAACCAGTTTTGGCAATATATTTCGGGTCATGAGTCCATTATGAAACCCGATTTCTCACCCAAGGCTTTAACTTCCTTGGGTTTATGTGCTTGAGATGGTTGCTTCAGGTATTGCCACATAATCTTACTTTCACCTGAAGAGCCATCTATTTTTTGAAGTACACCAGTCCCGTCCTTACCAAAACCACACCTACAACATTGAGAAGCTGCCCACCGCCCATGATTTCGGCATTTGGATGGTGTTCTTAGGCGTGCCAAGCTTCTTCTCCACCCTATTTCTCCAAATGTAACGTGTGAGTCATTATGGCCAAACAGTTTAATTTTAGTTTTCATTGACTACCAGGACAGAGACTTTTTTTTTTTAATCTTTCTTTTGAAGTAATGGCTTCTTCCTGGCAGAGTGGCCTTTCAGCCCATGTTGATACAGTACTCTTTTCAATGTGGATAATTATACAATCTTACCAGCTTCCGCCAGCATCTTCACAAGGTCTTTGTGCTTATTTGTTCTTGGGTTTCTATGCACCTTCATAACCAAAACACGTTCATCTCTGAGACACAGAAACCATGACATCATCATATGGTCTGTCCCAAATTGTTTAAAGGCATAGTAATAAACCTAATGTATGGAAACTTTTGACTTTGCAGAAAGTAATAAAAATACCGTAAAAAATTGTCTCTCTCTCATTCTGGCATTTGGAAAATGTAAAATAAAATGTTTGTTCCTAATTGACCTAAAACATGTATAAGGTTTATTCTGAATTTTCATGTTAAAAAGTCGAGAAAAACAATGCAGTGTTGATGTCTTATATAATGTATGTAAACTTCTGGTTTCAACTGTATATATCGATATCGCGTACTTTATATCCCAGCAATTGAAATATACAATGGATCGTGTCAAAGAGGTTCTGAAAATAAGAAAAAATAAAAAAAATTAAACATTTGCTTATCCGTTTCTACATTCAACTTTCCACTATGTTGACAATCCAGTGTGTGTAGCGACATCCCAAAAGCAATATGCCCGACCCTTTGACATTGGTTGGCCACTGGAGGAACAATGTGCGAGAGAGAAAAGACACATTCTAGGGCAGTAGTTTTCCAATGCCGGTTCTACAGATCCAGGTTTGCAGTTCACCAAAAGACAGCAACAGTCCATACCTGGCCATATGGGTTGCAGAAGTTGTAATCAAGCCACGTAAATAAGGAGGCCCACATGTCCCCTCCACCTCCCATCACCACACTAACATAAATTCTCCTTTTGATGATCGGGCGCTTCTGCCCGAATTGTACAGATACAACAAATCGTTCTATCTCCTCTCTCTGCTCAGTGACAGGAGGGAACAGCAAGTAAGAGCATTAGCCTGTAGAGATGAGTAAGCACTCGACCTCAGGTATGCACCATTAACCTTTCCACTGCTCTCACCCAAGGATCTTAAAACTAACAATATGACTGCCCTAGACCACCAGTTTATTGGTTACACCACGAATATAGCCATTACCCTTACTCAACTATATCTGGAACTCCCATAGAAAAGGGGAGGATGTCTTCAAGTGCCGCCTTTCTCATTCTGTACCATGGTCAGCTTAGAGCTAGCTCTGAGCCAAAGCTATTCACGGGAATGGGTTCCTTTTGTGGGAACAACCCACAATAAATGCTATGAGGCCTTGACATTGGCTCTGTTATAGCTCATTCCTAGCTGTAATTTCTTTATGTTCTGTAAATGCCCAGCTTAGACAGAATAATGCCCAGCTCCTAAACTGCTCTGGCTACGAAAGCCAAGAAGGACCATTGCTTCAGATGCAGCTGAAAGAGAAGTTGGGTGGACCAGGACCCATGGGTCCTTACCTCTACAGAACAAACAACCACCAATCTGTCCGGGGCCAATATCCATCCCAGGCTCTTGACTTATGATCTTATATTGTGGTATATAAAAAACCATTTAGATGAGCTGAGACAACAATCCTACAATGTGTAACAACACACCTGGGTTACGTTCAGGAATCACATCCCCTTTGTCAAGACACTTGAGAAAGGGGACGTGGCAATTGAAAAAATGACGTACTAGTGAAAAACGAAATATATGGAAAATTTGTGTTTTGGTTTAATGGGCACACATAGGGGTTTTGCGTTTTGATAAATGAGGGACGGGTCCTCAAAGTGCCTGTTTAAACGACAACCTGTGAATATTGGTTAAAGTGCTTCGTTTATGATGAAGTGCTTTTCAAAGGTAACTTTCAGACCCCTGACAGAGACAGCACTCAGGACTTGAGATCTATTGTTGGGTTTAGGGCCTCTTGCTGCAGCATGAACATTCCTGGGTTACCTGAAAGGAGCCGAGTTGCAAAAGCCGCCGACCAACCAATTGCCGAGGTGTTTTGGGAGCATTTTCTAGTGTTATAAATCTTTAACGTTTCGCACACACTCTGCCACAAAGGCACATACAATCTAATACAATATAAGTGTTTTTTATCCTCTTCTATTTCGGAATGGATTATAGACTGGGCATGCCCTGTTATTCGGGAAAAATTAATTAAAAAAAAGTACAGTATATCATCCTGCCAAGTGCCCCCGGGGGGAAGAATAATGCAGCCTTGTGATCCATGAATGTGACAACATCAGTGAGGGGTGAATTAGAAAAAATGAGGGTTTAAATTTTTTGTTTAAACAGTGGGAGGAAGGGTTTTTTAAAAAGGGTTGGAAAAAAACACTCAATCCCCTTTGTTGCATTTCAAACCCACTCCCCGCTTTTAAACGCGGCCGTATTTTTTTAAAAAAAGTTTAATATGGCACAAACCATGTGCATAATGTAACTTGCACAAATTGATTCAAAATTCTGTTGCATTTGGAATAGCACATCTCCCCTAAGTGTGTACCATCCACCACAAAACATTTCATTGCTGGTTTATTTTACCCACTGAAATTAATGTAAAAAATCTGCATCGTTTCCACAACATAAAATGACAAGCCGCAAATCTCAAATCCTTACAGTAGGTCAATTTCTGTTTTTTACAGTGTATGGATGAGAGATGTTAAAACGTAATCCACTTTGCGTCCGCAAGTCCAAGGCGTTTTCGCCCCTTCGGTACCTGTCAAACTTATGCTTATTCAGCCAACAACTATTCCTCCAAGACACCCCCATACACATGCATGATTGTTTCAGCGTACATGTATTTTCAGCTTGGTGAGAAAAATAGCTGACTTCTAAGCACCTCTGGCAGCAGCTTATTTCCTGTGGGAACAAAGGATTGGACATATTAAAATCCATAATGTCCAATCTTTATTTCCCCCCTACACATTTTACAGGAGCATTAGTACACCCCAATATGTAGGCATACATCTGACCTACACCTGATGTGTATGGGCATGTATCACTAGTTATGGGAGATCAAAAGAAAGAAAGCCGAGGACAGGGAGAAAGAGGAGAGCTGCTGATATCCTGCAAGCCCCCTCAACGTACATAAGCCCTTGTAATAATGAGATGAATGTTTCCTCTGTTCTGGATGTACACAGAAGAGAAACATAGTGCCGTTACAGTACTCAGGAGCAGGGTGAAGATTGCGATATTTTCCCCCTATTAAAAGGTGACAGGATAAAACTACAAGGGTATGTTCACACGGCGTTTTTGCGCAGAAGTACGCCCCACAAAGGTTTTAAAACTTGCCAGTCCCGCACTCTTTAAAATGCAGTGAAAAAATAATTGTTTTCGTGCAGACAACAATGTTTTTAAACCCCCCTCTTATTCTCGGGAAATGAAATTGCCCGGCCTTTGAAGCGCGTACTTTAAAACAGCTGAAACAACGCTTGAGCTGTGTAACCCCCAACAAAAAAAAACAACAACTTGTAAATATAAAGTGCATCCTTTGAACAATAGCCCATTTCTGACAGATTCCCTACACCGTGCAGCTAATAACTCCGGTAGAGGAAAGGTCCATACATCACTCATTTACCACTGTCAATATATTTATGACTATAAAAAGATCCCATTGTTTGAGACGGTGGTAGATGAAGTCTCTTAGTATGCTGCTCTGATCCTACAGCCAGATGATTGATCTACTGCCACCATCATCTCCTTGTGTGTTAAACTACTTATCGCATCCATTATACCACATAAGCAGTGTTTCCCCTGTGCGGTGTCATTTGATATTCCACCTGAACTTTACCTCATCTGTTCTAAGCATTTTATTAGCTACGGACATTTTTTTTTTGGCTACCGATTAGGTGATTTGAGCATAATCCAGAAGAAAACATTACTGCAAAAGCAGTGCCACTCCTGCCCACAGGTTGTGTGTGAAATTGCAGCTTCAATAAAGCTGCGCTGCAATACCTTGTTTGGACTGGTTTGGTGATATTTCTGGTTGAAAGGAGCCATGTGATCCTAACCTTGTACAACCTTTGTAAATAACACTCCAGGAAAAACTAATACGCCAAATGGGTTCTATCTGTAAATACTTAAAAGTGGCGCACCGCCCCTCTGAGAGCCTATGTGGGCAAAAACCAGTCTATCAGTTGTTCTTGTATTCCTTTAAAGACCCATGCAGTGAATAGTTTACTAAAACATCAGTGACCATCCCTCCTGTAACATAGATAAGAACACTATCTGCAATGCCCAATCAGGGAAACGAAGCATTGCCTGACGTCCATTGGGAATCAATGGGAGGTCTGTGCTGCATGAACGTGCCTGATCCTCCATTGCAGCCATAAATGAGGGATCCCCCTCTCCTTTATAATCTCAGAAAGATTTAGCAGGCTACCAGACTGGTTTTTCAAGAAGTCCACATGGGATTTTGCCTTCCTGTTGGCTACAAGCTATCACTACAGGGATGCTGCCCGCTATGATACCAAGGTCTTTGCTAAGTTTTAGACAATGATAACGGCAAAGTTCTGCTCTTCTGACCTTATGCATCAAAGGCTTATTAATCTCCCAGATGAAGTACAAGACAAATGTAAGAGACAATATCCCTGCTCAATGCTCATATACACATCTATTAGAATGGAAATGTACCACTCAACTACATAAAGAATAGGTGGTCCATTGGGGAAATAAAAAGTACTACAGCATGACCTGGTGATTTCTCAGCCACCCTCCCTTTCCATGAGAGAAGCCCTTCTTGGAAAGAGGTACCACATCAACTGAAGGGTATGTGGGATTTACCTAGGCTGGGGCTCCCTTCTCCTTCGTCTGGTCTGCCTTCATGATACATACTAGCCTGTCCGGTGTAATCCTATGGAAAGGTTACTGTACTACAAATTATTGAAAGGTTAAAGGGGTTTTCCACTTTATAATGTTTTTACTTTTTATGTAAATAATAGGAAATCATACACTTTTTCAATATACAAGTATTAAAAAATCTGTTCCTTACACCAATGCAGTAGTCCTCTATCTACAATCAAAATGGCACAGGCCACATTCCTGTCCATAATAATGGCTTCCATGGAGCAATTGTATAGACCAACAGTCATGTGACCCTGGCATCCAGGTAACAGTAGTGTATGGAGGAGCAGAACTTCTCCAGTTTTACTACCCACAGCAGTGTCTTGTCTAAGTATACCAACACATAGGTCATTGCACCCTGGTATCCAGGTAACAGTAGTGTATAAGAGCATAACCTTCTCCAGTATTAACCACCATCCAGCAGCATCTTATCATGTGACCACCACAGCAGTCATGGTTCCTCCCCTTGTATCCAGGTAACAGTATGTATGATTGGAAGCAGAACTTCTCCAGTAATTACACCCTTCCCACAGGCATCTTATCATGTGACCACCACACATGTTTATGTGTCCCTTGTAATCCAGGGTAACAGTAGTTTTTATGAAGGAGCTAACTTCTCCATAAATACCACTCCAACAGTGGTCTTATCAAGTAACCACCACACAGTCATGTGACCCTGTATCCAGGTAACATTATGTTATGGAGAGCAGAACTACTCGCATTATTACCACATTCATAGCGTCTTATCCTGTGACCCACCACACAGGTCATGTGACCCTTGTATCCAGGAGTAAGTGTATGTATGGAGGAGCAAACTTCTCCAGTATTACACCTCAAATATCGTCTTATCCTGTGACCACCACACAGGTCATGTGACCTTGGTATCCAGGTAAGTGTAGTGTATGGAGGAGCAGAACTTATGTCTGACAGTGTCTGCATAGAAGATGCTGCACATTTTTCTTTGTCTCGTCTGTATGCTTTTTTTCTATTTAATGAACAGTTAACTTTATTAACAACATGACATTCCCTAGAAAGCAGTTATACAAGTAACTACACACAGTAGGGAAGTTCCTGGAATGACAATATTACTAATGAATTATTCCACAATTATTTCTATTCAGCTCCGCCATCAATGTCATGTGGTCCTGCTGCCTTATGACTGCCAAGTGATGCCATGTTCATTCTATGGACAGGAATGTGGGCTTAAAGAGATACAGGAGCAGAATTTTTAATGCATGTATATTAGCAATTTGTATGATTCCCTATTGTATACATAATTAATAAAGTAATATAAAGTGAATAACCCCTTTAATGCTGACTGTCAGAATATGCGCGGCATTGCAGTTTACTGCATATGGGTGTTGACTTGGCCTCCAAACTTCTTAGAGGTCCACACTATTAGGGTTTAATGTTATATGAGGGGGAGTGGTATGAATCATTTCATATGTAGATCACGGATTCAGCCTCACATGCTCTCATTTCCAGCAATTGGAGAATTATTAGCATGCAAAATTCTGGATAATAATGCTAAAATAATTTTGTATTCCATACCAACACAATTCCTTTTTTCCCTCTACCAAATACATTGCATTTGTTATTTTTAGCTTCCTCGTCACACATTTTATTAAAAATGTTTGGAAAGGTAGTGCGGTGGAAAAAAAAAAACAAACGTCTGATATATTGTACTCCCTCAAGATCACTACCTTTTCATTATTTAATTGGCTGGCTCGGGACTGCGGCCCAATAATGGCAAATCAATGGTATTACAGCTAAAAGAGCAATTTTCTTGGTTCTACCCTGGTTTGTAACACTGAACGCATTTAATATTTTATCACACATAATGAACACAATTGGTGTGCATGAAAACAGAATTACTGGTGGAGTGAACCAGGAGGAAAGATGCCGCTTTAGTCAGGATCTTTATGAGGTTGCACAGGATCAGGGCTCCGGGGAATGACTGAGTTGATCAGCAACACACTGCGCTCCGCTCTGCTCTCTCAGGGGGACATAGAGAGACGAGGAGAAAAAAACATTCAAACGTGATCAATTGAAATTATTTGGTGTGTGCTTGAAGAAAATAAAAAACTAGGGCGGATAGCGGTTATTTCCCAGGACCATTGATGTTTGTTACAGGCCAAACACTGTCCATTGAGCCACATGACAGTGGTGGTTTGATAATTGATTGCCGTATTGATTCGCTGCTCATGGCCAGAATGTACATGGGGATGAATAGAGGGGCAGAGTTTATGTGGACAGGTTTCAGTGACATTCAATAACCCTGTCAATTACTGCCGAATGTGTTTCTGGCTCATAAAGGGCTTTCAAAGCAGCATGGCGGTGGCTGGGGGCAAACACGGGATCCGGTCACTTGTCAATAATTTAGTTATGATCAATATGTCTGTGTTACTGAGAATTCACGCTCAGAATCTAACTTACTAATAAGAAAACACAGACGTCTGTGAAGGTTGGAATTGTAATAATGTTCATATACTGTAAAGCTAATCCATATGCACAGCTGTTAAAAAACCCCCCCACAGAATTATGCTTGATATGATAAGATAATCACCAGGACAGCTGCCTTTACAGAAGGGGTAGTCACCATGAGACAACCCCTTTAAGAGTATAATGCAGCAAGGTGTGAGGACAGCAACCCTATCCAAGTCCACCGGGCATCAGAGTCAATGACCACTTCCCATCTTTGGGACACAGATGAAATTACAAAATGTAGAGGAGCCTGGGAACCATCAGTTCCATGCCCCATCATTCACGCTAGTAGACCACAACCCACTTTAGGCCTGTGACCTATAAGATAGCGGGTCTGCAGCAGAGGAAGGCACAGTGCGCCATCTCACAGATCGCTCAGGCTAAAGGCCACAAGGGTCCGTAGCCTGATCACTCTGTGTAATGTGAGAACAGGGTTTAGGGAGTATTTTAATTTTTTTCCATTTTTGGTACGCATGGTTAGGCACTTCTACTTTCAACAGTACATGGAGGCATAATGGGGAACCTCTGTTTTGGCAGTTATTTTAAGAGGCAGTATGTGGATTATTATATTATTGATGGGAGGCACCATGTATGGCACAATTCACTTGGGGATACTAGTGGTACTATTATTACCAGGGCCACACTGTAAGGCCATGTTCACCGGCTATATTCTGGGGACGTAATTCATCCTATTACGCGCCGGTAGTGCGCCAATGTACGGCTGAATCCGGTTCCCAGTAACTACGGTAATGCACAGTTCTTCCTCATAGAGAACTATGCATTACGTCTCCTCACCTGGCCCGGTCCGAATCTGCCGGCAGGGAGATAATTGACAGGTCACTTTCTAGCGGCGATATACGCCCCTAGCAATGACTGTCTATGGGCCGTGAAGTGCCGGCCCCACCGTCTAGCATCCCTGCCCCGCCCCCCCCCCCCCCCCGGCACACGGCGTAATTGCGGGGCGGAATTACGCCCCGCAGTTAAGCCGTGTGAACATAGCCTAACCATTATGGTTGGCACAGATCTTGGCACTGAGGTAAAATTATTTTTAGCCACTGTAGAGACATGATTGCTGATTCAGGGCAGTATCTGCTGAGCACAAATATATTTGGTTGGCACCACGTGGCATATTTAGTTGGTTGGGGGCATCAATACTTTTGGGGCACTATCTACTTATATTGTTTGGGGGTGGGGGTTGTGTGTGGCACTAATTAGTGCCAGGAGCAGTCATTTTGTGGGACACTTGTGAACTGCTTATTTTTGGCACACTTACCAGTATGCAATGTATTTTGGGGTGACTATAATTAAGTCACTATCATTTCTGCAGTACAGTATTTTGGGGTACTACTCAACACAGCAGGCAGAATATGACACCGCTCGGGCACAAGCATGGGGAGTTTGTGTTGAGGTGACGATGAAAAACTGAGGAACTAAGGACGTCTGAGCAACAAACTGGTGAGACGTTGCTGGAAGATTGCATGTGTGTGCTTCTGCCCACTCTAAATTTAAAAGTTAAATCCCTAAACTACCCAGGACCTTCATTAATATTAACATCACAAGCTGTATCACCAACACCACAGAGAAAATAGTGGTCTATACAGTAAACCAGGCCAAAGGAGATGGTAAAGGCTGATGACGCAGTCACTGCATTTGCCCCTGTATGCAGTGGTCTGGATATGTTGTGCCATCATTTAGTAAACATAATTATGGTGATGCTCTTGTGGATTTGAATATGTGTTGATATTTCATACAGCCTAACGCTGGGTGCCAAAGAGTAAAGACGGAGACCAAGTGACAAACTGAAAGTAACAAAATACGTGCAAATATTTGTTTTCTTTTTAATAATTCTGCCAGGATGGAATGAGAGCAGGGAAGTTTCGGATGATCATCCCTGCAATCCCAATGCAATGTTAAGGCAAACAAATTTAAAGATTAAAGGGGTTTTGCCACGATGTAATGTTGACATGGGATCCTCCAAAATGGGTTTTTAATCACTTTTCTAAATATATGTGATAAAAAAAAATTGCAGTCTGAGAGAGCTACAGGCTGCCTTACCTGCCCTTAGTTACTTAAAAGCTTCTATTAGATACAACCTGACAAGAGGACTGCTGGCTGTCGGCGCTTTGCCAAGCACAAACGCTATCAGATGAAAGGGAGCTGAAGAAGCTTTCAAGGCATCGGTAGAAAATATGTTGTCTTTTGTATACAGAATCCACTAGTTCTGGCGTTGATTAATCTGAGTAGATCCCTGCTTTTATCTGATGACAGGGAACATGAAAAAGCTTTCAACTGCTGTGAGAAAGCTGTTGTCGATTGATACAGAAGAATCCACTAGTTGCAGTTTGAATTACTTTTGATGAACATTTCACACGATCCCTTATGCAGTCTCTGTGCTCCCATGGCTGAGTCTCTCACTCTCACATGTCAGCGTGGGCTTGTTTACATTGCTTCTTAGCAGATAAGGCACGTCCCTGGCAAAACCCATTTAAGGTTGACATGTCAGATAAAGAGGCCCAGCCACGCAGTTTTTTAAGGCGCAATAAATGAGTGTAATAATGCCCTGAATGAACGAACCTGTCAAAAATTTGGCGTTTGAACAACTTGCATAGTAAAATTGAAGGTCCTAATCTAGGTCATAGCATAAACTTATGCATCATAGCATATCATTGCTAGCATATTTGATGTGCCTACTTTAGGCACATTCAAATGTGTTGTGCCTGGCGTAAAATGCACCAAGGAACACATGCATGAAAACTATGTAAACCATTTTCATACAGGTGGCCCCTAGTTTTGGTGTACTACAGTTCAATTATGTAGAGAAATGGGCGTCAACAGTTTTTTGGCACAAAGTACACAAAAAAATGGCGCAGCCCTAATGGGACATGTCACCCTAAAGGTCCTAACAATCATTATCATTGTTCATAGGTTACCATATGGAGAGAACCTGGTCAATATCTTGATGAGACATTTCTGTTTTCCAACAAAATCTGTATACAGAACTGATCATAAATAACTTTTTAACCAAATTTCTATTCATCTGGTCAAGAAACAGAATGGTATTAAAAGAATAGCTCCAGGATGCTTCATTTAGTCAATGGAAAAACACTCCATGAGGTAACAAACAAATAAATATTTAAGTAAAATTTATAGCATCGTGTCTTAAATCTCTACAAAAGAATCCCCAAACTGCACAATACGACGTGCCGCTAGAGGTTAGGTTTTAAAGCCGGACTGTAGCACACTCTGGGGTAGTTTGTGGAAGGATTATTTTTCATGAACCATTGTGGATACAAGAAGAGACCCCAGGAGAGCGCTTTGGATAGACATAGCACAAGCCAGAATATAAATTAAGGCCAAGGATCAGCAGGTAGAAGGGGTCAGCTAGGGTCTGGCCATTCATTTTTAATCTATGTGCCGCTCACTGTTCTTTATGGAGGAGATTATCTCACGCCGAACCAAATCTCTGACAAAGAGAAGACGTGCTACTTTTACTGGCATAAGCAGCATGTACAGACAGCTAAACCAGAGCCAAAGGGCTCGCCCTACGCACTCTCACTCTGGTGCTGTGCTAATAGTGCATGCACACCATCTGGAGCCTAGCTCTGACTGAGCTGGTGCTTTGGAGCCTTAAACACTCCTTCGCACCCTCAGCTGTATCACTGTACTTACATGTGCTCTTTAGCTCTGCCAGAGGGAGGTGGACAGACAGTAATTGTACAGACAGGAAACACATCTGTCAACTTACACTAATTCCAGGAGCCAACAGGCAAATACTGAGCTGTGTGCCACAGGAGCGTGAAATACGGAGAGGGCACAAAGGCTCAGTGCACACATGCTGCTTGTATCATAGAGCTTATGGATGATTTCAATATTAGGAGATTTGGGAGAGTTTATTTTCAATGTCCACATTTTGAATTATTATACTTTCTTTAATTCAACTTTGCATTTCACAAATGTTTCATCTTTGTATATAACCAACAGATCCAGCAGCACACTCATAACCCCTGTAATTATATGCACTAATACAGCTACATAGCACAACTAAAAAAGACATATGTCCTTCAGGTTCAACCAAGGTTGGGAAGAAGATGTGCATGCAGGGAGGGGGATAGGTAATTTTAAAATTTCTATGTAAGTATTAATATTATTATGCTGTAAGTAATTGTCTATGCCTTTCTTGTGGCCCTCACCTATTCTTGCTGTGACCAGCTCCTGGGGTAGCTATTTCACACATACACAGTTCTTATGGTAAAGAAGGCTTTTCATCTCTGGAAATTGAACCTTTTTTCTTATCTTTTGAGGGAGTTTTACATGAAACAGCTTTTCACCATACTTTTTGTAGGGGCCATTTACTTATACAAATTAATCCCCGTAGCCATCTATTCTTCAGACTTAAAAGGGTCTTCCCACCATAGACTTTGATGGCATACTGTTAGGACATGCCATCAAAGTCTGATAGGTGTGGATCCTAGCTCTGGGGCCCGCACATGTCTCCAGAACAGGCCCCCACTACAGAACAGGGGAGAGTCAGTCACACTTGCACATAACTCTCCATTCTGTTCCATGGGAGTTCTGAGCACAGCCGAACACACTGCTCACCTGTACTCAGAACTCCCACAGAATATTATAGAGAGCCGTGCACAAGTGTGACCAGCGCTCCAGTCTGCTCCATAACTTTCAGGGGCCCGTTCCTGAGATATGTGCAGGTCCCAGAGTCCAGACCTGCACCTACCAGACTTTGATCCTAATGGTATGTCATTAAAGTCTATGGTGCCCCTTTACTAAGTTTCATTCTTGTAACCTTTCCTCATAACAAAGATGTTTCATGCCCCTTTTAAGTTTGGTTGCTCGTAGTAGGTCACACAAGACTCCGGCAGTGTCCATGAGCAGAATGTAATTTCTATTTGGTGGTTAAGTGCTCCTACTACTGCTTTTGATGCGGTTTTTGTTTCAAAACAAAATATGTACCATAACACACAACAAAATAAATAGCAAATAAGGTGGGGGACAAGAGGAATGGACTGACATCCGCGACAGATGCCCCTGATCAGGGACGCCTTGAGGATGAAAGGGAAACCATACTACTTTTTTTAGAGTAGTGTTCGTGGCAGGGGGGGGATATCACACTGTTCTATCTTCTGACACAGAGAAAACAAGTTCATTTTGTCGCCATAGAAAGGACTCTGAAGTGCGGCCATCTGCACGGTAGAAGGTACAACGCTAATTAAACGTCTAATCAAACAAATGAAAGGTATTTAAGAATGCAGAAAGACACACAGAACAACATTATCTTTGTGAAAAGACCAAAGAGGTGGTGAAGACACGATGCTGGCGGTCCTATTACATACTTCTATTACAGACTGGATGAATGCGTTAAAAACCTCAGACAGAGGAATACGCTATGTATGTGTGCACAGACCCTCAGTAAATAAATAAAACCACAGTCTATAGCCAGTCCGTCATTTATAACTTACATGGTTACTCCATACAACAATGGTCTGATTATAGCAGCACATGACATGTCCACACAGGGGTACGCTTGAGCTCACATGCTCATTTTAGTCTGGGCCCTCTTAAAAAATTTGGGGGGCGAAGGTCTGGGGGCCCCCCTCGGGCACAAAGGGTGAAACCGTATATTCTTAACTCCTTATGGGCTTAGCCACTGTGAATAAGGCATGCAAATTTCACCTTTTTAGTCACATCCCTCCCGGTACATCCGGGACGGGGCCTCGATGAGGAATATGTACAAAATAAGTTATAGACACATTTATGTGTGCATGTAGTTGGGACCTCTACATTTTGATCTTGGGGAGGGAATTGCAGCACATGAAAGTCTATAAAATATGATGCAGATATGCATTCATGGAAAATTCCTTTAAACTAGTACTACAAAGCCTAGTAGCTGAAAGTATCTGAGACTAGCATCTGTTACAGGTCTTAAAAATGTTGTCCGGTGGAATACAATAATATGTAAATGGGCCCACAGTGGTGCAAAATAGAAAAAAAAATGATACTTACCTTCCAGTCCCACACCACTGATATTCTGGAGCTCCCTGGATCCGCTCCTATTCTCGAACTCTATGGATTCGCGCCTCTTCACTTTCTTGTTCCGAAACACAGAAAAGGCCCACGCTCCATTAATTCACTATGGAGCATGAGTATCTCCTGTATACCATGACAAAAACCCAAAAGTGAAGAGGAGCGGATCTCGGAGCTGCTGTGGCGGGGGACTGGGCGGTATCTTTTTTTTTTAAATTTTCCCACCCTTTACATATATTTGTAATCAACCAGACAACCCTCTTCAACCATCTGCTGTATGGTTGTGCCTCAAAGGAGACAACACCTGTTCATATCCCCCATTAAGACATATTACGTCAAATGGGGGATGCCGCTCTATGACCTAGCAAGATATGTAAAAACGTCCCCACTACAAAAATATGGCCGCCATGAGATACTACATTTTCACATTTCTTTGTTTAAAGTCTGGCTACTTGCATCTTTCCTCATCACATTCAGCCATTTGGGGCAGGTCTAAAAATAAAGGGGTGGTTTTATGGGAACGCCCCATTTAAAAAAATCTTTTTTGGACTAGCATGGAAAAATTATTTCTAAAACTATCAAAATTAAAGAAAAAAAATACGCCTTGCATGTTCTGTTCATGGCTTTGTTTACATTAACTTTCCCCCCAAACTCCAAATTTTTGGAGAAAATAAGAAATCGCTACATTCCGAAACCTGTTGTACCCGATCATAATCTAATGGGATCTGTCAGGATCTTCCTAGCTATATTACAGGAAATCCATGATACTAGTGTGGTACAGAGTCTTAAAGCAGCTGTGCAATATTAGAAAAACATAGTTGATGGTGTCACGCCAGTCCATGGGATGTGTGTGGCTCAGCCCTACATAAAATAAGTCCAACATGTAATACCACACATAACTTGTGGACATAAAGGAGGTGTTACAGCCAAGTTTTTCTAATCCTCAGCTTTCAATTGTGAAAAAAAGCTCACTGCAATGTAGAGTAAGGGCATGTCCCAGGGAAAGGGTTTTTTGCCATTTATCAGAATTTTGCATTTTGCAGACGGGTCGGAAAACCGGCTGCAAGACACAACAGGCTTTCATGGAAAACCCTGCAGCGCCCACACTGAAAGGGTTTCTCCCCGGGCGTTTTTCCGCCCGCGGCTCCCAAAAAACCCTTTGTGCTTGCACATTTTTCTTCCGGTTTTCGGACAAAAAATTTGCATGTGAATGTGAAGGGCTTTTATCCGCTCATTGCGTAGAAAAGTCGCCCCCGCGGCCGTAGGGACGGCCGCAAAACAAGACATATACCAGTCGTATAAACCGACTGGTATTTGTCCATTGCCTTTTTGAAGCACCCAAGAGTATATTATCAACAGCAAACCCAGTATGCATTGGCGGTTAGTGGCAGAATTCTCGCCTATTCCTATGTCCCCTTTGACTGTTTTTTACTGCTTGTAGAGTGCTGGTGATATTGGGTTGTGTTTGCATTGCTTTTGGCTGCCACACTGGCGTGCATCTCTATACTCATTCTCCAAAATGGATGTGCTGACCATATTTTGTTTTTAGCAAACCCAGTATGTTACGTATGGCACAAAAAAGATGCTTTTTTACACATTATTATAGATCTGTCACCACGAGCGTATATATAACATAAATGAGTGGAATTCTAAGACCAAAAATTAGGGACAAAATTAAGAACAAAAAGTAGGGAAGTCCTAGTAACATTCAATGTATTGTCTACAAGGTAGGACTTTTTTTTCTCCCTCTCCTGCTGTAAGGGTTAATCTTGCCTCCAGGTTCAGTAAGCAGGCAGCAGCATGTTCCCACTGTGTCCGACCCCTCACTGTGTCCCAGCTGCTTATTAAACCATTATGTGATTGGAGAGCTCCTTGTCACTGTCCTTCACTGTCACCCCCCAGCACCGAGCCATTCTGCGGCCCATCCTAATGAGCTTATACTGGGTAATTGTTGATATTATCCTGTTTTGCTGTGAGCGGCGTGCGCTGCTCAGCTTGTTTCGGGGCCTTTTCTTGGCTAATGTTTAATGTCTCTCGTTAGGATTTTAATAAGGGATTATTTGATAATTATTCTGCCCTTACGTCCTTAGGTTAGATATTCTGTTCATTACTATGCATTGTGACATGGATACAATGCAGAATGAGTGTCCTTCCATAACAGACATTAAACCCCTATTGTGACAAAATGAGGGGGAAAAAAATCATTTCACGTCCACAAACGCCATTAGTGACACACTCTAAACCTCGCTTTACAACAAAACGCCACTGAATTATTCACAATGTGCAAACCAGACGCACAGCATTTCAACCAGCTTAGACGTTGGCTATTGTGTTGCTATAGGATCTTATCTTCACAGGGCAAATAACCAGAAAACAGTAGCATGGACTCCAAATGAAGAACCTATCGGGAGGCCAACATCAACATAGTCACCCCAATTCCAAGCAAAATCAATCCCAGGGCTGTGTACACAGCATGTATTATAGCTGCTGCAGATCCACTGCTGGACACTAGAGCGCAGTACAGTGCCCTCAGCATTACTGCTCCTGTCTCTCTATGCGTTCCTCTGTTATGCCGGGGACAAAGCTGTACATAAGTCACAGAAGTTTGGAGAACGAATTTGTCCACCGCACACCAAAATGTATATTGCAAAATTATTTATGAATCTAAATCTGAGGCATGAATAAAGCTTAGTGCACCAAGTTCAAAAGCATCACTAAGCAAAATATTTTACAGAGAAAAGATTTTTTGTTGGGGATTCTTTTGCATAAAGAGGAAAGATGTCCTTATAAACGACGTTTCGGCAAATCGCCTTTTTCAAAAGACATCACATGAGAAGGAATAGGGAGATCTATGGTAGAGATGTAGTACATCTATCTTTATGTAAGCATGTAAAGGTAAGAGGCGTCCCCAGAAGAACAAGCTGCAGTAGGTTTGGAGAAGTAAGCCAAAAATAAGGCGTTATAACAGAGGAATGCGGTGGGACGTCCAGAGCTCGGCTAGCGGCTTGTTCTTCTGGGGACACCTCTTACCTTTACACAGGGCCGTCTTAACAGCATTATGGGCCCCAGGCAGAGCTGTGCACTAGGCCCCCCAAACAACACAACCACTTTGGGTGGGTTCATACGGTGATATTGCATTCATTTGAAGTATCCTTTGGGGTACCATGAAAAAGGTACCCTGGCAGATACCGTGACAGACCCATTAGGGATAATAACTAGTCCTGTAAAATAAGCACATGCACCGAGAAATAGAGCAAAACGTATCCCGCACAGGGCTACGTCTTCTGTTTACTTCTTGTTCTTGGTGGTCAGATCATCATTTCTGAAGCCACTGATTGGATTCCCCAGCCACCTGCCACTTTCAGACTTTATCACTCAAAGCCATTCACTTTCAAATGGTGAAGTCCGACAAAGGCAGGTGACTGCCGAATCCAATCAGTGGCTTCAGAAATGACGTCCTGACCACGAAAAACACAAGGTAGACAGAAGACAAACTATAGATAAGTATATTCTATGAGTGGCTGTGTCCTGGGGGCCTAGGTGGCCAATTACATGAACCTGTTTATGCTCTCGATATCCCTGTGAGTGGTTGTGTGTGTATATGTATGCATGATATATATATATATATATATATCTATATATATATATATATATATATATATATGTGTATAACAATATACATACACACAAAAATATATACATAAGAAGGGAAGTCAACAGTAAGCAACAAGTAATACAGTGTGAACACTGCCTCAGCTGAGCTGGGGCTATCATATGCGTTCACACTGACCTGATGACCCTGATCTCCATGTTTATCAGTGAGCTGATAAGACAATGCAGGGAGAGGTGTTTATCAGCACTGAGTGCTCCGGGAATGTGCGGCCATCCATGTCTTTTCCGAGCTGTGCAAGGAGCTGGACGGCTGCACAACAGAAAGCTATTTACTATATTTACTTAGTCAGCTGGCTACTCACACTCCGTGCCAGCGTCTCCTTCACTGCCCCATCAGTGCTGCTGCAGTCAATGTTGAAGGAGCAGAGCTCAGACTCCCGCTCCTCACAGACCCGCCCCCGCTCTGTCAGCAGCAGAGTATGCCGGCAGTTATAAGAGCCGGGAACAACTAAATAACAGCACCGGCCTTTACATTATACTGGCGAGGTAGCAGCACTATGTGGGCCCCCTCTGCTCATGGGGCCCCCGGGCAGGTGCCTACCTGGCCCAATGAGAAAGACGGCCCTGCCTTTACATGCTTACATAAAGATAGATGTACTACATCTCTACCATAGATCTCCCTATTCCTTCTCATGTGATGTCTTTTTGAAAAGGCGATTTGCCGAAACGTCGTTTATAAGGACATCTTTCCTCTTTATGCAAAAGAATCCCCAACAAAAAATCTTTTCTCTGTAAAACATTTTGCTTAGTGATGCTTTTGAACTTGGTGCACTAAACTTTATTCATGCCTCAGATTTAGATTCATAAATAATTTTGCAATATACATTTTGGTGTGCGGTGGACGAATTCTTTCTTATATGTGGACTTACTGATCCGGCTCCACCTTGGCACCCATTTTCTCCTGTCTCCCTCCTAAAGTGTGCGTGACCCTTTTACGATTATATACAGAAGTTTGGAGATCCCTATAAGAGGAGGACAAGGATCACAGCGAAGAGCACCAATACTGATTGGTGTCCAGTGCTGATCCTTATCTGCATCATTTCTAACAAACATGCTTTCCAAGTCACACCTTCTCGGTTATGGTGAAAAGGTATCAGTGGGAAGGAGCGTTCCTTCATTTAAGTGTAGATTTGTACTATTGGAAACGGAGAGAAAACCTCCATGGAGGTGGCAAAAGCAGTAACATAGAACCAAGAGCTATGGCTTATTTTATAAGGGACTGTATTGGTGAGATCTGTAATTTCAAGTGACCACTATTTAAAGGGCTGCAGCGAGTATGCTAAGAGCCTGCAGCAGTCATGCTCAGGCTGCAGCATGCCTGATGGTGGTCTGTTGTGGGCGCGCTCAGGGCCTGCGGTGGGCCTGCTCTGGGCTGCAACAGGCCTGCTCATGGTCTATGGTGGGCTTGTCAGGGCCTACAGTGGGCATGCTCAGGGCTGCAGCATGCCTGATCGTGGTCTGTGGTGGGCTTGTCAGGGCCTGCGGTGGACATGCTCAGGGCTGCAGCATCCTGATAGTAGTCTGTGGTGGTCTTGCTCATGGTCTGTGGTGGGTGTGCTCAGAGCCTGTGGTGGGCATGTTCTGGGCTGCGACAGGCCTGCACATGGTCTGTGGTGGGTGTGCTCAGCGCCTGCGCTGGGCATGCTCAGGGCTGCAGGATGCCTGATTGTGGTCTGTGGTGGGCATGCTCTGGGCTGCAACAAGCCTGTTCATGGTCTGTGGTGGGCGTGCTCATGGCCTGCGGTGGGCATACTCTGGGCTGCGACATGTCTGCTCATGGTTTGTGGTGGGCATGCTCAGGGTCTGTGCGGGTGTCCTTAAGGCCTGCAGAGTGCATGCACTAATTTACCATAACATACCAGCTCAGATTTCCTCCTAATTGGTACACAAGTGATTGCTTGCTATGAGGACATTTATCATTCTGGTTATTTGAGGAAGGCCTAAGATCACAGATTCCCCCGATGTGACCTCCTAAAGTGTATGACATCCATCATTCCAGCTGTGTCCCCCACTAATAAAAATCATGACATTTTGCTAGCATTTGCCCCAGTGAAAACCAAAATAATATTGTAATTTGCTGCAATTTTGTGATGTGGTAGTAGGTTATTCAGTTTTCCCAGGTGTAAAATGAATGTTTTGCCTGTAAAAACTGCATGGCTAATTACTCCAAAAAAACACAAAAAAAAGCATGCCCCCCCCCAAAAAAGTGCGGTTATTCCCCGTGCAGTTTTGTTGTGTGGATACGTGTGACGTGTAACCCATTCACTGACTGTGCCTCACTCCCTCCCCCACTCCCCAGAATGGAATTAAAGGGGTGTTCCCATCTCAGAGATTATCACCTATTGATAGGATAGGCCATAAAAGTCTGACAGGTGCGGGGATCACCTCAGGGAACCGTTCCAATCTTGAAAATGGGGCCCAGATATTCTCTGTGCAGAACAGAGAGAAGGTCGTGCTAGCATGGTACCCTCCATTTGTTTCAATGGGTGTTCTGAGTATAGCGGAGCAATGAGTTGCTGTTTGCAATACCTTGCAAAGCTACTTTATTATCTGTCCTTATGGTGAGGGATGCTGTGTGACATAGATCTGCACCTGGTCACCGTCCTGTATTGGGGTGTGAGGTTCAGCGGGGATGTCAGTGTTATCATGGGGTCATAAGACGTTCTGCAGCTTTACTTATTTACCATTTTAATATCTGTGTGATCAATAACTTGTATTTTTCTGTCTACAGACCTGTGATGGGACTTTTTAGTTGTAAAATGGGAAACAGTGAGTGTGTTTTTAACTTTTAATATTTTAAACTTGTAACTTTTACAATACTAAGGGTCCGTCCACCCGGCAAGATTTTTGGTTGGATTTTCAGATGGTTTTTGGATTTGAAAACCATCTGAAAACCGACCAGAAACCATCCCCATAGACTTTAATAGAGAATCCGTTCAGTGTAGCTGCCGGTGTTCCGAAAAAATTTGAATATGCACAATCTTCCACCCAGTTTTCGGGCAATATATGTGCAATTCCATGGTTATGGGGGATCCGCAAATCTGCAAACTACGGACAGAACTGTCCTCCAAAACCATCCAAAAGATGACAAAATACCATCCAGATTCCAAAACAGAATCCGACCAGTATTTTGTATATACTGTGTGAACGCACTCTAAGGGCGTTCTCACGGCACAGGACAAATACCGGTCGGTTTCTGTCCTGTTTTGCGGCCGTCCCCACGGCCGCGGTGGGGACGGCTTTTCCCCGCGATGAGCGGAAACCAGATGGAACATTGTGCTTCCACAATGTTTTGTGGCCGGACCGCAGGCGGAAAAACCCTTGCCGTGGGG
The DNA here is from genome assembly GCA_025379985.1 of Phyllomedusa bahiana. Lineage (NCBI taxonomy): Eukaryota > Metazoa > Chordata > Amphibia > Anura > Hylidae > Phyllomedusa > Phyllomedusa bahiana. The sequence continues at coordinate 84,908 of JAODAL010000032.1, forward strand.
ACATGCCCTAACTGTATTGCGGATGATAGCTCTCCTACTCGTCCCTAGCTCTGGTAGGATACTATATAGCAGAATCAGTAATGTCAGTAAGGATCTTCATTAGGTCCCCCACTTATCTAGGCAACTGCTCGTAGGTCTGTGGTTGCATTACAAGGAGACTAACCGGATGTTGAAAGGGACAATCCCCCCCCCCCCCTCTATATAACTGCCATGGCTACGTTGACTGCTGCAAGTAGTTAAATGTGCAGGATCGGGGTTCTCTTTAGTTTCAACTGCTGAAGGAGGATGCGTGTGTGTTCGCTCCATACGTCCAGTGATCACTTCCTGTCTGGCATGAGCCGCCTACCTTTGCGCCACCTGTGGTCCTAGCCCTGCCCTTTGGACTTTTCTTTCACCTGCATAACACCACTCTGGGTGTAGCCTAAATGGAAAAACAGCCATGTAAAAAGTAAAGAACTGGATCCTACCATTAGGTGTAATGTGCATTGGGATGTATGGGTTATGGTTTGTATCTCCAGTTGTCTTCATAAGTTTATACTGTATTTCCTATGTATATGGGGTTTCATTTCTTTAGGTTATGTGGGCAGTTTTGAACACCTTATGTTGGTGTATGCTCTGCTTAATTGCTCCTTATTTAGCACGTTATGATTGATATATATATATGTTCTGAAATCTAGATGACGGCACACAATCAATTGTTGTAGCAGTTTAAGGCTATGTTCACACGGGTTAAATTGGGGCGCATTTCGCAGCGTATTTCGCGGCGTACTGCGCTCTAATATGAGCGAAATGCGCCACAATCATTACGGTAATCCACAGTTCTCATAGAAAACTATGGATTACACCTCCTCTCTCCGCTCGTACAATACGATTGTATTACCGACTGCACAGCCCTGAAAAATAGACACCACAGGTCAATTTCCAGATGGAAAATATCTGTCATGTGGGCACGTAATTTGTAAAATCCAATCCACATGCCTGGTACTGCAATTACACCTACCCTCCCCGGGCATACAATACGACGCGTGGGGAGATAAGGGACAGTCTATGGGGCCGGCAGGCTCCCGGGCCCCCTGCACAGTATACAAGTAAAATGAAATTTGTACTAAATTTCTACAAAAATATAAATGAGAAAAGAAGTATTGCACAGTAGTACCAATATATATACACACATACATATATATCGGTACTACTGTGTGCAATACTTCTTTTCTCATTTATATTTTTGTAGACATTTAGTAAAAATTTTATTTTACTTGTATACTGTGTGGTTTTTGTAGGTGTGCTGCTAATTTCAATGCACGTACGCAAAGTCAAAACATGACAAGACATATATAACCATTAGACTGCAACAGCAATTGATTTTGTGCCGTCATCTAGATTTCAGACCACCTTACTGTGATTCGTTAATCCAATTTATATTCCCAGTTATGTGTTAAAACTACAATTTTGCCCCAAACAACCTGCAGTCATGTGTAAATCATCATATAACATCAGCCGTTCCAAATGAAAGACGGCTCTGCTTCATCTGTGCCTCTCCGACATGAGCATACCCTCATATCATCTACCAGCATCATAGACATATCTGCGGAAGGTGCTGAATGAGTGGCAGATTAAATGACTAGACCAGATGAATCCTCGTGTATACTCTGCATACTATCCTAATCTTGAAAAGCTTTGGCTGCAGACTTGAATAGGTTGTGCCAAATTTTAATAGTGCCACATAGGATTTAAAAAGGGCCAGGGTCACAGAGAGAGTCTGGAGTATTCCAAGATGTTAGGAGAAGGGCAGACCGGGTGAACCATGTGGTTTTTCACATGCCATCTCATTTTCCATTTATATGTGTCTGTGTGCTCACTGATGTGGGAGATTAAGACACAATGCGTGTTCAAGGACTGGACTGTAATCGGTCTTGATCTTATAGTGATTGTTGCTTGAACACAGAATAGTTGTAATAGACTAAAAGCCCAAATAGATGTGTGCTCAGTTTATCTTCCTGAGCTATGAGATGTCCCAAAAACCTGAGTATTACATCACCCAGTGGCACCGTGATAGCGATTGTGCTCTTACACTCGAAAAGACCCTATATTTGCCCAGGCTGCAAGACAAACTCAAGTCACAAAGAGTCGGCCTTACATTTACTTTGATCCAGCTGAACATAGTGACCTAAACCTCAACAAACAAAGGCTCATAAATTCTGACTTTAATAGCGAAATATTTAGAGTGGAGGAGAGAGAGACTTCAGGCGTTCTGTGTGGGTCCCTAATAAGTGTTCATGATGCAGGATTGGGGCTACATTTTGACATTTTGATTAGAACAATTACAACTGAACGGCCAGATACCCACACATAAATGGGCCCACCACTCACACGGCTGGTTCAGGGAAATTAGGAATTGCTATGTTTTTGGCGTACACTGCCGTCTTGTTAAGGCCAATCATGGCATTGCTTGTAGCAAGACAAGGGAAAACTTATTTTTATCTCAGCTGATTTATCTAGATGACAGACTCCCCCAAATCTGAGATAACATGTCATGTTAAGGAGTGGAGGGGTGCTATTAACATTTGCGACTGGCTGTGGAGCTTGTGGGAATGACAGGGAAATGTAATAATGTCTATTAAAGTGAAGTAGAGTAAAAAGGAGACATTGCTCTGTTCAGACACTAAAGATGATTAACCCAGCAAATGCCACTGTTACTGTTAATGCAGCTTCGAGTCCAATGCGGCATAACAAGGCAGCGCAACCTTTATAATGCAACCACCACACATACGTCTCATAAGAATACACAGAAATATATTACTAAAACCATCAAACTACCAAAAAGGATTTTTCCAACAATTTATAACATCTGTTTTATTTGAAGTTGTAATTTTTGTAAGGTTCTTCTATATTGCTACGCAACAAGGTTGAAAAATGTGACATAAATGGATGCACTGGGTTTTATTATGGATGTCCTCTCCTCTTCACTATCACTTCACTTCATAGTCCGTAGTAGAGAACTAAAGAGCCCATAAACCCCGTACTTTCCAGCATTCAGAGCATGCACGTGGCAGGGAGCAAGGGAGACTTAAAGGGCTATTACCATCTCATAAAGGGATAAAAAAAATTGCCAGAATTTGCTATTATTTTATGGATGGTGGGGACACGGAGAAAGAAGTGGCTGCTTCTCAAATTATTGCTCTCCTTGTCTGGGTTGTCAGTTTAGGTGAACGGCCATTTCTTGGTAAGTTAGCAGTTGTGCCATACTCCTTCCATTTACGGATGATGGATTGAACAGTGCTATTTAAAAAAAAAAACAAAAAAAACTAACCCAGCAATACACTTTGCCATAACTTTATCCCTGAGCTGTCTCGTGGGTTCCTTGGTTATCATGATGTTTGTTTACTTCACAAAACAGCTATAGTTACACTGAGATTAAAATACATACAAATGTACTCTATTTACTACTTAGATTACTTCTGTAGGCAATTGGTCATGCTGGATTTTATTCAGGGGCATCACAGTACAGGGGGCTGAATACGTATGTACGCCACACTTTTCAGTTTTTTAATTTGCAAACTTTTGGAAAAGCACGTATCATTTTCTTCACAAATACTTGCTATTTTGTGTTGGTTCAAACAGAGGAGTACACTTTTGTATATATGTTATATATATATTGTATTATATGTGTATAGTTATTATATTATGTATTATATATATATATATATATATATATATATATATATACACACATACACATACATATAAACATATACACACACACGTATCTAATTCTAGGCACAACATAAAAGACTATAGACCGATCATCCATGACCACAGAACGAGATCTCAAGATCCCTAAAGATGGTATAGTCTACTCCCCAGAATTGCTAGTATCACATTGCTCACACCAGCAGTTCTGCCATTAAAACTTTGTGGCCAGTTCTAATACTGGGAAGTACACCAATCAGCCTTACACCAACATTTAAATCACTGACAGGTGGTAAATAAAATTGATTGGGATATATTAGGCAACAAATCAGTCAGTCACTTCTTAAAGATGATTACTAGGAAGCAGGAAAAATGACAAGGTATATATCTGAGTGACTTTCATAGGGAACAACTGTAGGACAAATAACTGTAAAAGGACAACATGATAAAGAGTTCAAGGTGTTCACTTGGGCTTCACGTTCCATATAGATGTCAATTTGATCAAGGATCTGTGGGAAGTGCTGGAAAAACCAGTCCGATCCAGGAAGGTTGCACCTCATAACTTACAGGACTTAAAGGATCTGCTGCTAACATCCTGGTGCCAGATACCACAGGACCTTCAGAGATGTTAGGGAATTCATGCCTCAACAGGACAGAACTATTCTGGCAACATGAGGAGGAACTATACAATATTATTCAGGTTGTCTTAATATTTTTAGGGAATTTGGTAATTTAACAATGTGAGAGAACGGCTCAGGCATGGTCTATAAACTGTGATCTGTATTTTTGAAGAACTTAAAGAAGTTTTTCAACTTTACACAAGACAGGACAGTTAAATGCTGACTTTTTCTAAAGACAATGGTCAATAGATTTTACTCTAGTCATTAGATAAGATACATTTCATGTGCTCTGAGTGCACACAGGTATCAATTGTTACCTGGTTCCCTGAACATAACTCTTGTTGTCTGATTAGAGCAGAGAGCTTAGAGCATGAAGTAATGTCACCTCATGGACCGGACACAAAAATACAGAGCAAACTAATTATCTCTAATAAGATTGCAGATAAGCCATTGTTTTCAGTCCTCACAGGACATGTCTGCAGTATGTCCACACCGCAATGTTAAAATGCCATCAGAAATCCAATAGTATTTTACAAATGTGGTACCGCGATTTCTGTTGTGGCTTTTACGGTCGGTTTTCGGCCAGTCCTAATACATTGAACTGTACTAGAATCCACCGAAATATGGCAAATTATAGAGCATGTTCATTAAACCGGCGGTTAAGACATCTGACAATAGAAAATCCGAGCTATGTAGGCTACAGCTTGGATTTTCTATTGACGTCTATGGGCACTAGTTACAGTCGGATTTTTGTAGATTCTAAATACTGAATCCGTTTAAAAATCCGAACAAAAAACAGTGCTGTGTAGACGGCTAAGCTACTTACAAAGAGACTCTAGATTTGCTAATCACTGCTATAGAACCACCTATACCCTGAGTGAGTGTAAAACTGCCTATGACTCAGCCTAGTGAGAAAACCCCTTTAATAAATGGTTTTGGTAATATTTCTTAGAACTTTCATCAGACTTTGCTAGTGATAGATTTCATATTCAATGTATAATGATTTTCTGAACCTTATCATGCTATTTTGTGTCTTTTTTAACATTTCTGGTGAAATAAGCCCTGCCCCACTGCCTCTTAGGCATCATAATATAGATAACTAGTTTCCTACACAGGTCCTGGGAACCCTGACCCAAGATGACCTTAGATATGACTGTCTGAAGATTGTGGTGGAAACCAGCTCCCTGGCAATAATACATGAAATCAGATGCACACTAATCCAATGTAGAGTAGCTAAATAGAAACCAACTGACAGAACGTATTTCTATTCCTCTTTCATAGCAGATGAGAGTTCTTTATAGGTGGAAGCTGAGTGTTGTACAAACAGATTATCCATGAAATGTGTTAGGTGCAATTAAGTGTAACAGCTGCATGGTTTGTACACCACCATCTGGATTTGACTTACAGCCATATAGCATTTAGCATGTAAACATCAGTCTATTATAAGAGATCAGCACCGATGAAGGAGAATACAAATTGTGTCTATAAGTTGGATGGTTTCTTGTTATAAGAAAACAGAGGTAACAGAAGCCAATTTAAGAAGCTGCTCAGATAGGAGAAGAAAATTATTGGAATATCCTCATTAGAGATGGGAGAATCTATTCTAACAAAGTGGAATTTGTTTAGAATTTCAGGAAAAATTTGATTCTGTATGAAGACGAAGTTTATGGTGATTCGTGGGAACGAATCGTCTTTTTTATAAAATGGCTGCGAGCACATGGCGTGACATGGGGCAGAGAACTATGGGAGGAAGAAAGGAATACCCTCAATGACATGTGCAGACATGCAGACAATCAGCAGCCAGCGGGCTTCTGTGACGTTACAGCCCTATAAATACGGACGCCATGTTAAATTCTGCTACTTGTCAGTGTGTCTCCTGTCACAGGCATCTATCTGCTGCAGCACTATATTGCACTCTATACAAAACAAATCCATTTTTTGAGCTACTGGGGTGAAAGACCTTAACAAGTGTGTGTCATATACACACCTGTTCCTGAACCAGTGTTTTTTGTTTTAGTTTGTGGGGTATTCTCCATAAAATCCAGGGTGTGTGCATTTCTGCCCCATAAACGCCTGATTCCATCTGGTTCACTCTGTAGAGTATTTTATATCCAAGGGTTAATTTATCCTCTTGTTTGTGGGGTAATTAGGAGTCAAATACAAGGTGTGTGTATTTCTGCCCCATACACGCCTAAATTCCATCTCATTCATTCTGCAGCGTATTTTATTTTATACCCAAGGGTTAATTTATCCTCTTGTTTTATGGGGGAATTTGAGTCAAATACAGGGTGTGTATTTCTGCCCCATACACACCTGAAATCCATCCGGTATATTCTGTAGGCTATTTCATACCAAGGGTCAATTTATCCTCTTGTGTGTGGGGGAATTTGAGTCAAATGCAGGGTGTGTATTTATCATATACAGACATCTTCAGTAAACAGAGTCTGTTGTATTGTAAATTTTTGATCAAACAGTATGTCAGACAGAGAGGTGGCAAGCCCTTCATACGGGAGTGGCAGTGGCACAAATGTTCCTGGAGCAGGCACAGGTCACAGCACATTAAGGGGATGTCACAGCAGGGGTGACTCGGTGAGGCCAGAGCTACCCTTGTCATCTAGCGGCTGTGTGTTGATCAACAAGCCAACGGTTCTTGATTGGTTGACTAGGTCATCTACTTCCTCCCAGATGACATCTGACAACTCCAGATAAGAGTCTGTGGGTTCGTCAGACACAACCCTTAGCTGGCATGTCCTGGGAGCAGGTCAGCGGCCCTCACCTGTCCTCAACCCACCTCTGTCCCATTCAGTTCCCTCAGCCAGAGAACTACTATGTGGTCTGGGTTCTGCGCCACTATACAGTGAGGACGAACTATTTGAGGACAGTCAGCAGCTACTTGGCAGCGAAGAGGTGGGGCAGACATCTGCTGCTTCTTGCAGTAGGCAGGCAAGTAGTGATGTGGAGAGGTGCATGGGAGGTTATGTTGTGCATACCAAGACCGTTGAGGAGGACAGCAGTGACAGGCAAACAGTAATCAATGACGATGTAGCCGATTGCACTTGAGAGCCGGGTGAAGCAAGGGCTTCATCATCATCGTCAGGAGAAGAGGGCGTAAGCTTGCGCGTCAGGCAGCGGCACAGCCAACAAGTTGGGTAGACCACCCGCTACGCAGGTCCAAGAAAGTAGCGGCACAGGGGCTCACCGAGGCAGCGGCGGTAGTAGTCAGTCAGTGCGGAGTGTTGGTGGTAAAATCACCTACTTGGCGGTGTAGCAGTTTTTTGCCAAGACACCAGAGGAGCCGAATATGTGTATATGTAGAATCTGTGGGCAGAAAGTGAAGCGTGGCCAGGGAGCTAATGGCACCATGGCAGTGTGTCACATGTATCATCACCATCCAGTGGCCCGGGAGAAATGTGTCTCAGATGTGGTCGTCCATCATCCTGCCGCAGCAACAGCAGCAGCACCAAGTGGCACACATGCCATTTCAGCCAGTCAAGGCTCCACCACCTCTGCCGAAGGGAGCTGTTTGTCTCTGCCATCATCTACCGGTCCAGATGCTCCTGTTCCTCGCCACTAATGGTGCCAGCAGTCGTTCACCGAGGCCATTGCCAAGCGACAGCAGTATGCGTCCAACCATCCTAAGGTACAGAAGCTGACCGTGCTCCTGTCCAAGTTGTTGGTACTGAAGTCCCTCCCTTTCCAAGTGGTGGACTCGGCACCATTCAGAGAACTGATGGCTTGTGCCGAGCCGAGGTGGAGAGTCCCAAGCCATTATTTCTTTTTGAAAAAGGCAGTACCAGCCCTGCACAAATATGTAGAACAGAAGGTGGACCAGTCATTGAGCTTATCGGTTTCTTCCAAGGTGCACGGCAGCGCGGATGTCTGGTTTTTCTACATGAAAAGGTGACAGGAGAGGAGGAGCAGGAGCAACCGGAGGAGGTAGAGGGGGATGAGGAAGTTGAGGCAGATGACCCAAACACACCGTGGCAGTATACCATGGAGATGGAGGCAGGGAGTCCCTCAGAGTCACTTGCACAGATGGCCCAATGCATGCTGTTTTGCCTGGCTAATGACAGCCGAATAGTCACCATCCGGCAGAGGGATGACTTCTGGCTCTCCACCCTCTTGGACCCTAGCTACTGGTCCAAAATGGAATCTTTTTTTCACCTGCCGAGAGGAAGGACAAACTCAAATACTATAGAGAAATCCTATGTAGTTAGTTGGCCGCTGCCTATCTGCGCCATCGTCCGTCCTCTGACAGGTCTGACCGGGGGGTTCCTCATCGCTCACGTACCACTGCCACGGCTGCTGTGGGGAGGTGGGGGGTAAGAGCAGTACCAGCTCCATCAGCAGCAGCCTAAGTCTGGAGTCACTGATGAGCAGCTTCCTTCACCTGCCTAGTAAGGAGGATACTCACCACCAGCAGCAGCAGGACCTGGAGCAGACCTTGAACCAGCAGGTGGTGGCCTACTTGGACAGCACTCTGCCACCCCAGTTAGAAGATCCGCTGGACTACTGGGCAGCCAAACTAGATGTGTGGCCGCAACTTGCCGAGTTTGTACTGGAGAGGCTGTCCTGCCCGGCCAGTAGTGTGGCATCAGAGCGGGTGTTCAGTGCTGCGGGGGCTATAGTTACCCCAAGGAGAACTCGCTTGTCCACCCGAAATGTGGAGAGACTCGCCTTTGTCAAGATGAATCAGGCGTGGATCGGCCAGGATTTCCACACACCACCGTGACGCCTCACCAAAACTTAGAGAAATGAGTTTGGATTCTTCTGGCTACCTGCCTCAGCTACTATTCTGATGCTGCCATGCGCCTGATGCCACACATCTGCTGCCAGCTGCTCCATCTACCACCCACCCTATTGACCAGGGACTGGTATTGCCAGCCACCTCCCACTCTTCTCTAGGCCATTATGTAGACTTCTGATGCTGCCGCCACCTCCACAATCTGTCATTTGCCATTCTGTGGCCTACTCATGTTGCTGCCACCTCCAGAATTTGTCATTGTGCCACTCTCTGTCCTCATGCTGCTGCTGCCGCCACATTCACAATGTGTCAGTGTGCCACTCTGTGGCCTACTGATGTTACTGCTACCCCCATAATGTGTGATTGTGCCAAATTGTGGCCTACTGATGTTGCTGCCACCTCCTCAACCTGTCATTGTGCTACTCTGTGGCCTACTGATGTTGCCACCACCTCCACACTCTGTCATTGTCCCACTCTGTGGCCTACTCATGCTGCTGCCAACTGACTACTTGCTTACTCAATCACCCTGTGGTTTTTTAATGCTGTTTTCACCCTCCACCACTCTATGACATTGCCACTATGTTTGGTTTTCCCCTTCTTTTAATCTGTCAGAAGGAATGAAAAGGACAAACAACCAATTGAAGTCGTAACGCCAGTATGACATGGTCCTTTGTTTGCATCAGGATTGTCAGATGATTAGGAAGCCAAAAGCAGGAGTGGATACAAAACACAGAAGACATGAAAACATCCCATTTACTGGTCATCTCTGTTTTGTATCTACTCCTGTTTGTTTTTGGCTTTAGCAATACTGATGGATTATTGAGCGATTGAAAGCAGACGCTGACCGATCAAAGGAAGGGCAAAATATTCAGTGATGTCAATGCAAAATTACTTCCGACACCCTCTCCACTCTTTCAGACGGGCGGGCGGGCTTTAAATGTATCAGCGTTTAACAGACCAGGTTCTAGCATAATCTGTGGAATCATCCGATGTTGGTGTAAAAGGAGTGCGCTTTTTGACTCCATAGTGGGATCTTGGCCATTAGCTCGGTTCTTTCCACCTGCCGCTGACATAACCTTGTCAGGCTGCATTCCCACTTCCTTTATTTGGTCAGTTTTGCCCCTGTAACTGCTCAGAGAAGTGAAGTGTGAAGCGATTCTAAGAGCGGTGGCTGTCATCTGCGTGTCATACTAAAACACAGTATTGTATCAAGACCAAACCACGCTCCCTATGCATATCTGAGCATGGCACAATGTTCTACAACACAATGCAGGCTCTCCATAGTCAGGAAATAGCTGTTTTTAACACGATTCCCCGCAAATAAATTTGTGTCGAAATGATTTTCTGTGGAAAATTCTGCGAATCTGGCGATTCAGATTTTTGGGAAATTCGCCCATCTCTAATCCTCACGCATGTTCCTCTTTTTAGCGCTCTTTCACATGGCAACCTGGATTTGCATGGATTTCACCAGGGAATCCGCATGTATTCTGTACCAAAATCCACCTGAATTCAATGCATGCAAATAAGCTCCACTGAATAAGCTCCATTGAATTCGTGACCAAAACCACAGCAAAATCCAAGGATATGCCTTCTGATACATTATGTAAATAAACCTTTGTTTGCACAGTAGTTCACTAAATGCAGTTGCTTTTGCTTCAGATCTTAACCTATTATACATAAAATTACACTGAGGCTGAGTTTATACTGCATTTAAGATGCACACAGTAAGCTGCATAAGTTTTTAAAAAGCATGTGTTTTAATAATTAACTTAAATTTGTAACACAGATGAAATTTTGGATAATCAAATAATGCATGAGACTTATGAAAATGCATGTGTTTTTCAACCGTGTAAAAAATGCATAAAAAAGGGAACATGCTGAAGCCAGCCTACATGCCATTGACAGTACTGGTTGTAAGTAAACGAATAAGTCATTTATAATGAGTCACCATTTTTACATAACAGATCTATCTTAACCCACATCCACTAAAGTGTGGCTATGTGGACAGCATGATGGCACAGTGGTTAGCACTGTTGCCCTGCAGTGCTGTGGTCATAATCCAAATCCATCCAAAAGGTATCATGATATCTGTGTGGGTTTCCTCTCGGTACTCTAGTAGCAGATAGGTCAATTGAAGATGAGCAGACGAAGGTCATAGATTACTGGTACCATGTCCAGTGCTCTGATGAGACCAAGATAAAATTATTTGATTCAGGTGGTGTCAAGAGTTTGTGGTGGCAACCAGGTGAGGAAAGGCAAGTAAGTCTTGCCTACAGTCAATCATGGAGGTGGGAGTGTAATGGTTTGGGGTTGCATGAGAACTGCTGGCTGTGGGAGCTACAGTTCATAAATGCCAACATGTACTGTGACATACTGAAGCAGAGCATGATCTTCCCCCTTTGGAAACTGGGCTTCAGGGCATTATTCCAACATGACAATGATCCCAAACACACCACTGCTTTGCTAAAGAAAATGAGGGTAGAGGTGCTGGACTGACCAAGCATGTCTCAAGACCTAAACCCTATTGAGCATTTGTGGGCATCCTCAAACGGAAGGTGGATTAGCGCAAGGTCTCTTATATCCACCAGCTCCGTGATGTCATGGAGGAGTGGAAGAGGATACCAGTGGCTGCAAGCTGTGGAGTTCTAGTGCTCTCCATACCCAAGAGAGTTAAGGCAGTGCAGAAAAATAATGGAGGCCAAACAAAATATTGACACTTTGGGCACAATTTTTCCATTTTCACTTAGGGGTGTACTCACTTCCGTTGGCAGTGGTTTAAACATTGATGGCTGTGTGCCGAGTTACTTTGAGGGCGCACCAAATTTACACTGTTACACATTGTACCAATTTTGTTCCAAAAAATAAAATGCAAATGTTCACAAAAATGTGAGGGGTATACTGTATATTAAAATAAATCTTTATAATTTACACTTCAAAATACTCACTTCATACAACAGGCACCCCAAGGACCAAATATCAGACTTGAAATTGTAGCCATTTTCATGTATCCTTTCTGGAGACATGTAATAAGGTGTTCCCACTACAAAAAAATTAAACAAAAAAGGCATTATTCCCCATAATATAATAATATCTTTAGGAGCATTCACTATAACCACATAGGGTCAGATGCCCACGAATGCTGTGAGAACAGAAATGTGAGATAAAGGACAAAACGTCTTATTATTTAATCTCCTACAATAAACAACTTACATATTGCTCATGTAGAAGAATAAACATTTGTCATTGCCACATCATGTCTCTAAGAACTATTATTCTGCCTTCTACAACATCATTATATACAAGAGCAAACTGACCATGTTATGTATTGAAAAACAAATGTCAGATTCAACCAGGCAAATAATAGTGGTCAAAGCACAGTACTGCTGTAGCATAACTAATGTTACATTTCCAGGAAAAGATGCGGAAAAAATCCAAGGTAGATGTGAGAGCCCATGGGAGCTGGATTTATGGGGGGACTCCATGCTCACTGATCCAAGTCTGAGGGAGGCTGAGCTTCTTGGAATGTGTGTGGGATCAGTGAAGAAAGAAAGAACTGCTTGACAAGACTGAGGCTCATTAGTCCAATAACATCCATATTTATGAGAGGGATTAGCACACATGATGGACAAATGTCTGCATGCTATCACTGCTAAACATGTAACCAGAGGGGCAGGCGACACCGAACTGACGACAGATCAGCCCGACACAACACATGTATCCCTATGTTCTCCAAGAGTGGTTCACAGCTTACCGTCACATAATTACTCCCTGTGGGGCATTATGATCTTTTCTGGGGTAATTACAGGACTGTGAGTCACTATTTTAGATGCCATATTGCCATTACAAAATGATTAATTTGTTTCCATCAGATGCTGATATTGGTTGAGGTATACTTTTGCATCTAACAATCGCAACCTCCAGAAAAAAAAATGTACTGCAAAATTTAACTGAGGTGAAGAGACAAAATTCCTGCCTTCCCAGAGTCCTGTCTGATGATAAAATCGGGGTTACAGCAAACTAGAAATCAACAAATGCCCGACAAACAACATGGAGGTATGGGCGACCCCACAGATGAAGTGCTGGGTAACAGAAGGAAAATGACAAAGCAACTAGGAAGAATACATGTACCTTGGATGGATACAAAAATAAGACTATATATATATATATTTGTCTGTATATATATACACACACACACACACACACACAACCTGGGCTCGCAAAGACCTTACTAAACCCCTAACTCAACAATCAACCAGTAACATAACTAAAATAAACACAATCATTAGTAGATAGCAAGGAGATAAATTTGTAGATGAAATAGGACTATACTGTGGGCAAACTTAACACAATAAAGTGATCCGTTATATCTGCTACCCATATATCTGGAAGTACATCATGTTGTGCCCTACCACATCATCAATTGGACCTTCCATCTTAACCTGATCTATTGTGCTGACTTTTATAATACAGCTATCCATAAGGGACATGTTTACCTTATATCGTACTTTATTCATTTGCTTCTTTGACATAGATGCTATATGTATGTATGACATATCTAGGGAGTTTATATGGTTCCCTGATGAACCCTCGTTTAATATAGAGGAAAAAGTGTTGGAACCCTAATACAACTTATATTGTGTAGAGTGTTATACAAACGGATCACTTTATTGTGTTACATTTGCCCACAGTATAGTCTTATTTCATATACATATTTATTTCCTTGCTATCTATAATGATTCAACACACTTCAACTTTTAGAGACAGAATCTAAAAAATCCAGAAAATCACATTGTATGATTTTGAAATAAATAATTTCCATTTCATTACATGAAATAAGTATTTCATCACCTACCAACCAGCAAGAATTCTAGCTCTAACCAACCTGTTAGTTTTTCTTTAAGAAGCCCTCCTACTCTGCACTCATTACCTGTATAAAAGACACCTGTCCACTCAATCACACTCAAACCTCTTCACCATGGCCAAGACAAGAGCTGTCTAAGGACAAAATTGTAGATCTGCACAAGCCTGGGATGGGCTACAGGACAGTAGACAAGCAACTTGGTGAGAAAACAACAACTGTTGGCGCAATTATTAGAAAATGGAAAAAACACAATATGACTGTCAATCTTCCTCAGTTTGGGGCTCTGTGGAAGTTGCAAGGCTGATTTTGAGAAAGGTCAGGAGTTAGCCCAGAAATACACGGGAGGACCTGGTCAATGACCTAAATAGAGCTAGGACCTCATTCTCAAAGACTACCGTTAGTAACACACTACACCGTCATGGATCAAAATCCTACAGGGCACGCAAGGTTCCCCTGTTCATGCCAGCACATGTCTAGGCCCATTTGAGGTTCATTAATGACCGTCTGGATGATCCAGAAGAGGCGGGAGAAGGCAATGTGGTCAAATGAGACCAAAATATAACTTTTTGGTATCAACTCTACTCGGTATGTTCGGAGGAAGAGGAGTACCATCCCAAACGTGAAACATAGGGGTGGAAACATCATACTTTTCTGCTTTTTTGAAAAGGAGAAAGGACGACTGCACCATATTGAAGGAAGGATGGATGGGGCCATGTATCGCAGGATTTTCACCAACAACCTCCTTCCCTCAGTAAGAGCATTGAAGATAGATCGTGGCTGGGTCTTAAGCAGGACAATGACCTGAGACACAAAGCCAGGGCAACTAAGGAGATTCTCCATAAGAAGCATTTCAAGGTCCTGGAGTGGCCTTAATTTATATTTATTGATATTTAAGGTTAAGTGTTATTTTAGTATCTGTCCAAGGTATAAAGATTCCTTGTTATTTCTTTGTAATTCTCCTTATATTACCTGGCACTTGTTCTGTGGGGTTGCCCATACTCAGTGTTATTTGGTGAGCATTTGTTGATTTTTAGTTTGCTGTAACCCCAATTATATCATCCGACAGAGCATACAGCAAATTAACTCAAGTAGTCACAAAAAACAGAAGCCCTAGGTATTGTGTTAAAATACTAATGTGATATGTAGACATACACACTATTATTTTAATGCTATTTTGTTTTAAATATTTTTTCGTTGCGTAGAAATAGTTATGTCATGGTAAAACCCCCCACCAGAAGGTCAAATGATGAGCCAAACTTTAACAAAATTGGCCCCCAAAGGTAAAAAAAATTTGGGGGCCTTTCACTTGCCAGAAAGTTGTTTCTTATAAAAGATAGCATTACATATTAGACCTTATTAGTGATAGGTCTTTCATGTACAGTGATAACTGATTGCAACATGCACATTTTCTGTATAGATGAAGTGTAGACCATCAGAATCAGGTCCTCGGGTGGGCAGAAAGAGGGCTCTATAATGGGTTGAACATATATTCAACCGGCAGCAATCACTCCCGATTCCCCTCATACGCATGCATGCGTGGCCGAGTGTGCATTTTTATTAAATGGTTTGAACACCACCGCTGTGATTAATCTCCCAAGAACAAGATGCTGGGGCATACTAAGGGTTTCTTCAGACGATGGCGAACTTTTATTGAATCCATTTTCAGACGGGGAAATGAAGCCCTGATGCAAACTTTCAAATACAGGGTTGGTACTGAAAGGGAAGGGATCAGTGGCACCTTGGGGGGGGCTCCGGTGTGAGAGATCTGACCCACAATCACTTAGGCGCAGCACGACATTCCCCGGTCCCCCAATAGAACTAGGGTTTATGGAGTCCGCAGGGAAAATTTTTTTTCAGCATAACAAGGGTCTTTTAAGAGAAAGATGACGACACGTATTTGGCTATTTTTCATACGTTGTATATGTTGTTGAGTCTGTGTAGACTGCTTGTTTTGTCATGTTTAGCTTTGTCATGATACTCTTGGGCCCGGGAATGGGCCTCAAAGCAAAATTTGGATCTGATCTGTAACATGACAGGTCTTTTATTTGTTTTTGTTTTAAAATAAAAATCAAATAAAATGGTTTTTTAAAAAAAAAAAAAAGATGCCGGGGCATGTCAAAATCCAACATGTGTCACCTTTGACCCCCTTGATATCTACTGTCGGTGGAGAGTTGGGAGGCCCCCATACACATTAAATGGTTAACCAATCCTGCCAAAATTAGTGGGTTTGGTCAACTTTAATCTTTGTTATGCCCAGGTTTAGGGGTTTTTGCTAGGTGATAAATAATCCTAAATTTGCTTTTTAAAAAGATGTTTGTGTAACACAGTCTGCTTCTTTGTTGTGAGTCTCCACTGCAGAGGGGGAACCAAATCCATTTGGACACCAATAATGCCCAATTGACCTCACTGACTATAGGGTCCATTAGGTTTCTGTCATGGTGTCTGTCAATTATAAAAAAAAGCACAATTTTTTTACATCATTATTGATGCAATTTGCGACGCAGATGTGAATCTAGCCTTATTAGAGTATTATAAGCATACTTTTAGTATTAAAGGGGTTGTACCATGACTTTGTTCGCCTCACCACTTTTTGGTGCATATTTTGGCGTATTAAAGGCACACTTTTTGGCGTGTAACAGGACACATTTATAAAGTGCTGGGAAGATACAACTGAGCTAGCACGGTCGGCAGCACAGAAGATCAGTGCTGGTCAGAAGCTCTGTACACAGAGGAAACACGAGAGAGCTGATCTAATATGATAGATATATTTTAATTATTTTTACAAACTTGATTAAATGTGTATTTTGGATGTTCCCACATCAATATTAAATCATGGCAAAACCCCTTAGCTTACCCCGCAAATGTATTATTTACAACGTAACTCCCTTAACTGGGAATCAGTCAGGGAATATATTGTTCCCCTGCCTTTTAAGCACAAGATTTAGCAAAGGCAGGTATCTTGAGGACGAGACATAGATCAGCAGCAGTACGCATTATGAGCGTAATGTATGAACGGTGACGCTGACAGGCCAGTTCTAAATCGCTTTAAAGCAGTGTAGAATGCGGCAGAATGTATGAACCTGTTCTTCTGTAGGTCCCACATACATTCGCAGTCTAGAGCCAATACGACAGGTCAGGCTCAGGCACCACCTTTATCCTGGTCTGGCTGTTCTTCTGCAGGTCATACATACAGGCGCAGTGTAGAGCCAATACCACAAGTCTGGCTCAGGCACCACCTTTACCCGGGTTTCTGGCTGTTCTTCTGCAGGTCATACATACAGATGCAGTGAGAGCCAATTACCACAAGTCTGGCTCAGGCCCATCTTTACCCTGGTCTGGCTGTTTCTTCTGCAGGTCATACATACAGGGCAGTGTTAGAGCCAATCCCACAAGTCTGCTCAGGCCCACCTTTATCCTGGTCTGGCTGTTCTTCTGCAGGTATACAAAGGGCAGTGTAGTGCCAAGACGACAAGTGTGGCTCAGGCACCACCTTTACCCTGGTCTGGCTGTTCTTCTGCAGGTCATCATACAGGGCAGTGTAGAGCCAATACCCCAAGTCTGGCTCAGGCACCACCTTTACCCTGGTCTGGCTGTTCTTCTGCAGGTCACACATACAGGGCAGTGTAGAGCCAATCGACAAGTCTGGCTCAGGCACCACCTTTACCCTGGTCTGGATGTTCTAACTGTTCTGTGCCTAGGTTTGGCATCAAAATCATAAATGTGTCTACTTCTAAGAATGTGGTGCGACGCCCCCAGAACGCCCCAAATCTTTGGCGCACTAAAAAGTGTCTTTGGCGCATTACAAAAGGGACTTATCGCGCCAAAGTTAGGAGTGCGCCTGTTCAAACATTCTTTTGCTCAATATACACCAGAAAACTGGCGCAGCCCCGTTCATACATGTCGCCCTATATGTGTATGTATTCTTGCATGACCCTGTTAACCTCCTGGACATGCCCCTACATACATATAATCATTAGTAGTTTTGGCCATACATGGTTCATCTCTGTAATTTTCCCATTTTATATGTGCCACATAGTTTTCTTTCCAGACAAGGATCCAGATCATGGAGCATATTAATGTGTGCCCTCTCATAGACCTTTGCTTAGCTCCACAGCCATCAAAGCGATACTCTTTCATATCGGGCTGGGGTTACGCTTGATGTGTGTTGGGATTGGGCTGGACTTGTGGAACCAGTCCTTTCATTAATATAATAAGTGCAACTGTCGCTGGACATCTCATCATTAAGTGGACATGATCATATTTTGGGCTCATTCCGCCTGACGTGATCTTAATAGGGCTTGATGTGCCTTTTCCACCCCTATATTTTGTAAAATATTTATCCAAATCATGTGCAGATAGACATCTATACGTACAGAGGCAGCAGTGCCCCATGTGAAGATGGACGGAGACCTATATCTGTACAAGTCAGATTCCGCATTAGTTTTCCAAAATAGTAAGCAAAGCTGAATATATGTACAGATTACCGTTATCATATAAAACAAAAAAAATTATATAATGTGGCATTAATAACTATACGTACAGATAAAGACCCCTGGATTGATTAGTTAGGGACTTATGGTGCATTCACATGTTGTGGACAATTGACGTTTTTTTATTTTCAGGGGGTAGGTTTTGCAAACATTGCACAAAAACCTGAACTTGTGTGAACATAGCCTTGCTGAATTCATTGGGCACTAAGTGTACTTTTGCTACGTTGTTTTACGGATAAATGTATTTCTCTAATACACTGGGTTTACACAGAGAGGGTAACCATCAGCGATCCTTTTTGTAATTGTATTCTTTTCTGTACATGATTAGAAGTTAGCCATCTTGCCTGAGCAAATGCCAACCGGCCCGCTCAGTGTTGGGCTGTAAGCACAACAGCGACTTTTGGAACGTCGGGCCCTCTCATACCACCCTCATGGAGTCTGTTTCTGACAGTTTGAGCAGACACATGGATATTAGTGGCCTGCTGGAGGTCGTTTTGCAGAGCTCCTGCTGCTGGGTTATTACCCTTCTATGGCCCAATCCACGTCTCCTACGCATATAACGTAGCCTAAAACTTCTTGTTCTTTATGGATCACTTTTTTTTAACTTATAAATAATAATGTGGATAGGTTGTGCTTCTGCATTTAAGCAGCCATTTTGTATTTTTTGGGTAGTGTTAAGAAATTAATGTGTAACTGCATAAATGTACCTATTTTATCTGTACCCGATAGTTAGCACACAATTCACTGATGAAGCTATACTGTTGCACACTGTCATAATGACGATTATTACAAGAGAAGAATGTCTAATCCATTCATGATGGATGGAACAGATTTCTGTCAATCAGAAATTACATTTTCACCCATTGTCTCTATAAACGATCGTTTCAAACTAGCTCATAAAAAAATAAAAATCAGTACTTATTAATGCACTAGATTAAGTTTAGGGATTTGCAATTATTGATTAGGATTAGCATTCATAGGGTTTAAGGGAAAAATACATATGCAATCCTCAATTTAATTTGCATACAAAAATTGGTTGGTGTCTTCTTGTGGTGCTGATGTTATTTCAACACGTGTAGCAATAAATGTAGACGTGTGAGATGTATAAACTTCACACATATCACAGTTTTATTGCAGATCGAATTTGTTTGCAAAAGGTTTCTGCCGACATAAGTCGTTGAGTCAAAATTCTAATTTTGTGATTTCAGAAAAAATATGGGCTTCAATGATGTACTTCGTTTTCAAGGTGTGTAATTGCTGTATTTTATTGGTTATTATTGTTTTTTCTTTTAATTTATGCACGTTGACCCTTTACATTCAGATTGTGATTTGCATCTATTTTTGTTTTTAAAGGGGCTGTCCCACTTCCCTGTTCCTGGAGGTTGACTCATAGTAAGCTACAATTGGCCTCAGACCCAGCGCTGCGAGGTGGGACATCCTCTTTAAGGCTTGATCAACACCTGCATTGTTATTTCTGGATTTCTGTTGTAAGATAAGAAAACTGAAAATAACAGCAGCATGGGATCCGTTACATGACTGACACCAACGTCACCCAACAGGCACCACTGACAATAATGGGGTGTGTCGGGTTTCTCTCACAGTGCCTGTCAACTGAATGGAGGGGAAAAATCACTACTATTTTCCATTATTTTTTAATGGAATCTCTGACAAAGATATTAACTGGGTTTATGTCAGACTTATAGCCACAAAAGAGAATGTTTCTGCCTTTGCTACTTTGAAACAAAATTCCACAAAAGTGGCTGTGTGTATCAAGAGTTGAATGGCATTTTGATAATGTGGCCAGTGTCCTTTTCCAGAAAATATATGGGTCTGCAGTTTAGTGTCTTTTTTATTTTATAGTTTAGGGTTTATTTAAATATGTCAAGCTAAATGTCAACCTTAAAAAAAAAAAAAAAAAAAAAGTATTCCAAGCGTTGCTGGTCAGTATTAAACTATCAAGCAATCTAAGGTCATATCTATGGCGGACCCTAGAGCCTTGTTTGGCCTGACAGTCACGGTAACCTATAGACATACATTTACACTAATGTTTTATCTTGCTCTCATACTGCAATACCTGCAATAATAACCCAGAAACAAAATACTGTACCCAAGGAATGTGCCGCGGTGGTTTTGGAGCTGAAGAACCGACCAAGCCCAAGGTCTCCTAACTTCACAACTCCTGTAGCCGTGATAAAAACATTAGCAGGCTTTATATCTGTAGAGGGGAAACAAAAGAAGAAATTAACCCTACTTTTTTTGGCTGAATGTAATGTAACTTCCACCTTCTAGTAGATATATGGGACTTCTGATGGCCTAGCTCACACACAGAAGGCAATATCCCTGTCAAACAGTACAAAAAGTATCAAAGAATGCCTGATAACTAACCAGCCTAGGTTCCCCCCTCCCTGCCCCTTAAAAGGGTTTTCTCACTATAATGATTGGCTTTTAACATGTAGGGAAAGGTAAATGAAGACTATTACCAAATACATTGCTGTTTTGAGTTTGCTTTGGTCAGGAGATAAAAAAAGATTTGATCTACTCTTAGAGCACACAAGTTTCTGTGGTTACCGATCACCTCTCCCTGCTCTCTCATATGTCTCATTGCTCAAAGCTGCAGTCAGTCAGTCTGTCAGACTATGGTGAGTCACTCTGTGCCGAGTCTAATCTCTAGCAACAGAGTTTGTTTACCTATCTAAATGAAAAGCTTTCACTCAGCTATGTAGTTTTGTGTATCACACTTTATAAATTTCCTGGAGTCGTGTCACTGGAACAGGATCAGCTAGGAATAGCCAATAGCTAGGAATAGCTGCTATAGACCTGCCTACAGCCTGATCAGGAAATGTGAATCTGAAGCTGGCTGTGGCTCGGTTAAACTACATGGTGATAAAACCCCTTTAAGGAGTTGTAGAATGTTAATAGATTATCACCACACCACCAAATAGCCTATGGCACTATATATATTTAGTGTGTGTGTTTATGTATGTATATTCACACAAACAATATGTATATATACACACAAGCCTAAATGTAAGCCACTTGTGTTCTACTCCAGCGCTGTCCACAGACTTCAAAGGGAAGGTTTCTATAAAGGACTACATAATATAAAAATAGAACTCTGAAGGTAACCCAGTGTGACCTATTAATCTTATGAGCAAGATATAAAACTTTTACAACAGCTTTGTTCCCCCACACACAGAGCTAGATGTCAAAACCCAAAACAGAAATGTAAAAAAAAGTTTGTCATTCGGAGAATAGCTCGAATGTAGGTGTAATGACATGTATACACACCAATCATAAGAACACGTAGGTATCAGTGAAATCTGTTTTTGAGAGAAAAAGAAACCTAAAAAAAAAAACCTCTGACATTTACTCCTCTACAACTTGATCAAAATTCTTACTTCTTTTCTTAGTTAAAGGTTTTAACGGGAACAAGGGAAGATGACTATATCAATAGGTTTAAAGGGGTATTTCAGTGGTAAGAATCAAAGGTTATTCACTGTACACAATTTTCCAACAAACCTTCTGTGCAAAGATTGTAAGTACTCTATAGGAATCTTTATGCTTCCTGTAGATACAATCCATGCGATCAACTGATGGAACATAATTACCGGCCTGTTATTAGAGGTGTCTTGTGTGTCCATCACACGAGCCATGGAAGACGATAATGTGGCTGGATTCAAACGGCGTTTAATGCACAAGAGAAACCTGAGGGACAACCCTGAATTTCTACTGCATGTCTCACTTGTTTCTACAAGCACCTCTCACGGTGTATAAAGACGTGGACTAGCCTGATCCAATAGTGCTCGACTCTCCGCCTGATCAGTGCAACACTGGTTAGACTGAGCTTCTGAAAAAAATCTGGACAACCCAAACCTGAAATTTTTCACTCTGACCTTAACCCAAAACCTAGCCCTAATCCTGATGGTGACCCTAACTTACCTGTTCCTCTTCGCCTCCACTCCCCCAGCACTGTCGCTCCGATATCACTCTTGTCTGATATCACTTTCAGTCCAGCATTACACAGGTGGCCATAATGTGCCAAAGTTGGAACAAACTAGATGTCAAGTGGAAGTAACCTCAGACTAGAAGCACCGGGGGAACTTGTAAGTTAACCCATTGAAAACCATTAAAAAAAAACCACCTGATTTAGGGTTAGAGATATGGTTACCATCAGGATTGCGGTAGGTTTAAGGTTAGGGTCAGAGTTTAGAAATACTAAGGTTCAGGACGTCCCAAAATTTTTTACAAATTTGGTTAAAACCAGTATCGAATTAAACAGGGACAGATTTGAGCAGCACTAGCATAAACTAACGCTGGAGGACCGAATGCTCCAAGGAACGGCTAAGTTAATGCATTAAAAAACGCTAACCCCAATTTAGGGCTTATTTTTTAGGTGAACAATGCAAAAAGCGGTTCTGTTTCACCAAAATGGAAGCACTCAGAATCAGGTCAAATTTGTATGTAATACATACACTTTTTATTGTCATAATAGGACAAATGTTTGGGCTGGTTTTAACATCTATCGGTATCTATAAAATCTTGAACTAAATTGTCTGATAGCTGTGAGTACACAGGAAGGTAATAATTACCAGGTAGCAGTCACAGTGATTAAGAAGACTGTCTCCGATAAAGAGCAAAGGCTCAACTTTGCATGAAACACTAGATCGCTCTTCTACTTCTGTGCACAACAAACGTGTTCAGATAACTTTCACAGGAAACACGTACGACTCTATGAAGCCATGTGTCCCAATGCCCTAAACACAACACAAATCCAAAACTCTGATCGAAGCCTTTGTATTCTACACTTCACAGCTGTGATGTGACAACACTTTCATAAAGGAATCAAAACATATCACCCTCTGACAGTTTCATCAGGTCCAATCAGAGCAGCGCTTCAAAGGCTGGCTGAAATAAAACGTTCAGAGGTAACAGGACGAGATGTAAGGGAGACAGAAATCTGGAGGAAGAATCAGTTCTAGAGAAGACTGGCGTGATGCAGTTTACCCCTCAGTGCCTGAACAGTCTGAAGAAGTATATACTGCGTTCTTTAGAACTGTATTAAACCTCTACATTACAAGTTTTTCCTTTAGTTTTACAGCTTAAAAGGGAAAACTCATCTACAGAGATGGTATAATGAATGCAGCATTTGTTTCTTGTGTTTCTATTGAATATATGGTAGCGACATATTTTG
This sequence comes from Phyllomedusa bahiana, assembly GCA_025379985.1. NCBI lineage: Eukaryota > Metazoa > Chordata > Amphibia > Anura > Hylidae > Phyllomedusa > Phyllomedusa bahiana. The sequence goes on from JAODAL010000032.1 coordinate 108,504, forward strand.
TAGTGCTATATAGTGATTGTCACCATTGACATTAGTCCCTGAACCCGGAGGGGAGTAATAATTTTCCTATTTGGCTACATCTACATGATAGTGATTTACAGTCGGATTTTTAAGCAGATTTGGTATTTAAAACCCACAAAAATCTGACTGTAAATCATCCCCATAGACCTCAATAGAAAATCCGCGCTATAGTCTACACAGCTCGGATTTCCTGAGGTCGGATGTCAAATCTAAAAACCGGGTATGAAAAAACTTAGAACATGTTCTATAATCTGCCAAAACATAGCCAATCGCTGCCTAACATGTCCTGTACTATTACAGTCATGGCCAAAAGTTTTGAGAATGACACAAATCTTATATTTTCACATGATCTGTTGCCCTCTGGTTTTTCTGTGTGTTTGTCAGATGTTTTTATCACATACAGAAATACAAGTGCAATCATATTATGATTAACAAAAGCTTTTATTGACAGAATGAGTTAAATGCAGCAAGTCAATATTTGCAGTGTTGACCCTTCTTCTTCAGGACCTCTGCAATTCTCCCTGGCATGCTCTCAATCAACTTCTGGACCAAATCCTGACTGATAGCAGTCCATTCTTGCACAATCAATGCTTGCATTTTGTCACAATTTGTTGGCTTTTGTTTGTCCACCAGTCTCTTGATGATTGACCACAAGTTCTCAATGGGATTAAGATCTGGGGAGTTTCCAGGCCATGGACCCAAAATCTCTATGTTTTGTTCGCTGAGCCATTTAGTTATCACCTTTGCTTTATGGCAAGGTGCTCCATCATGCTGGAAAAGGCATTGTTGATCACCAAACTGCTCTTGGACGGTTGGGAGAAGTTGCTCTTGGAGGATATTCTGGTACCATTCTTTATTCATGGATGTGTTTTTAGGCAAGACTGTTAGAGAGCCGATTGCCTTGGCTGAGAAGCAACCCCACACATGAATGGTTTCTGGATGCTTTACAGTTTGGGATCAGACAAGACTGGTGGGATCGCTCACCTTGTCTTCTCCGAACAAGCTGTTTTCCAGATGTTCCAAACATTCGGAAAGGGGATTCATCAGAGAAAATGACTTTACCCCAGTCCTCAGCAGTCCACTCCCTGTACCTTTGGCAAAATATCAGTCTGTCCCTGATGTTTTTTCTGGAGAGAAGTCGCTTCTTTGCTGCCCTCCTTGACACCAGGCCTTGCTCCATGAGTCTCAGATGCACTTACACCTGCCTGCTGCCATTCCTGAGCAAGCTCTGCACTGCTGGTAGCCCGATTCCGAAGCTGAAACACTTTTAAGAGACGGTCCTGGCGCTTGCTGGTCTTTCTTGGGCGCCCTGGAGCCTTTTTTGGCAACAATGGAACCTCTCTCCTTGAATTCCTTGATGATGCGATAGATTGTTGACTGAGGTGCAATCTTTCTAGCTGCGATACTCTTCCCTGTTAGGCCACTTGTGTGCAGTGCAATGATGACTGCACGTGTTTCTTTAGAGACAACCATGGTTAACAGAAGAGAAACAATGATGCCAAGCACCAGCCTCCTTTTAAAGTGTCCAGTGGTGTGATTATTACTTAATCATGACAGATTGATCTCCAGCCCTGTCCTCATCAACACCCACACCTGTGTTAATAGAGCAATCACTGAAATGATGTTAGCTGGTCCCTTTAAGGCAGGCCTGCAATGAAGTTGAAATGTGTTTTGGGGGAAAAAGTTCATTTTCTAGGCAACTATTGACTTTGCAATTAATTGCTGTTAAGCTGATCACTCTTTATAACATTCTGGAGTATATGCAAATTGCCATTATAAGACCTGATGCAGTAGACTTTGTAAAAATTAACATTTGCATCATTCTCAAAACTTTTGGCCATGACTGTAGGTGCAGATTTACTTAGACCATATTTGCCTACGCTTTATCTCCCGAATCCAGGAGATTTTCGCCCGCCCCAGGAACACCCTCAGAATGCCCACTTAGGGTGGGGTTTAAACCCCATCCTATATAAACCCGGGCTCCTTATGTGTCTGACTCTGCGGGAGTCTCTCTCAAAAAATTATATCGTTAGAAAGTATGACTAAGGCCACAGTTTTACACCGCACATCTGTGTCTGTGCATGACCATCACAGCAAAATCTATGGCAGCTGTGAAAAATCTCTCTCTACAAATTACCCTCTTGGTCTTTATTGACGTAATCAGTTCATAAGCTTTTAGGGAGATAATCCATTTAACGTTTAAAGGCATTACTGAAGTTAAAGGGGATTTATCACTTCATCAGTTCGGCTGCTTTTTTGTAGCTTCATTTTCTCAGTTCCTCAAATCCAGGGGCGTTTCTTTCCCTCCCAGCTGGGTGTTTCTTAACTGAAGAGGGATGACATCATCCCCCCCTTCACTGTTCATGCTCGTTCCTGAGTCAGTGTGTTTGTTTGAGATCAGTGGGAGGGGATAGCACATCCCTGCTCTTCCCCAACCTTTCTGTCTGCATTCCTTCCTCTCCCTATGCAGGCTTATTTTGTAAGAGCTGTTTGTTTACATAGCACACCCTGCATTCAGTCTAGACAGTCTTCTATGAACTCAGAACACTGATCTCTTCTCCTCTCACAGCTGGAGGTTTGTTACAGTTGAATCCAGTCTTCTATGAACTCATCCAGAGCAGCACAGATCTGTCTCCTTTCTATGTTTACACGCAGTTGCATTAGGCACCGGGCACAATTCTGCTGTTTTCTGATTGTAGAAGCAGCTGCAGGGTTACTGTGCTTCTGCTGGATGTGCAGAGTTAAATGTTAACGGCCCCTATTCTGAGTGAGAGAGGCAGTAATGCTCGCTGCCGTAAATACGATTGGGGGCCGAACAGAATGTAAATTAGTACAGCAGTCAGCCAATGACATGAAAGGAGGTGGAATCCGACCGGCACTGGGGAACAGTGTTTACACAAAACGAAGATAAGGGAGACCGTGAAAACAAGAAAGCTTTGTAAATGACATCCAATTGCAAAGTTGCTTGTTTTCACTGTCCCCTTAATTCTGAAGACCATTTAATGTAATGATAAAACCCCTTTAAGAAGAAAAAAATATGCACATTTTTGTGAAACAGGTTGTCTGAAAAAAGGTAGCAACCTCTTGCCACTTTTGTGCCACTCACTGCCCATTTCTCGAGAGTAGCCAGGACTTGGTTGGAAAAGGAGGCCCTCCCACACTTGACAAAGGGGGCAGGGTGCCCCTGAAACGTTGCACACAGGTGTGCACACGCCACCGGTCAGTCTGCAAGTCTCCCTGCTACAAGCCATGGAAAGGACTGGATACGTGTCTAGCACAGACAAAAAAGATCAAGGCAACACTACTAAGGACATTAATTGCAAGTATTTAAAAAGCTTTGGTGTAGAGTACCTATAATGCCGAATAAATTGTGTGCATAAAAATGAAGAGAAAACTTGGTTGGTCCTGCTCTGATATGTTTAATGGACTATGAGGGGGAGTGTGGGGAACTCCTAGAGCAGAGAAGTTGGTTTTTGTCGAGTTGAATAACATTGCTATATATGAAAAGGAGGCACTCTCCGCATCCGACAGATTCACTAAAATCTATGCCAGAAATGGATGTAAATTGTAGTCGAAATCTAGGCCAGCTCATAGCAACCGCTACAGATGTGAAATTTTTAAGAGGCATGTGCTTTTGAATAAATCTGTTGCCTCTATTGCCTCGAACGGATTAAATTTCTGAGCTGTAATCACACAAAACACACATAAAGGACATAGTTCATACTTGATATGTCAACTTTGCAGTGGACTGATGGATAACGGCAAATTGTGGGTGTCAGGGTACATTTTTCTGGTCACTACATGTACTGTGCATTGTGGATTTATATACATTATTTATATAAAATATTTATGAATATGATATAATATGTACAAACTGACTATACGTCTTGTAAATCTACTGACCCAATAATTACCTAACTACATGTATATTATACTTTATATTTAGCTATGTTATAATGGTATGTTGTCATTTACTTTTTAACAATTTCTTCAAAAAATGTATATTCACAAACTTTTTACTATTTAAAATACAGCTTGATACAGTAGTCACCGGCAGAAGACAGCTGGATTCCCGTATAGGCGTGCAGGATTAGGTGTTTACTCTTTAGGATGAGCAGGCCATGGATGGATGATGAGATTACCTCTGTGCATGATCCGGCGGGAATGCATATGTTCCACAGCGCTGCACAGCTGCACAAAGTACTTCCAGACCGTCCTCTCCGGTATTAATCTCTTCTGCTTCTTAAAATACTATGATGGGAACAACAGAACAGCCTATGTTAGAAAGTTGGAGAATTTAAGGCAAAACATCACATAAAAGAAAAGTAAATGCATATAAGAGACAACAAGAAAATAAATGAAAAATAAAATAGAAAAAAAATACTTTTGAATAGAGGACGGACTGTAAATAAACCATTTCCAAACTAATCTCACAATCTTCTAAGCCTTTGGAGGTATCATAACCCATTTCCCACACTCATCAAATCAATGTTGTGGAACAAAACAAAACCTGACAGGTGGAGATGCCGTTTTAGTGTAATGAGCATCTCTTGTCTTAATTACCTTGAATAACATATTTAGAGCCTCAAAACCATAAACTGTAGCAAATGGAATATTTGCCCAAAGCAAACTCTGATACGATAAAATATTCTGCACTATAATTGCAATAAGGGAAAGCTAATAAGGGCTTCTCGGATGTTCGGCATCTCTAAAACCAGGACTGGAAGAATCTAAATTGTAAGCTAGCCATGTTGATTAGAAAGTCTGTCAATGCCTCCCCACCAGCTTTGTTTGCTTTTGGCTGCCAAGTGCCTACTCCTGTATTGTAGACAGTTTGCCTGGTCTTAAGGTTGCAGACCACTTCTTCTGGGCAGAAGAAACACACACTTGAAAAATTTTTTAACCTTGTTTTCCCTTTTTTGGGCCCCAAACCAAAAAATCTTTTTGAGAAGAAGACATTGATGAATTAGCCCAGAACTACATACAACTACTGCTCACAATGCGGAAAAGAGCCCATCAGGGGAACACGGAAAAGGTTGTGGTTGCTATATAGGCAATATGGTCTATATCAATATAAAGAATGTGCCTTGTCAAAATTTGGGGAAGGGGCTAAAAAACTGGCATTTAACCAGGGTTTTGGGGCTAAACATGCATATTCAAAGGGAAAATTAAATTAAAAGGGGGCATTTATAAAATTAACCCAACTCCCCAAAATTTAGAAAAACCTCCAAAAAGCAAGAGTAGGAAAACCCATAGATTTTTAAAAAAAGTATGTGCACAGCAGGGGTTTAAATACAGAAACCCCCGGGGTTAACGAACAAATAGGGATTGTAGGGGGTTTTTAAATTTGGGAATTTGAAAAGTAAGTCAAAAACAAGATAAATTTTAAAATTAACCCCCAGCACAAAAGGTTTTTTTTTTTTTTAGTTTGGATAGTGCAGGGAAAGGGTTTTTACAATTGTTTTGCTGTCTGTCCCCCCTTTAAGAAGTTTTTCCACCTTCTTTTTTTTACCCTTGTGCTGCTGTGGCTGGGGGGAATTTGTGGTTTCCCAGCTACTTTTTGGGCTGGGGAGCTTTAAAAAAAAAAACTACAAGTGCCACACGCCCCCAAAGTCTCCGTTTGAAACTGGGGAACGATTAAGCCCGGAAACTTTGTAAGTCGGGGACTGCCTGTATATGGTCGTAAAATAACCTAATAGATTCCCAGTATCAGACCTAATGGCGAAGGTTAAAAAGAAAAAGTAAAGGTAATTATGGAGAAAAGAGTTGGGTCTTTCCCTGAGGTTCTGCATTTGTGGGGCCCAAATTTCAATTTGACAAAAGGGAATTAATGTAATGGCGGTACAATACACAAATTAAAAAAAAAAATTTTGTTTCCGGGTTCCATATACCCCCCTTCCCCACCCTCCTCTCAAAACCTTGCATAGACATTTTTAAAAAAAACCACAGTATGGCTCAAATTTTGAAATATACCAGTGCCCTGTATATTGCTCTAATAATAGGAGATTGTGGGCATGAATAGACCTAGAAACCACTGTGTTTAAAAAGCAGAACCTAAAGAAATTTTTTCATGAGGGCTGTATTTGGGGTTTTATTTCTGCAGTCTTTAAAGGTTTATTTTGAAATTTTAAAGTTTGGCTACATGCGAGTTTATGTAGTCCCCCAGTTGCATGTCGAGTTTTGTTTTGGACCCTTTTTGGACAAAGGGATGGGCCTTTTATGCCCTTTTTCCTTTTTACCCACCTAAAAGTTTCTTAGGTCTGCAGAAAATTATAAGGAAAAAAAAGACATTTCGGGTTTAAATAAATTTAAAAGAGGTTTTCCCCCTCACATAAGGTCATGGCAAAAAGGGCAGGCCGAAAGCCCTTGTAAGCTGGGGGGTCAAGGGGCCGTTTGTGGGGGGAAAAACTAGCACAAGATGCAGTCCCTTAAAACCAGAAAATGACCTCGCCATCCTCAAAAATTTGGGGGGTTCAGAGAAGCATTTTCTATCAAAACACAATCCCCTTTTTTAAAGGGGTTTATCTTTAACATTAAAAAGTGTTCAAAAAAGGGGCAGGGGAAAACAAACAATTTTGGGCAATTGGATGTCATTAAAAGCCGTCTTTTTTCCCACAGTGTATTTTAAATCTTCTTTTTCCCTGTAAACACAGTTCCCCAGGGCGTGGGATTCCTCCCCCCTTTCATTTCATTGGCTGACGGCCCCTACAAATTTTACATTCTGCCCTTTTCCCCGGGGTCGAAATTCAGGGGAAAGGGGCCTTTCCCCTTTTCCTCTCTCCCCTCAGTTTAAAGGGACCAGCGGGAAATTTTCCCCACTCTTCATAGCCAAAGAAACACAATAACACTGGGGGGCCTTCTAAAATTCAAAAAACCAAAATGGGCCTCAAACCCTGTTTCCTCTCACTCAGAGTAAGGGGCCGTAGCAATTTCACTCGCACACCCACCAAAAAAAACACTGCAGCTGTTTTACAATCAGAAAACAAAAAAATTTGTGCCAGGTGCCTAACTCTCCCATAGAAGGGAGATCTGCCCGTTTTCATAGAAGACTGGGATTCAATTTTAACAAACCTCCACGAGAGAGGATAAGAGATCAAAGAAGCCCTGATTCATAAAGATTTTCCCAGATTAAAATGCATTTATGTGGTTTTTTAAACAGCTTTTACAAAAAAAGGACTGCACGGGGAGGGGAACCCAGGGGAATGTTGGACACAACAGAGGGGTGGGGGGGAGAACAGGGCTGTTGGAAAAACATAAAACTTTTTGAAGGGGGGGATGAGGGTTCACCCCCCTTTCAGTTAAAAAACACCCAGCTGTGGGGGGAAAAACGCCCCTTTTTTTTGTAGAGCGGGGAAATTTAAAATACTTTGAAACACAACGAACAAGAAGCGATACACCCCCTTTTAAAAACAACATTTTTAGGCCTTAAACCCCTTTTTTGAAATTTCACTTTCTATGTTTTCTTTTTAAATTTTTTCTGTTCCTTAAAAAGGGATTTTTGGGATGCATTGCACAAGGGACTTTAATGCCACAAAAAAGAAAAATTTCCACACTTTAATTTTATCTTTGAAATTTTTTGCTAAACCCCTTTTTTCTTTACATATGAAAAATGCATGCCCTTGAAAACATATGCTGAGTATCCACAGATACCCTGTTTCCCCCAAAAAAAAGACATTTCTTATTTTAAAATTTTTGCTCCAAAAGAGGAAGCTAAGACTTTTTTTTTTGGGGAATTTTTTTTTCAAAGAACAAAAATTTACTTTTAAATTTGTTGAAAAAAACCCCATCTATTGTTTTTTAATAAACTGAGTGATTTCATCCCCAAAAACATAAAGCATAAGCGGGCCAAACTCTAAAATTTGAATAAAAAAATTGAACTATTTTTTTTTTTCGGGGGGGTTTTAAATTTTGGGGGAAAAAGGGTAATACAATGTGTAAAATTAAAAAAAAAAACACTTTTCCCAAAAATTGAAACCATGCATGGAAATTTCCCTAAAGAAATATTCCTTTTGCAATGTACCATCATTAAATTTTCTATTCTTGCAGTTCTACATCATCTGTTGAATAAGACATGAAGGAAACATTTTGGGACCCCCAAGAGATCGGGTTGCAAATTTTAGACAGCCTTTGAAAAAAACAAACCCCTAGGGTTTCTTTTTTTTTCAACAAAGAGAGAAAAAAAGGGGGGGAAGTGCCGGGGAAATTTGGGTTTGGGAAGGGGAGGAGGATAAAAAAGCTTTTTTAACGGGAAAAAGGGGAAAACCCCGCTTTCTTTTCTACGAATTGCTGCTGCGGGTTTCGAGACGGAGGCGCATACACAAAGAAAAATCAAAAATTTACACAAAATCCCCAAAAAGGAGGAAATGAAGACTTTTTTAAAAAAACCAAATCTAAATTTTTTGTTTTTGGGGCCTTGCCCAACCAAATTTTAATTTAAAAAATTGACTTTTAAAAGTGGCTGCATCTGGCTCTAATACTCCAAATATAAAACAGTTCAGTATCAAACAATGATATATCCATGGGGCTTCCCCCTTTCCTCCCATCAAAATATTGTAGCATTTTTTTTTCAAATTTCATGCAAAGTATGGAAAAAAGGAAAAACACAAAAAACAATTTTAAAGGGGTTTTGCCCGATCTCTTTTAAAATACCCCTGCATCCAGCCTTCAGCTCGTTTGCTCAAAAGGGGGTTGTGGGTAAATTTGTTTGAAAATAAATGTGACTCAGCAGGATAAACAACACCGGGCCCTTTTCCTCACTTTAGTAAAAAGGGAAAGGGTTCTTTTAAGGTATAAAAATTGTAAGTAGCTACACTGGCCCAAGTAACATTTTTATTTTACAGCACAAAAATCCTTTGTTAAAAAACCCCTGCGGGAACTTAACCTTGTTTTTTTTTTCCTTTTTATCAATGCACAGACCTCATTGAGGTTTTTTTTTTTATTTTGCACTTTTTGACTTATTATTAACAGTCCAAAGGAAAAGGAAGTAAATGACTGAAATCGGGGGTTTGAACACCCCAGTAGCCCCTGAGCGGAGAAGTAAAGTCTGAGCATGTCCCGCCCGGGACGAGGAGCCACAGCCCTGGTCGAAACCCCTGAGACAACTGTAAAAAAAGGGACCACTAAAGGAAACGGGCTAAAAAAAAAACGGTGAAATTTTTTTTAAAATGATGAATGGTGAAAATTTTATTTTTTTAAATTTTTAAAACTTCCCCATAAATTTTACTTCATGGCAAAACCCCTTTAATGAACATTCTCTAAGTTTCTTTTGGCAACAAAAACCCAACCTGAAAACCGATCACAAATGGGAGAAAAAGCTTTTTTTGTGCCTTAGGTTTGTCTTTACAGATTGTAAAACATTACAGATTGGAAGTATGTGACCAAAGTTCATTAGAAATATTAGTTGAAAGCAAAACGTCCATCCAAAGAAACACCTTTAACTGCTGAGCGGGGCCATGATGTATTTGTGTGAATAGTAACTTAACCATCGCAGCTCCACGCCAGCAATTTCTTTTGAAAAGGGCCTCAAATTTTCCCTTTAAAAATTCCACAAAAAAAAGGAACCCCAAAAAAACTTTTTTTGTATGCACAATTTGGGTTTAAAATACCCACTAATCCCATTTTATGCTTAAAAGAAAAACCCCATCTCACAACAAAAACCTTTGGGCCCTTTAAAATAAACAAATTTTAAGAGATTTTCCACATCTGCCACCCAAAACGGAAATTCCCGCTCAATTTTCTTCCAAAAGAAAAAATCCAGATACTTTATAAAAGTTCGGGTTTGGGTTTAATTTTCTGGTTTCGGTTTAAAAGACAGAGAAGGAATGAACAATAGAATCTGAATTTGAAGACAGAAAATACATTTAAGGACAAAAATCAAACAAATAAAATTTTCTGTAAAAACCCTTTTGCATATTTTTTGCTTTTAGCAAGACTTTTAAAAAAATTTTTATAAAAAATGGGATAAATTTTTTTTAAAATTTTTTTATAAGGGCTCCCCGCAGCCAAAAAACAAGTTTGGGTTTTTTTTAAAAAGCCAAATAACCTTTTATTTTAAAAAAATATATAAAATAAATAATAGCCAGAATTCGGTTTTAAAAACGGGGCGAGAAAAAAAAATATTTTAAGCATTTAACTTTTTAAAAAGTAAAATATCATTGTATGATTAAATAAGCTTGGGTAACCCCCCAAAAGAAATCTAAATTTTTGTCGGGCCAATCCTATGGGGTTTTTGGACTTTTCCGTCTTTCCTAAAAAAATTTAATTTTGGGAATCCCGCTTCAGGGTGCTGTCCCTTTATGTCAAGGTTTTTGGGGAAAAGATAGAAAGGGCCCCTTGACCGTTTTCTTTTCAGGGTGTTTTAAGGGCATCATACATTAGCCCCAATTTCCCTCTGCAGTGAATTTTTGCCATTCATACCTGTTTTTAAGTTAATACTCCTTATCACCTCTGATCTAATGAACATCCCAGTTGTCCTAATAAAATTTTTAGGATCAATAAACTGTTTTAAAAATGCAAATATTCCAGGGGCCTCTACCTAGACCCCCCGGCTCCCACTACAAAACCCAAACTCTGAAGAGTTACAAATTTTTTTTGAGTGACCAAATTTGGGTTTTCTAGTGCCCCCTTTTTTCTGACGGGGCTTTTTATTCAACAGGGGAGTCCCCCCACTAACAAACGTTTCCCCACTTTCATACGTCCCCTATTTTCAAACGGGGGATTTATTGGGGGAAAGGTTTACATTCCCAAAACTGATCACCCCCCCATGGGTAACCAATTTCCACAGCCCGCACAAAGAATACAGAACTTAGGTAAATCTTTTTAAAAAAAAGGGCCCCCCAAAAGAAAACAAATGTAAAAAAACCCCTTTCCCCGCACCCATCCAAAAATAAATAAACCTTTTTTGGGTGGAGTTACTTTTAAAAAATATAAACCCGTTTTCCCACTTACCCTACAAATTTTAACTTAAAACAAACCTACAGTCCCTATCCCCCTTTAAAAAACCCGGGGACTGCCAATAAAATATCTAACCCAAATACAAACTCTTCTTCAACTCCTCTGGTAAGACTCCCCAAAAATTGGGCCCCCAAAAACTTCAAATAGGGCAGCCCGGGGTCCCTTTCCCCGATGCTTTTCCCCCCCAAAAATTTTCCCCCAACAATGTCCATTCTGCATTTTTAGAAGGTTTTCATGCACCTTGGTTCTCTATATTTGCATTCATTTTACATCTTAATAACACATATTTGTGTAAAGTAAGTTACCACTATGAGCTTACTCTATGTCGGCTGTATACATCCAAATATCTGGTCGACAGAGGATCATATTTATTTTAAATGGTAAACCTACAAATTCTAATGGGCACTACCGCCCCCGCATTTTTTTATCCTAAAATGTTTTTTCTAAGTAGATTCCCAAAAAAAAATAAAAAAGTGATTTAAAAAATCTATGTGGGGGGTGGCCCGCTATTACAAAGTTTTCCCTTTTGCCTAAAAAACTTTTATTAGGGGAAATGAAAAATTTGGTTTAGCTATGTGTTTCTAAACGCTACCAAAGGTTACTTTTTACTTTTTTTCCTTCCCCCGTTTTCCCCGAAAAAAAACCGGGCTTATATTTTTTCTATGAAACAATAAATTCCCCCATTTATTGTTTAACAAAAAAATCAACATTTATTAATATACTGAATGATTTTTCACAAACATCAGCAAAACAGCCAAACTTTTGAAATTTTTATAACAAAAAAATTGCACTGTGTCTTATTTTCCCAGGGGTCCCAAATTTTTGGGGAAAAAAAGGGGGTTGTATTTTTGATTTACATCAAAAAGCTCCTTGTATTATTGGAATTCTCTGATACCTTCTATATTGTCTCCTGTATTCTAGCTATAATTGCTGATATCTAGTAGTAACAGTTTTGATTCTTTTTTTTTTCTGTATTCTTAAAAAAATGGAAACATAAATGCTATAAAAATATGAATGAATATTATTCACACTTATGTACAAAATAACTATCTTCAGCATTTTCCCCGCCTAAAATTGCTAATAAAAAAAAGTGCAATAAATTGCATTTGCCTCCAGAAGACATAATTTACATGTATGTTTTTTTCTTTTTTTCTAAATTTCAATAAGAAAAAAAAATACCCTCAAGTTGGGATTTGTCAATTACCAGAAGATGGACCAAATACTTCACTTTGACAAGTTATTTTCTTTTCAACCTCTAACTGGGGACGCTGACAGACGAACCAAAGCCGCTTCTCTCCCAATCCATTATATGGATTGTAACCTTGGACTATTATGTGTTAAAGCAGAAGACAAGGGGCCCTCCACCTGCTCCGTATGCCTACAAACTGCTGACCTTGTATTGCATTAAACGGTTTCTCGGGAACCTACTTAAAACTTACATTATTGTTACTTTTGATTTGTTGAGCTGCTTGTAAGCTGACTTCTGTGCGTTCAGGGTTTGTATCAGACATAATTTATAAATGCGTACACATTAGAAAGGAATGCCCTACAGGCAGTAAAACAGATACACTCGCTGCTCATTCGCAACGCAATGTGACTGCTCAGACTGACTCACCAGATTTTGAGCTGTTTGATGCTTTGATTTGAGTGTTTAAACGGCATTTTTTCTCTCCGCAGGGATCCTGGCTTTGAGCATACTTGCAAATTTTCAAGTGTGAAATGTTTCAAAAATATATATATTCAGCAAAGCAATGCCCACAGGCCACTAAATGTCTTTCTGAGAGATTATTGCCGATAAAATATTAGGAAGATTTGGGAAATTTTAGCCTGTTATGCCAAATATATCTTAAACCAGCTGGATCTTACAAATGCACATAGAACACGCCTATATCTAGCCAGAGCTATGAGAGTTAAAAATACTGGACATACAGGTCTATGACAAGACATCAGTATGATGTGCATGAGAACAGTGGCTTTTACCAACATGATATTACGATATAAAACTGCAGACAAAACCAGGCTTATAATCACTACTAAGAGGCTCAGTAGTGAGATTTGCACACCAGAATTCAAAAGTGAACACATAAGGTGCTCTCCTCCTAACAGAAAACTTGCAAATAGATATACATATTATTGGGTCAGGGAAGACTAAAATCAAATAAGACACTTAACAGCTATTGTATACCCCACATCAGTGAATGACTGCGAGACTGTGAGGGGTCCCATTTTGCAAGTTTACAGCTCGGTAATACATAGGTTTATGTGATTTGATGCAGTATTTCTGAGTAAAAAGCGGAGAAACACCTAAAAGTAAAGCTGACCCCACCCACATACAGCGATGGACAGTGTGCCCTGTACACACACTGATGCAGGGAAAGCTGTCAATTACTGTATCCAGGCGGGGTAAGCAGGACTCCTGTCTATTCAGGAGTTTTTATCACGATTTTCTCTACTTTTTACTTGGCTCTAAATCATATAACCCTCTATATCAGAGCTCCTCTCCTCTCTCACCTTAGAGTCTCAGTTGGGCAGCATAAACCACATGACGGGTTAGCTTTAAAATCTACATAAACATCTGTTGGTTATTAAAGGGGATGTCTCACTACATTGATTCATCTTACCTCAGTCCTGTTTTCTTGGTTTCATTTTGAATTCAGAGAAGTATTTACAAGTCTGTAGCTATAGCAACCAGTGCTGGCAGCCTACCATGAGAGACTGAACAGGTCTGTAGCTATAGCGACCTGAGGAGCTGATGCAGCCCATAGAAGAGGAGATATTTCAGAATAGGTAGGACACTGTTAATAGACATATATTGCAAAGTGACTTGGTTTTGCAAGATCTTTAACATAAAAAGCAAACCTTGTAGTGAGACAACCCCTTTAAGGCCTGTAAAAGGATGTGACTAAATTAGATTTTTTTTAAAATCCAAAAACACTGAATTCATACAGATAAGGACATTCTGATGTATGTGACTTAAGACACACTATGGACCGTGACATTGAATTTGCTTTGCTTTTATTTAATAATATAAATAAACCGCACAGACTGGAAATCTGCTGGACAGACCAAGTCTGTGTGTGTCTGCTTATTCTCTGGCTGTATTGCACGACCTATGAAGGAGAGCTACTCCAGCAACTTCTAGAGTTCCCTTTAAGAACTTCGCCAACTCTTGTGTCCCCTGCCAGTCCCTCACTGAAGAGGTCATGTTCATGTCACACACCCCACCATAACTGGCTCCAGCGGTCAAGTACCTGTTGTACTAAGGATAGCGATTGGCTGCAGCACCACATGAGCCATGAATGTGAAATTGGTGAGGAAATGGTGGAGGACACGAGCTCTGGAAGTGCTGAAACGGCAGCACCGGGAGAAGCAAGCACTGGTTCTATTTTTATTTTAGCACACTGGCGGGGTGGCACAGGGTAGTTTATTAAATGTACTGGAAAACCCATTTATCCAGCAATTGCTTTATAGCTACCACCCAAAACTTTTTCTTTCCAAAAGGCACCAATTCACTTGGCAGAGCTTGGCCGAGGTAGGGAACTCATCCAACTCCAATTGAAGAGCTCCAATTCAGGAGAAAAGTAGAACCTTTACTCTGTCAACGATATCTGGATGTTCACTAGCATGCTTGATAAAGAAATGCTAGAATCGAAACGTTGCTGCTGTGTACTGGGATTCACTCTTGAATAAAAAAACACCTTTGCTGTGGCCATTTTTGGGATTTATTTATGACTATGAAAGCAGTGATGGTGAATTCTATTTTCCCACCACAATTCTGGTTGCTTATACAAAAAGTTGCCACCCAATGATTCGGATTAAAACGCTTCTTCCCCTTTCCTGTAGTATATTTATTTTATTCCTGTATAAAGGCTGTGCAATAGATACTAGAGACCATAAACAATAAGGGTGAACGCACAATGGACAATGGATATTTTCTGTAGCAAACCTGCATGTAAAAATCTGCAACAGATCATACAAATTCTATCCCATTCAATTCAATAGGATAAATCCACAATAAAAAGTGTTATGCTGAAGATTTTAAAATACCAGGGCTGTGGAATAGGAGTCGGTGCCCATTTTGGAGGAGTCAGAGTCGTTATAAAAAGGACCGACTCCCAAAATATATAATAAATTGGTCCAGTTCAATCCAGTGCCAAGAGCAAGATGAATTGGGTCTTGCCGGTGCTACTGCTCCCATATCTTCAGCCTCATCAAATGAGGAGTTTCATTTTGAAAAGTATTTGGATTTCATGGTGCAGGGAAAGCATTACCGCAGGGAAAAAGACTCTGCTCACATAGCAAACAGATTGACCAGATTTCACAAACATTTTTCACTTGCTTTCAAACAAGTAAAAGAGTTAAACCGTTCATCAGAACTGACTGTGCATGAGGTGATTCCTATGTACCCTGAAATTGTTAGAGATGTTGCCCATGTGGTCACCGCTTTGCCACCAACCCAAGTTAGCGTAGAGAGGCTGTTCTCAATGCTGAGCCATATGTGAGTGTCCTTCAAGATAAGTTACTTCATACATTCAAGTACTATTGGTATGAAAAGGACGACATAGTGTTTCAGCTGGACAACAACCTGAAGCAGACGTCAAGGTTGGAGAAGGAATGGTTCAATGACAATGAAGTAGAGTTGCTGTATTGGCCTCCACAGTCTTTGGACTTCAATCCAATTGAACACTTGTGGATAGAGTTGAAGAAAAAGCTGTATTCGTACCCAAGTCCAGTATGTACCAACATTGGAAATGTGTAGAAGAGACCTGGGATCAGATTTTGGTCAAGACATGCTTGAATCTGATCCGGAGCATGCCCAGAAGGATTCAAGCAGTGCTGACGGACAAATGTGGATTTACCAAATAATAATAATAAACATTTTGATTTTTAGGTGCAAAACAGTAACAAAGGAGTTACATGAAAAGAATCTGCAGAACTAAGCAGATGCTAAATACATGCAAGCCAAATTAATGTATAAGATTGTCTATAAAATTATGGCAGCTTCATGTACAAAGCTGTAGTAGCTGGTAAGTAGAGATGGGCGAATTGATTCTAATGAAGTGGACTTCGTTTAGAATTTCAGGAAAACTTCGGTTCTGAACGATCGATCTTTGCAGATGATACTAAGCTCTGTAAAGGAATCCACACAATAAAGGATAATGTGTTATTACAAAAGGATCTGGATAGGTTGGAGGCCTGGGCAGAGAAGTGGCAGATGAGGTTTAACACTGATAAATGCAAGGTTATGCACATGGGGAGGAAAAATCCATTACATGATTACATGTTAAATGGAAAAACACTGGATAAAAGTGACATGAAGAAGGACTTGCGAATCCTGGTGGACAGTAAACTTAACTGTAGCAGCCAGTGTCAGGCAGCAGCTGCCAAGGCTAATAGGATCATGGGGTGTATTAAAAGTGGCATAGATGCACATGATGGGAACATTATTCTCCCATTTTACAAGTCACTGGTTAGACCACACATGGAATATTGTGTACAGTTTTGGGCACCAGTGCACAGGAAAGACATTGTACAGTCATGGCCAAAAGTTTTGAGAATGACACAAATATATTTTCACATGATCTGTTGCCCTCTGGTTTTTATGTGTGTTTGTCAGATGTTTTTATCACATACAGAAATACAAGTGCAATCATATTATGATTAACAAAAGCTTAGAATGAGTTAATGCAGCAAGTCAATATTTGCAGTGTTGACACTTCTTCTTCAGGACCTCTGCAATTCTCCCTGGCATGCTCTCAATCAACTTCTGGACCAAATCCTGACTGATAGCAGTCCATTCTTGCACAATCAATGCTTGCATTTTGTCACAATTTGTTGGTTTTTGTTTGTCCCCCCGTCTCTTGATGATTGACCACAAGTTCTCAATGGGATTAAGATCTGGGGAGTTTCCAGGCCATGGACCAAAATCTCTATGTTTTGTTCCTGAGCCATTTAGTTGTCACCTTTGCTTTATGGCAAGGTGCTCCATCATGCTGGAAAAGACATTGTTGATCATCAAACTGCTCTTGGACGGTTGGGAGAAGTTGCTCTTGGAGGACATTTTGGTACCATTCTTTATTCATGGTTGTGTTTTTAGGCAAGACTGTTAGAGAGCCGATTCCCTTGGCTGAGAAGCAACCCCACAAATGAATGGTTTCTGGATGCTTTACAGTTGGCATGAGACAAGACTGGTGGTATCGCTCAACTTGTCTTTCCCACAAGCTGTTTTCCAGATGTTCCAAACATTCGGAAAGGGAATTCATCAGAGAAAATGACTTTAACCCCAGTCCTCAGCAGTCCACTCCCTGTACCTTTGGCAGAATATCAGTCTGTCCTGATGTTTTTTCTGGAGAGAAGTGGCTTCTTTGCTGCCCTCCTTGACACCAGGCCTTGCTCCATGAGTCTCCGCCTCACAGTGCATGCAGATGCACTCAAACCTGCCTGCTGCCATTCTGAGCAAGCTCTGACTTGTTTGGTAGCCCGATTCCGAAGCTGAAACACTTTTAAGAGACGGTCCTGGCGCTTGTTGGTCTTTCTTGGGCGCCCTGGAGCCTTTTTGGCAACAATGGAACCTCTCTCCTTGAATTCCTTGATGATGCGATAGATTGTTGACTGAGGTGCAATCTTTCTAGCTGCGATACTCTTCCCTGTTAGGCCATTTTTGTGAGTGCAATGATGATGCACGTGTTTTCTTTAGAGATAACCATGGTTAACAGAAGAGAAACAATGATCCCAAGCCCCAAGCCTCCTTTTAAAGTGTCCAGTGGTGTGATTCTTACTTAATCATGACAGATTGATCTCCAGCCTGTCCTCATCAACACCCACACCTGTGTTAATGGAGCAATCACTGAAACGATGTTAGCTGGTCCTTTTAAGGCAGGCCTGCAATGAAGTTGAAATGTGTTTTGGGGGAAAAAGTTCATTTTCTAGGCAACTATTGACTTTGCAATTTATTTGCTGTTAACATGTCATTCTTTATAAACATTCTGGAGTATATGCAAATTGCCATTATAAAAACTGATGCAGTAGACTTTGTAAAAATTAACATTTGTGTCATTCTCAAAACTTTTCGCCATGACTGTAGAGCTAGAACAGGTACAAAGGCGGGCAAAACAAAAAAATTATTTTAGGTCTGGGTGGACTGCGATACCAGAAAGATTAGCAAGGTTAGGGTTATTTAGTTTAGAAAAAGACGGGCTTTCGGGGGGCATGACAAATAGTTTAATATAATTAAGGGCCAATATATCACCTGTATGCGACGATACCCAACTCTACATCTCAGGCCCAGATGTCACCTCTCTACTCTCCCAGATCGACTGTCTGTCTTCCATTTCCTCTTCTTCTCCTCAGTCTCCTAAAACTAAATGTGGAGAAAACAGAACTAATCATCTTCACATCAACTCTACCTTGCCCTGATCTCTCTATCTCAGTCAACGGCTGTACACTCTCACCTGTTCCGCAAGTCCGTGCCTTGGGATAATCCTCGACCACTCTATCTTCAACCACACATCCAAAACCTCACCTCTGCCTGCCGCCTCCACCTGAAAAACATCTCTCGCATCGCTCATTCCTCAACTATGACACTACAAAAATGCTGGTCCATGCCCTGTCATTCTCCCGCCTAGACTACTGCAACATCCTTCTCTGTGCCTCCATCTAGCACTTTGCCCCCCTTAAACAATTCTCAACTCTGCCGCCCGTCTTATCCACCTTTCTCCCCTACTCCTCTGCCTCTCCCCTCTGTCAATCTCTTCACTGGCTCCCGTTGCCCAGCGAATCAATTTCAAGTTGCTAACTATGACCTACAAGGCTCTCCATAACTCTCCCTCCATACATCTCTGCCCTAATTTCCAATATCCCCTCACGCAATCTCGCTCCTCACAGGACCTTCTCCTCTCTCTCCCCTTATCAGCTCCTACACAACCGTCTCCAAGACTTCTCCCGTGCTTCACCCACACTCTGGAACTCACTGCCCAACACATCAGATATCCTCCACTTTCACCAGCTTCAAAAGCAACCTGAAAACCATTTCTTCAGGCTTGCCTATAACCTACAATACCTGCTGTCACTACACCGTCCACATACATGTTGCCCCTCACCTCTGTCTTTTTCCCTCCTTGTAGATTGTAAGCCCTCGCGGGTAGGGGCTCTCTCCCTCTGTCGTGCAATTGTCATTCATTAATTATCATGTACTTGTTTGACTTATGTTGTGTATGTAACCCCTGAATTACAGCGCCCGGAATCAATGGCGTTTTAAAATAAATAATAATAATAAATAATAATATATAGAGATCTCGCTAAAGATTTATTTATACCCAGGACTGTAATCTAGAACAAGGGGGCATCCTCTACGTCTTGAGGAAGAAAGTTTCTACTAACACAGAAAGGGATTCATTACTGTTAGAGCGGTGAGACTGTGGAACTCTCTGCCAGAGGAAATTGTCATGGTGAATTCACTAACAGAGTTCAAGAAGGGCTTGGATGCATTTCTGGAGAGTGATAACATAACAAATTATAGTGACTAAGATTCTGAAGTAGGGTCTGGATACATTTCTAGATGTAATATAACAAGTTATAGTGACTAGGATTCTAGAGGGGGGTCGTTGATCCAGGGATTTATTTCGATTGCCAAATTGGAGTCAGGAAGGAATTTTTTCCCTAACATGAGGACAATTGGATTCTCCCTCATGGGGTTTTTTGCCTTCCTCTGGATCAACATTTTAAAACTTTAGCAACCACTTTAATAATGGGCTAAACTGGATGGACGTATTTTTTTTTTTTCCGGGGCCCTGACATACTATGTAACTATGTAACTATGAACGAAGGGTCGAAAGTTTCGGGTAATTCGCGGGAACAAAGCGTTTTTTTCAATTGATAAAATGGCCACAAGCACATGGCGTTACATGGGGCAAAGAACTCTGGGAGGAAGAAAGGAACACCCTCAATGACATGTGCAGAAATGAAGCCAATCAGAGACCGGCGGGCTTCTGTGACGTCACCGAACTATATAAGTCCGGACGCGACGCTGGCAGCTCACACTCCTCTCTCTTTGCCGTGCTGTAGCTGTTGCAGTAACTGTAGCAGAGATCTCACACAAAAAAAATTTAGTTTTTTAAACAGCGATTTTTGGGGGGTGTCACAGTTTTTTATCAGAGACTGCTCCTCTTCCGTTATAATTTTGATTTTTGGCGTATTGTAATTGAAGTCCAGTGTGTGTCCAATTCTGCTGCATACATATTTTAATGCCATCTGGTCAGTTCTAGAGCACATTGAATATCGAAAGGGTTATCTAAGCCTGTTTTTGCTTTTGTATTCAGTAGAAGAAATGGCGTTTTAACACGCCAATACAAGTTATTTTTTGCTGCTCATTTTTTTTGCACAATTTTTATCCAAGGGTTAATTAAGTGTGTTTGTGCTATTGTAGTTAGTAAAAGAAACAGTGTTTTTCAACGTCAAAGGAGAAATTTTTCCTGGTGATTCCTGTAGCACAATTTATAGCCGAAGGTTAATTAAGGGTTTCTGCTTTTGTAGCGGTAAAATACACGCGTTTTAACACGCCACATACAGTTAATTTTTTCCTGTGATTTCTGTTTGCGCAATTTATATCCAAGGGTTACCCCAGCCTGTTAGTGGGTTCATTTGTAGTCAAATACAGGGTGTGTATTTATCATATACAGATATCTTCATTAAACAGAGTCTTTACATTTTTTTTAACAAACAGTATGTCAGACAGAGAGGTGGCAGACTCTTCACATGCGAGTGGCAGTGGCACAAACATTCCTGGAGCAGGCCCAGGTCGCAGCACAGTAAGGGGATGTCGCAGCAGGGTCACTCCCGGGGAGGCCAGAACTGCCGGGTCATCTAGCTGCCGTGTGTTACCACAATCCAAGGGGTTTTGATTGGTTGACTGTCATCCACTTCCTCCCCGAATGACATCTGACAACCCCCGCCAAGAGTCGGGGGGGAACGTCAGACACAACCCTTAGTTGGCATGGCCCTGGAGCGGGTCAGCGGCCCTCACCTGTCCTCAACCCGCCTCTGTCCCGTCCAGTTCCCTCAGCCAGAGATCTACTATGTGGGCTGGGCTCAGCGCCACTATACAAAGGATGAAAAATTTGAGGACAGTCAACAGCTACTTGGCAGCGAAGAAATGGGTGCCCAACACCCCTGCTTCTTGGGTAAGGCGTCAAAATATGGATGTGGATAGTGGAAGGGAGGTCATGTTGTAAGGGGTCAGCCTCTGCATACCAAGACTGTTGAGGAGGACAGTAGTGAAGATCAAACAATAATTGATGATGATATAGCCGACCGCACTTGGGAGCCGGGTGAAGTAAGGAGAAGAGGGCGTCAGCTTGCGCATCAGGCAGGGGTGCAGCCAGCAAGTGGGTAGTGTGGCCGTGAGTCAGCAGGGTAGCAGCAGTCCGAGGTCGGCGGCCAAACGGGGAAGAAAAGTAGCGGCACAGGGACTCAGCGAGGCAGCGGCAGTAGTAGTCACTCAGTGCGGAGTGTTGGCGGTAAAATCAGCTACTCGGCGGTGTGGCAGTTCTTTGCGAAGACACCAGAGGAGCCGAAGATGGGTATATGTAGAATCTGTGGGCAGAACGTGAAGCGTGGCCAGGGAGCTAACGGTGGCACCACGGCCCTGTGTCAACACATGCAGCGTCACCATCCGGTGGCCTGAGAGAAACGTGGCTCAGATGTGGTGATTCATCCTGCCGCCACAGCAACAGCAGCGCCCAGTGGCACGCATGTCATTTCAGCCAGACAAGGCTCCACCACCTCTGCAGAAGGGAGCTGTTTCTCTTTGACATCATCTCCCAGTCCAGATGCTCCTGCTCCTTGCTACTCATGGCGCCAGCAGTCATTGAATGAGGCAATTGCAAAGAGACAACAGTATGCGTCCAACCATCCTAAGGTGCAGAAGCTAGCTATGCCCCTGTCCAAGTTGTTGGTACTGCAGTCCCTCCCTTTCCAAATGGTGGACTCTGCACCGTTCAGAGAACTAACGTCCTGCGGAGAGTTCTAAGCTGTAATTTCTTTTCCAAAAAGTCAGTACCAGCCCTTCACAAATATGTAGAACAGAAGGTGGGGCAGTCCTTGAGCTTATCGGTTTGTTCCAAGGTGCACGGCAGCGCGGACGTGTGGAGCTGTAACTACGGTCAGGGCCAGTACATGTCCTTTACGGCCCACTGGGTGATTGTGCTTCCTGCCCAGCCACACCAACAACTTGGATAGGAGACGTCGCTTTCTCCTCCACATTGTCAAACTGCTGCTCCTGCGCCAATGTCCGCCTCCTCCACCTCCTCCTCCACCACCACCACCACCACCATCTCAGCCTCCACAAGTGCTGCTCCATCATACCACATGTGTAGGGCACAGCGGTGTCACGCAGTTCTACACCTGGTTTGCCTCGGCGAACTAAGTCACACAGGAATCGATGTGTGGCTTTCTCCGCGCCAACTGCAAATCGGAACCATGGTGACGGACAATGGGAGGAACCTGGTGTCCGCGCTGCACTGAGGATGAATGGTCCATGCGCCGTGCATGGCGCACGTGTTCGATCTGGTTGTGAAAAGGTTCCTGAAGTCTTCCACCGGTCATCAGAAGATTCTGAAAATGGCCAGGAAACTGTGCAGCACTTCATCCATTCCTACAAAGCCAGGCACACCCTCCTTGAGTTGCAGCGCCAGAACGGCCTCTCCCAACACACGCTGATATGCGATGTTTCCACCCGCTGGAATTCCAGCCTGCACATGTTGGACCGACTGTATGAACAGAGAAAGGCCATTAACGATTTTTTGATTAACCAGGCGACAGGAGTACTCCCCTGTGTAACTTTGATGTCAGCCAGTGGCAGCTCATCTGTGACACCTGCCGTTTGCTGAGGGCATTTGAGGAGGCCGCTTTGTCAGTCGCCAGGACTACGGGATGAATAACGTCATTCCAATGCTTCATGTCCTGGAACAGATGCTGAAAAATCTGTCTGGGAGGGGACTGGAGACGTGGCGACTACAACTCGCGGCCACATGAGTCCGGTGGGGACTGAACTGGAGTAGGAGGAGGAGAAGGACATTGGAGCACAAGCATTTTCTGGTGAAATTAGTGGTTTTTCTACCCAGGTGACAGGAGAGGAGGAGAAGGAGTAGCTGGAGGAGGTAGATGGAGATGAGGTAAGACAAGGCAGATGACCCGCAAGTACCGTGGCAGTATACAGTGGAGATGGAGGCAGGGAGCCCCTCAGAGTCACTTGTGCAGATGGCCCACAGCATGCTGATTTGCCTGGCTAGTGAAAGCTAAATAGTCACCATCCGGCAGATGGATGACTTCTGGCTCTCCCTATTGGACCCTCACTACCGGTCCAAAATGTGAGCCTTTTTCCCAGCTGCTGAGAGGAAGGACAAACTCAAATACTATAGAGAAATCCTCTGTAGTCAGTTGGCCGCTGCCTATGTGCAGCATGGTCCATCCTCTGACAGGTCTGACCGGGGGGTTCCTCAGCGCTCACGTACCACTGCCGCAGCTGCTGTGGGAAGGTGGTGGGGTAGGAGCAGTACCAGCTCCATCAGCAGCAACCTAAGTCTGGAGTCGCTGATGAGCAGCTTCCTTCACCCGCCTAGTGAGGAGGGCACTCGCCAGCAGCAGCAGCAGGACCTGGAGCAGACCCTGAACCAATAGGTGGTGGCCTACTTGGACAGCACTCTGCCACCCCAGTTAGAAGATCCGCTGGACTACTGGGCAGCCAAACTGGATGTATAGCCAAAACTTGCAGTTTGCAGTGGAGAAGCTGTCCTGCCCGGCCAGTAGTGTGGCATCAAAGCGGGTGTTCAGTGCAGCGGGGGCAATCGTTACCCCAAGGAGAACCCGTTTGTCCACCGGAAATGTGGAACGACTGACCTTTGTCAAGATGAATCAGGCGTGGATCAGCCAGGATTTCCACACACCAATGTCTTGGGCGTCAGATTACATCAGTCATGACGCCTCACCAAAACTTTGAGAAATGAGTCTGGATTCAAACTACCTGCCTCAGCCACTATTCTGATGCCACCACCCGCCTGATGCCACACATCTGCTGCCAGTTTCTCCATCTGCCTACCACCATCTTTACCAGGGACTGGTATTGCCACCCACCTCCACACTCTGTCATTGTGCCACTCTATGACATCATGCTGTTGCTGTTGTTGATGCCGTAACCTCCACACTGTGTTATTGTGCCGCTCTCTGACCTCATGCTGCTGCTGTGGCTGCTGCCGTGACCTCCACACTGTGTCATTGTGCCACTTTGTGGCCTACTCCTGTTTTTGCCACCTCCAGAATGTCATTGTGCCACTGTCCCCCAAGCACCGTGGCAGTATAGAGTGGAGATGGAGGCAGGGAATCCCTCAGAATCACTTGCACACATGGCCCGCAGCATGCTGATTTGCCTGGCTAGTGACAGCCGAATGGTCACCATCCAGCAGAGGGATGACTTCTGGCTCTCCACCCTCTTGGACCCTTCGGTGCCATTAGTGATGGAATTTAGTACAAAACTGGAATACTGAAGCACAAGCAAATGCTGCAAAACTGGCTTTGGATGAGCTTCTTCAGTATGAAGAATGTGAATCGTATGTCCAAATTACAGACAGGAAAAACCGCCTCCGCCTCCTCCTTCAGCCTTGTCTGTCATATCGGTATACCGTATCTCTTGCCTCCGTCCCTTGACCACGATCCTTGCCGGCTGTCCTGACCTTATGCTTGTCCCTTACTCCGAGTTTACCTTACGATTTTGTACCTCGCTACACCTCGGCTGCCACCGCAAGCAAGTCACATCAGGGGTAACGACCTGGTAGACTCTCGCCGCAGCAAGTCCATCCCACTTTGCGGCGGGCTCTGGTGAAAACCGGGACCTACTTAGATTCCGCTCCCTGGCATGGCTATTGCCATCGTCTCCTTACTGTGCTGCGATCTGTGGCGGCTCCAGTAACCTACTATTGTGTTCTTTGACGCTATGGTAGGATCTTAGACCTCAGCTTGTTTTTTTCCAGCTTTCGCTGGCATGACTTTATCGGGCTGCATTCCTGCTTCAGTTTTTTGGTCAGTTTTGCCCCTGTAAGTGACCAGGGAATTTTAGAGTGAAGCGATTGTAAGAGCGGCGGCAGTCATGTGCGTGTCATATTAAAACACAACATTGTATGAAGACCAAACCAAGCTCCCTCTGCATATTTAAGCATGGCCCAACGTTCTACAGCACCCTGCAGGCTCTGTGCAGCCAGGAAATAGAGGTTTTCTAACGCGATTCGTCCCAAAGTAATTCGGGACGAAACAGATTTTGGCGGAAAATTCTGCTAAGTCGGCGAATTGAATTTTTTAAAAATTCGCCCATCTCTAATGGTAAGATATGGAGCCTGAAAGTCACAAGATCAAAACATTGTTACCATTTTGTTTGTCAGTGTATGTTCTACCTAAATAGCTTGATTATTGTATCACAAGGGTAAATTCACACGGCTTATTTTGGGACGCATTTTGCCACGTATTGAGAGTAATGTGCTCTAATACGAGCAAAATGAGCCCCAATCATTACGGTAATCCACAGTTCGGTAATCCCCCTGCCACGAGCACACGGCGTAATTGCGGGGTGTACTGTACGGCCCGCAGTAAGACATGTGAACATACCCTAAAGTGATAAAAAGCCGAATGTTACCATTTTACTACAGTAAAGTTATCACTTAAACATGTGCCATGTATGAGGGAGTCGGAGTCGGGAGTTAGGGAAATTGAGGATTCAGAGCTCTGGCTTACCCACTGCACAGCCCTGAAAAATAAACACCACAGGTCAATTTCCGGATGGAAAATATCTGCCATGTGGGCACGTGATTTGTAAAATCCCATCCACATGCCTGGTACTGCAATCCGTTGTAGTTCTTCATTGCATAAATCTGCACAGATCATCTGCAGTAAATCTGTTCCATGTGTATTCACCCTAACCCTGTACAGTCACAGCCATGTCACATGTTGGCAAAGCTTTCATGACATGACTTATGGTAGAAAAAGCTTTAAATAAACATCACATTAGTTTATAACATTGGATAACATGTAAGTCCAACAAAACGTCTTAAGGATTTGCAAAAATTACAGGATATTTTATTATAGTCTGTATAATTGCAACAATTTGTGTATTGTAGATATGTGACATGTATGAGTGAAAACACTCAGCCGATAGTATTGTTGAGACATTGGAATTTTAGAAATGGCTCCATGTATCCTCCCTAGATAATTACCACTGTATTCACTGTTCCATTGTGCTTAATTCACTATATAGTGACAAGTCTGTCCCCGACTACCGAATTTTAAGATGTTTGCATATGTATTATAAATGCTGCCCAGCTGCTTTTTTTTTAGCTGAATCTTGATGCTGGATCATTATACTGCGCTACTAAACTATTATTTGTCAATGGATGGACTGATGCCTGACTATGATGCTTCAGGGAAAACCTGCCAACAAAAGCTTTACAGGTCGCTTGCTGCAGGGGTTTCCCTGCAAAAAAGCAAAACTGGCTCTCCCAGACTTTTTAGGACATTATAGACACTACAAAATACATACAAAAGTACATTTATTTGCTGGAAGCACAGAACTATTAAATAATTAAAGCGCTGGTCAAATTTATGATGAACATCTACGTAAACACAATGGCACAATTTACACAAAAAATGCACTAAAAAACAGTCAAAAGGACCGTAGGCATTTTCATATATCTAAAGTAGCAGAAATGCTTTTCCAACAATTCCTACGTTCCTTTTGACTGTTTTTAGTGCTAGCAGAGTGCTGCTAATATTGGATTGTGCTTGTATTTTGCTGCCACACCAGTGTGCACCTATGCACATTTAAAAAAACAAAAACTTTTTGGAGGTGCAGACCAAACTTTGCTTTTTTAGACTGTATGGGGGAGTGTCTGCCCCCACTTTGGCATTTGCACTCTGCCCACCTGCACAGGTTTTTAAATCAATGCAGAGTAGCTTGTAGCTGGAATCTTCTCTGGTCTGAACAGGCACCAGCAGAGGTAACATATAGTGTAGATTCCCACCTATATTGAGGTCGCCTTGTTGATGGCAGGTGGGCTTATTACAGTTTTGATCAAAACTGTACACTAAGAACCTCAAATTTCTATGTATCTAAAATAGCAGACATGCTTTTCCAATAATTTCTACGATGCTTTTGACTTTTTTTTTTTGCTAGTAGAGTGCTGCTAATGTTGAATTGTGTCGTCTGATAAAAGGCTGTGGTCTCCGTAAAAGGGGCATGACTGTGTGAGAGAAAAGGGGGTGTGGATTGGTGTGCAGCAAAAATGCAGCAAAATTTGGGCACAGTTTGGCTACGTGTAAACAACAGCGATTTACTGTCGAATTTTTGAGCAGGTTCGGTATTTAGAATTCACAAAAATCTGACTGAAAATCATCGCCATAGACCTCAATAGAAAATATGAACTGTATTCTGGGGTCAGATTTGAATTCCGAAAACCGGCTTAATAACCTTCCAATACGTTCTATAATCCGCCGTATTTCACTTGAAAACTGCGGATTATAGTACTGTTCAATTGAATGGGATGGTCAAAATCAGAAGACCATGGCAAAAAAACAGGGCAAAAACTGGTACAAAAAATTAAAACAGAGTGCAAAATACTGGTCGGATTCTGCCGTGTGGATGTAACCTTAGTGGCCTAAATTAAGCCAACTAAAAATGGTTTAAGATAAGACTACACAGTTTTATCCTGTGACAGATGTATGAACACTATAGTAAATGGGTCATAATGTAAGACTGTCTAGTCTAACTTAAAATGGTCTTGGAGTTAGACACTATTGACTTATCTGTCCCAATGGGGCAGATTAACTATGGTGATTGCATCACAATGTTGGCACAATTTGCCGCAAAATACAGTCTTACATGCTTTATGCATGTACATTTATTATGTACTTTAGACAGTTTTTAGACACTTCTGTGTCTTGTGCACAAAAAAGAGATGTGACCATCTGAAAAAGGGGTGTGGCTCTGCATGCTACAGCATGCATCAAAATTTTAGTGCAATTAGTTACATAAACTAAGCCAGCTAACAGAAAGTGTAAACTTAGACTAGATCAGTGGTCTTCAAACTGCGGCCTTCCAGCTGTTGGGAAACGACAACTCCCATCAAGCCCAGGGTTATAGATCATATATATGATGATGGGAGTTGTAGTTTTCCAACAGCTGGAGGGCCACAGTTTGAAGACCACTGGACTAGATAGTCTAAACCTGCCATAATTATGAATGTTATGATAAATCTGGCGCATTTTTAGACTGTCTAGTTCAAGTTCACACCATCTACGTACCATCTACGTATTGGGACTAGTAAATCTGTCCCATTGTTCTGAATATCTAGTACTCCGTACACACTACTCTTCAACAACCAAAATAGTATATATTACGATATTAAAAATAATAGTAGATGCGTATTTGTCAGCCTTACCTTTAAGAGGTCGATTTCTTTAATGCAGTCTTGTCTGGCTTTGGCATCCATCATTTCAAAAACCTGTAAGTGAAGGACAAGGTGGCTCAGCTGAACGAATGATCAAATATAGTTCAATAATGAAAAGAAATCAGATATTAAGAGGGAATATAAAAAATTGAAAAAAAAAAATACTCGGGTTTGGGAAAAGCCCTGGTTTGCCTCATTTTTTTTAGCCATGTACCATGGTCAACACGGTAAATCTGATATTTTGCCATTGGTCTTGCAATTTTTGGGTGGCGGGAAAATTTTTTGGGTAGTTTTTTTTAAAAAGGGGTTTGGGATATAATGGATGCCCCTCTTGCCCCCCCTTGTCCGCCCTTGTGCGATAAGTGTTATTTTCCCAAAATTTTAACCGGGAAATTAAACATCTTTTCCCCTTTTCAAAAAAAAAATCTCACCCAAACCATTTAAAATGAAATTCTGCTTGCATGTTTTCCTGATGTTTTTGGGTCTTAAAGGATTTGGTTCATTACGATGCTTTTCATTTCCGGGGGTTTTAAAAAAAAAAAAAAAAAAAAATTTTTTTTTTCCCTTAAAAAAAAGGTTAAAATGGGGGCGTTTTTTCTTGGCCCGGTCTGTTCTGTCCCTCCCCCCCCTCCCATCAGCACCCCAGGAGTTACGTAACTTCTATCAGGGGGGGAGGGGGTTTGCTTCAGAGTTTCACCCTGTGTGGGGCCTTCCCTTAGGTCTTTTTGGGGAGGGGCCCTGTTCAAAGGAGTGTAGAGGAAATTGAAGGGGGTGTGTTTAATTTAGAGCAGGGGGAGCATTTTGTTCCTTTTTCCCCCGGGCTTAGCTTCCCAAGTTCCCATCTCCAGAAAACAACAAGGGCAGTGTTTAAAACTATACTCGGGAAAAGGTGGCCCCTAAAAACAGGAAAAAGGCTTAAAGTATTCCCCTTCCTGATCTCTATAGTTTTTTGTTTTAGTAAACCGTTAAAAAAGGACATATCAGGGTTTAAATAGAAAACAGACAGGGTCATGCGGGTCACATCTTTTCTGGGGAAAGGCAGGAGGAAGCAGGCAAAAACGGGGTTTAAACCCGGGCCCGTAAGGACACAGACGCCAGGGTCCTCCCCCCCTCCAAAAGGGTTTTCTTGGGGGAGGGGCTCTCGGGTTTCCAAAAACTGTTTTTCCCAAAGGGGGATGAGCATTCAGCCCGGGGACTGCCCAGAAAAGATATGGTAAAAGGGGCGGCTACTTTTGGATCCTGAGGTGAGATGTAGAAATTACTAAAAAAGGGCTAGCTAAAAAATAGTTAGGGACATTTGAAATTTAACTTATATTGCAAAAATGCTTGTTTTTTTAAAAATCTTTAAAAAAAAACCCCAAATCTTTGTAGCGAGAAAAAACCCCTTAATATTGCAGGGAAAAACTTTTTCCCCACTTTAAAATACGACTTCCGGACGTTTGGTTCAACTTAAACAATATTCTCCCCCCAATAAAATGGTTTTCCTGGGAATGGTATCCTGAAAACCACCCTCACCATAAAAATTATTACAGCCCTTTTGTTTTCTGGGGCCGGGCCCGGACTGGGGGAACCCTTTGCCCAAAAGGGGCGGGGGAGAGGGCCCGGGGGGCCCCCGCGCGCCGGGACCCATGTGGGCCGCCAGCACTTTACCCAGTGCCCCGGGGGGGGTTAAAGCCCCCACCGCGATGGGTTTGCAAAGGCTTTTGCTGCGCGTGGCTGGTACATTGGAATAAAAACAAGTACCAGCACGTTTTTGATGTGGCTGGGGGCCACTACTAAGGGTGCCGGCCGCGCCCGCGACCCCCAGCTGGGGGCCCCCTGATGCGGGGAGGCCCGGGATGCTCCGCATTTCCCTTTTAGAAAGTTAAAAAAAAAACTTACAGAGGCGGGCTGGGCCCAAAATACAGGGGGTTCCGCACCCCCGGGGCCGCAACTGAGGGCCGCCCGCAGTAAAGCGGGGGTTTGGTTACTGCAAGTTTCTGACATTTTCCCAGTTGGTGGGGCCACTACGGGGGCTCCCCCCGGGGGGGCCCGCGCCCACAACTGAGGGCCCCCAAGTGAGCCGGGGATGCTCCGCAGCGGCCGCAGCTCGTCCCCTGGGGCTGGTTGGCCTCGGCTGGTCGGGGGTTTTAAACAGTTCAGGGGGGGGGACCATGGAGGCAGCTAGCTCACACAGTTTATCAGAAGAGAAAGTTCACTGGCTCAACCCCCCACGTCCTGCAGCCCCTGCTGAACCCCGCCTCTGCCAGAGCCCCGGAAAGGGCCCGGGCCCCGCACCGTGGGGGATTATTTTTATTTATTTTTTTAAAAAATAAAAAACTAGTCCCGGCCCCCCGGTTAAAAACTGGCCCCGGACCCCTGGGGTATAAAAGGCCCTGCTGGCTTTAATTAAAAAGGGCCCTGGGGTTTTAAATGGCCCCCCTTTGGGAAAAAACTGGCCCTGGGGCCCCCCTGGCAAAAAATGGCCCCCTGGCTAAAAACTGGCCCCGGCCCCCGGGGTAATAACTGGTTCCCCGGTAATAAACTGGCCCTGGCCCCCGCCCCGGGTAATAACTGGGCCTGACCCCTAATAAAATGGTCCCCTGGCTAATAACTGGCCCTGGCCCCCGGCTAATAAAATGGTCCCCTGGCTAAAAATTTGGGCCCCGGCCCGGGTAAATTAAATGGTTTCCCCCGGGGCCCCTTTTGGGTAATAACTGGTTTTCCCCGGCTAAAAAAACTGGCCCCCCCGGCTAATTTAAATGGCCCTGGCCCCCTGGCTAATAACTGGCCCTGGCCCCGCCTTTTCTAATACTGGCCCCTGGCCCTGCCTGGCTAATAAAAGGCCCCCGGCCCCCGGGGTTTAAAAAGGTTTCCCCCCGGGTAAAATAACTGGGCCCTGGCCCCCCGGCTAAAAAATGGGTTTCCCTGGCTAAAAAACTGGGCCCCCGGCCCCGCCTGGCTAATAAAAATGGTCCCTGGCTAAATAAATGGCCCTGGGGCCCCCCGGCTTTAAAAACTGGCCCCGGGGCCCTGCCTGGCTAATTTAAAAAGGGGCCCTGGCCCTGGCCCTGGCTTAAAAATGGCCTGGCCCTGTCTGGTAATAACTGGCCCCCGGCCCTGTTGGTTTAAAAAACTGGCCCTGGCCCCGTCTGGTAATAACTGGCCCGGGCCCTTTCCTGGGGTAAATTTTTGGGCCCCGGCCCTGCTTTGGGTAATAACTGGCCCCGGACCTGCCTGGCGAATAACTGGCCCTGGCCCTCTGGCTAATAACTGGCCTGGCCCTGTTGGGGTAATAAATGGCCCTGGCCCTGTCTGGTAATAATGGCCCCGGCCCTGCCTGGCTAATAAATGGTCCCGGCTAATTTAAAGGCCCCCTGGCTAATAAAATGGGCCCCCGGCCCTTTCCTGGCTAATAACTGGCCCTGGCCCCCTGGTTAATTTAAATGGTCCCCGGGGTAAAAATGGCCCCGGTCCCCTGGCTAATAACTGGCCCGGCCCCCTGGCTAATAACTGGCCCTGGCCCCCTGGTTAATAACTGGCCAGGCCCCCCCGGCTAATAACCCGGCCCTGCCTGGCTAATAAAATGGCTCTGGGGCCCCGCCCGGCTAATAACTGGTTCCCCCGGTAATTAAATGGCCTGGGGCCCCGCCCGGGTAATAACTGGTTGCCCCGGCTAATAAAAGGGCCCTTGGGCCCCCGATGGCTTTAAAAACTGGTTTCCCCCGGCTAATAATTGGGGTGGCCCCCCGGCTAAAAAACTGGCCCTGGCCCCCTGGCTAAAAAAACTGGGGGGGCCCCTGGCTAATTTAAATGGTCCCCCCGGCCCCCCGGTAATAAATGGCCTGTCCTGCCCGGCCCAGTAACTGGCCCTGTCGCTGCCCGGCTTTGTAAATGGCCCCCGTCCCTGGGCCCGGCTAGTAAACCTGTCCCCTGCCCAAGGTAGTAACTGGGGGCCCTTTGGGCTAGTAACTTGGGCCCCTTTGGGTAGTAAAAATGGCCCCTGGCTAGTAAAATGGCCCTGGGCCCTTTCCTGGTAGTAAAAAAGGGCCCCGTGCTGCCCGGCTAGTTTAAATGGCCCCGTCCCTTGCCCGGGGTTGTAAAATGGCCCGTGCTTTCCCGGTAGTAAAATGGCCCTGTTCCCGCCTGGCTACTAACTGGCCCTGTCCCTGGCCTGGCTAATAACTTTGGCCCTGTCCCTCCTGGTTTCTAATGGCCCTTTTCCCTGCCTGGCTAAATAATTGCCCTGCCGGCTAATTTTCGGGGTAAGCCCAGTTTTAACTACCAAATTAATGGCGGAATGCCCCGTTACTTACCTAATTTGGGTCTATCTACGCCGTTTTGGGGTACAATTATTTGTGGGGCACCCGAAGGGGGCCCATTACTAATTTTGGGGCCCCTATGGATGGGGAGTTTGTACAGAGTTGGGAATTTTATAGGAAAGTGTGGAAAAAGGGTCCCAAGATGTATTTGTGGTTAAAATTTTACAGGGACGAAAAGGTTTATGGAGGTTTGGGCCCCGGGAAAGGGGAAAAAAAAGGAAAAAGAGAACAAATTTCCCCTCAGTGATGACGGTTTCCCCCGTGAGTCCCCGCTGTCAGGTTTTTTTCTCTTTTTGTGTTGGTCAGTGTGTGTTCCCTGTGATGGTGACCCGAAATAAATGGGGATGTGATTTTGGGGGGGTTGTAGGTTATGCTGGTTTCTTATGTAGTGGCCAAATGGGCTTGCGCTGATTGTAAAACAAGCGCCCCCCTGCTCTTTTGACGAGGGGTTTTTTTGCACCATTTTTTCTTTTTGCTTTGGTGTAGGGAGCTCTCACAGGGGCGGTTTCGGTGCATTTTTGATGGGATTTTTTTTTTCTTGCAGAAATGTTCATTAATGCTCTGTTTCTGCAAAAAAAATGCACCCAAAAAAAAAATCAAAAAACACAAAAAAAAGCTCTGTGTGGGAAAAAGCTTTACGTGTTTGTTTATTTTAAAAAAAGTGGCGGGGGTGCGGAACAAGGGGGGCATTTTTTTTTGGGATATTGTATGTGGGCTGGGGGGGGCTTAGTGCCCGGGCTTTATTTTTATTTTTCCGTCCGGCCCTGTCTGGCCCGCCCCTGTGTTTGGTGGAAAATTTCCAAAAAATATCATGGGAAAATTTTTTAAAATGGTTAAAACCCCTGTGTTAGTGCAGTGATGGCCCGTGATTGGCGGTTTAGTTTGCGCCTTCTACATACGTCCGGCTTTCCCTTTTGGGGGGAGGTGGGGCTCCCTTTTTTTTTTACTTTTGGGGTTTATTGTGCACAAAGTCCCTGACCCGGGAAACAGGGTCCATATCCTCAACATTGTTGAAATTTCCAAGGTTCCAGCAGCTCTTTCTGAAGACTGTATACTAAGAACTGTATTCGTTATCCGCTTCATTTTCTTTTAAACTTTTAAAGGGGTTTTTACACAATGGGAATGTTGATGTGGGGGCCCCCAAAAAAGGGTATTTTAAACACTTTTCTTTTTTATATGTGATTTTCAAAAAAAGGGGAAGCCTGTGAGAGCTACAGCATTGCTCAGTCCCCCTTAGTTTCCTGAAAGTTTACATTAGACACGACCAGGAGCTGATCTGGCCGTGCTTGTGTGTTTGCACTTATCTGATGACAGGGAACATAAATGAGCTTGCAAGGGGCTGGGGAGAAAGTGCAGTGTATGAGGCGGTCTGCTGTATAGAGAATCCACTGTTGTAATGTAATTTATTTGGTAAACTTTAGAGACGCTCCTGCTTCCTCGCTCTTTTGCTCACCCCTCCCTCTCACCCCTGCAGCCTTCATGACTCAGCATGCTTTGTTTATATTCTCTGGTGAACAGCTAAGAGGTAAGGAACTCACTTCCTGTCAAAACCCCTTTATTTCTTTATTATGTCAGGTGACATTTTGAGCGTTTGGAATCAATTTCCAATTTTCAATACAGTTATTATTTCAACTTACAATGATCTCCCCAGAACCGATTTATATTGTATGTCAAGGGACCACTATAGTAGTACTAGTAGTAGAGATATGAAGATGCATTTTTTAAAGGATATTGAAAATATATATTCAACTTTTAAGAGACCGGAAAAAACAGTGCTGGTCATTTTGGTTTGAAGACTGAAGCTTTATGGAGACCAAAGGAACGGTATTGGACATGTGCATGGAAGGGCAAGCCAATTACGTGTTTGGATTGTGTTACATTGTGCAAACTTCCACTCAGTCAATGATACAGGAAGAAGTGGGCTAAAAGGTTCCAGGATTCTTGAAAAAATATCATCTTTACTTGTTAGCCATGAAAAAGGCAACAGCAAAGAAATTTATCAAAAGGGCCTTTTGTGTCGAAATGTTGCTTTTTTTATGGAAAATAAAGTTGCCCTTTAATTCAGTATCCAGGAGCCTTGCAGCTCAATTGCTCTTAAAGGGTTTATAAAGGATCAGTAAGCAGTATACTTTTTTTTTCACTTACAGTGGGTTGCAAAATCATGTATACCCCTTGAATTGTTCCTCATTAAACATTACAGTAACAAATTTAAATGTACACTGTTTCCCCCGAAAATAAGACAACCCCAAAAATAAGACATAGTGCATTTTTTTTTTATTCAATTCAGAGTTTGGCTGCTTATGATGATGTTTGTGATGAAGTCACTACAGTATATTAATACATGTTGATGTTTTGTTCAACAATAAATGTGAATTATTGTTCATAGAAAAAAAAATCCCCTAAAAATAAGTCTTAGCGCGTCATTAGGAGTAAAAATTAATATGACTCTGTCTTATTTTCGGGGAAACAGGGGTATTTCATTGATATTTTATGTGATAGAGCAACACAAAGTAACAGGTATTTTTAAAGTGTAAAGTAAATGAGACATGGCTTTCCAAATTTATGAAAATTAATAAATAGAAAAGTTCAGCCCCCCGAGTCAATACCACCTTTAGCTGAAATGACAGCTGCAGTCTGTTGCCGGTTGTCTCTACCCACCTTTGCACATCTAGAGGCTGGAATTTTTGCTCATTCTCCTTTATAAAATAGTTCCTACCACAGATTCTTAATGGCATTTAGGTCTGGACTTTGACTAGGCCTTTTTAACACATGAATATTACAACCATTCCATTGTAGCGTTGGCTGTAGGTTTAGGATTTTTGTCCTACTGGAAGGCGAACCTATGCCCCAGTCTCGAGTCTTCTGCAGCCTCTAACAGGTTTTCCTTCAGGATTGCCCTGTATTTAGCTCCATCCATCTTCCCATCAACTCTGACCAGTTTTCCAGTTCTTGTAGAAGCAAAGCATCCCCAAAGCATGATGCTGCCTCCACCATGCTTTATGGTGGGGATGGTGTGTTCAGGGCGAGGTGCAGTATTGGCTTTCTTTCACACATAGCATTTGGCATTTAAGCCAAAAACTTCAAGTTTGGTCTCATCTGACCAGAGCCCCTTCTTCCACATGTTTGCTGTGTCCCCTACATAGCTTTTGCACCACTACTGTATAAACAGCTGTAGGCAGACTTTTTTCTGACTGCTGCTGGATGCTAATGCACATTCAGCCAATCAAACAATGCAAGTCGTCTGACCAGGTGAAAATATCTATTTAGCAAATTTATCAAAAATACATCTCGTCATATTAGAAGAGGTAAAAAGTACACAATAATGAAGGCAGCTAGACTCTTGCAGCTAGCAGGGAAGAGTCACTATGTACACCTATCATGACATGCATTCTGGTATCCTTTCAGCCCACTGGCGCAGCCCTGTTCTCTAGATGTGTGAGCAGGCGCACTCCAAAATTAGGTGAATTATGCAGTGCCCGGGACACTTTGTAATGCGCCCAAGATGTGGGGCCGTTCTGGAGGCGTGTCGCACAGCAACCGAATGATTCAACACATTTATGACGGGAGGATGGTAAAACTGGGCGCATTACTGCTGGAACAGCCAGACCAAGTTAAATGTGGTTTACTTGAGCCCGAGTTGATGTTTTGGGGCTAGAAAGCGCCAAATCTATGACCCGCAGTAGAGCAGGTTAATAAATTGAAGCGCATTCTATACTGCTAATGCGTGCAATAAAACTGACGTCTGGGTGCCAAAAAACAAACATGTCGCCCATAGTTATCATTGCATGTGTATACAATCTCCCCCTCCAGCTCTGAATGATTACATTCCTGTCAGCACCTCTGTTTACATAGTGGCTGATGAGTCACTAGAGGCAGTAAGATCTTTCTCTGCTCAGGTCATATGTGCTTTGAAGCTTAGCTTCTAAGCACATAAACTGGGTGATGACAAAAAGTTCATTGAGTTCATGTGATCGATGGACGCATATGGTTTGCAAGAAGTTTGAAGGAGGAGAGTAAAGGGTTCTCTGCCTGGTTTTGCAAAGCAGAAAAGTAAAAATTTTAATGATATAAATTAAAAAGTAAATATAATTAATTTGTGAGCTCTAAACAAATAAAAAGATATCTGGAAAACCCCTTTAACGACCAGTTCTATGTGATCATTTTGCAGGGGGCTTAGTTTAAAAAGCACACCCTGAGTGATCAAAAATTTTCATTGGGTCATGTGATCATGGGCGAATTTTTTTTGCAAGTGTAAAAGGGGGAAAGGGGAAAAGGTCTCTGCCTGGTTTTGCAAAGCAGAAAAAGGTAAATAATTTTTATTGAGTATCAATTACAAAGTTCAATATAATTCAGTTGCAAGCTCTATAAAACATACAAAGATAGTCCTGGAGAATCCCTTTAATGACCAGCGTGTGATCTATTTTGCATCTCGTTTGGATTGGAAACATACTGTTACCTTTTTGTTTGATGCTAGGTCTCTGGATGTGAGGGATGGAGATTGGGGAGGGGGATTAAACAAAATGCATTGTTGTTCTTCTTACAAAAAAATCCCATGTATTACTTTGTGTAACTAATATACAATACTTGATATAAAAAAAAAAATAAAAATAGGTTGAACCCAGCTTTTTTGTGAACTTTTTTGCTATGCAACTTAGTCTGCCATTAAAGATAAAAATTTGGGGTGTTTTCTCCGATTATATTTATATTTATATTATATAAAATATATATATATTTTATATATTATATAATATTTTAGAATTTATTATATATAAAAAAAAATAAATCCCCCATAAAATTGAGAAATACTTAAACGAACCCAAAGATGAGACTATTATTTGACATGGCATTAACAAACGGCTTTTTCGACCAAGGCATCTTCACTTAATAAACATTTCTATTGCTCCTTTTAAAGCTATTTTAATATTTAAAGTCCACTTTATTAAAAGGTGACGAGAGATCTGGTTAAAAAGCATTCTGCATAGTGACTGACTTTATATGCATTGCTGAGAGGTGAAAACAGCTTGTAAACTGTTTTTGGGGTTTTAGCACCCAAAACCAAAGGTCATGGGGCGGACTGGTAAAGCTGCTTTGCTTACTGTTTTGGGGGATCATGGAAATTTTAACCCCCTGCCTTGTTCTATAACCACTATTCATGAAAGAATTCCCGCTTTATGTACAGAAAACTACCAGTTCTTTGTGAAATGAACTGTGTTATCTAATTGCAACCTGCAACAAGCACATCAAAAATATTTTCCCCAAAAAAGGGACTTCCTTACTACTTAAATTTGTATTATTGTTAAAGGGAACGGGGCAGGGGTTTTCATGCTGTCTGAACAACGGGCACCATGGAATATCTGCAGGTTTTCTGGTCTGAGGGTATGTTCACACGGCTTCTTGCAGCAAGTACCTGTGCGCATTGCAAGACGCCGTGTGTTTAGAAGAACGCACTAGTCAGTGTGTTCTTCTAAAGCGCAGAGGGGACCAGCCCCATTCATATACGCCGGAAAGAAGTGACAGGTCACTTCTTTCTGTGCTTCACACGCGGCGGGAAGACGCAGGTAATCAAGCTCTCTATGGGGCTATGTTTAAACTGTAATTACAGGACGTATATCTCATTGCAGTGCAATCACGCCCTGAAATATGTCCTTACAGACGCTGTGTGAACATACCCTAAGTATATCTTACCCTGAAAAGCTACAGCATTTTAGGGAACAAAAACAAAACAAAACTGAGCTGGATTCAGGAAGAAGTGCTGTGGCCGGAGGAGATGAGTCTAATCTGCAGCTTTTCCCTAATCCCTCACCTTAAATCGATATTCCCATCAAAGCAAGTGCTGCTGGAAGGGGCCATTACTGTAAAGTACATAATTTTCAAAACACCTATAAAAAATATGTTGTTTCCCTAATAAAGGCCTTTTTTTGCACCTTCAACTTCTCTCGCTTCTTGGTTCCCACCCCCATAGTGTGCTTTCAGTTATGGCCGGTAATGCAGGATTATCAAAGACTGTCCGAGAAAAATTTTCTATGGGGGGGGTTGGCCAAAAAAAAAAAGGAATGAAAATGCGCTCTCGCATTCCCCTATAAAAAAAAACATCACAGAATGCTTCATTTCCCCCACTAAAAGCAACGCATTAGGGGCTTAAAAATTTTAGTTGAAAATTTTTCACATTTTCGGGAAAATTTTCAATACAGATTTTTTTGGGGCCCAGCCAGTTCTTTGTGTGGCTTTTGAGGGACCCGTATGTTCGACACCCCTATAAATGACCATCTAAGAAACTACACCCCTTTGAGTATTTAAAACAACATTAAGGGCTTTTATAACTCTCTAGCTGTTTCACAGAAATTAAAGCAAAGAGGTGGTGACATTTTTTTAAAAAATTTAGCGTGAGGCTGTGAAAAGGGAAAATTATTCTTTTTCCAATACGACGCAGTTTTAGTTGAAAATGTTTCATTATCACAAGGAATCCTAGAAAAAAGCACCCTAAAATTACGTGAGTGTAAACTACTGTTTGGGTGCATGGAAAGGCGTTCAATGGAGGAAGTGCTTTTTGGAATGCAGATTTTTGTGGGTTCTCCCAAAGTGGTGTAAAGCCCCCAAAGTACCAGAACAGGTAAAAAAATTCCAGAAGTCCCCATTTTAGGTATAACATCCAGGATTTCATGTAGGGGTGTACTCTGCAGGTGTTTCACAGTTTTCTTTTTAGCATCAGGCCATTAAAATGGAGAAAAAAACCGGATTTGTCTTGTTTTTTGGGTTAAATTTCTATGGGGTTTGCGTGCAATATAAATTAATTTTTTTTGCAGTAGAGTTGAGGGGTTTTTATTGGTACATTTTAAGGGCCTGACTTTTTCATCCCTTTAAACCAGGTTTTTGGGGGGAGGATAAAAAAAAACTGCAACATAGTGATTTTTATTTTTTTACAGCTGTCACCTGTGTTACAATAGTTAGTTTTACTTTGGGGTAAAAAAGTTTAAAACAAAAACCAAATTTATTTCAGTTTTTTGTTGAGCACTTTAAAAAAAAAAAAAAAAAAAGGGGGGGGGGTTTTTTGTGTAAAACAATATTTTGTTTGTTTTTCTTCTAATTTTGAAACAAAAATAATCCCGCACTTTCACGGCTGGCCTAGAAATAAAAGCCCCTCCTATCAATTCAAAAATGAAAGATCACCAAAACAATGTTATAGCCCAAAAAAAAGGAGTACGGGAACCTTTAAAAAACAAGCACTGTTTTTTGTGGGAGTTGTGATGAGGTCTTTATTTTTCAGATGGTGAATTGCCCTTCTTTTTTGGCAAATTCCTGGTGCTTTCAAATGCGCACTGGAATTCTCCCCCGGGGCTAATGAAAATTTTTTTTCAGGAGTTTAGATGGCCCCCCCAAGCCTCCACTTTTTTCTGCTGTACCAATGACAGGTCGACTGGCCTTGGGTTTTTTATCGTTGTCATGTTGGAAAATTCAAGACGCCATGTTAGCTTTGGGTGTGAGTGCAAATTTGCCTCCAGTATTTGTGATAACGGGCTGCATTTATCCCTTTTCCCTTTAACTTTTACCCGTTTCCCGAGCCTTTGTACTCACACTCCCCAAACATCAGCGATCCACCCCCGTGCCTTACAGTAGGAATGGTGTTCCTTTCTCTAGGCCTTTTTGACACCCCTCCAACTGTAAAGTTTATGGGTTGTGCCGAAAAGTTTTTATTTTGGTCTCATCACTCCAAGTTACCTTGTTCCCCAAAATTTTGAGGGGGGTCTCTGTGCTGTTTGGGGTTTTGCAGGTGAGATATTGTGGGATTTGCGCACTAATGGCTTTTTTTTGGGGGACTCGACCCTGGGAGCCCCTTTTTCTTCACGTGCCTCCTTATTGTGCATCTTGAAAAAGCCCACCGCTAGTTTTTAGGAAATCCTGGATTTCGCTGATGTTTTTTTTGGGTTTTAGATCCCGAACAATTTTCCTGGAGTTGTGGCCGAAATTTTTTCGGGTCTACCCGCCCTGGTTTGGTTTTACAGAGCCCCTATTTTCCATTTATTTTCACAGTTTGAACAATGATGGGACTTACAATTCCTTGGATATCTTTTTGCATCCCTTTCTGTTTTTTATACGGTTCAACTACCCCTTTTCCCTTGATCCATTGACCATTTTTTTGCTTTTCCCCCGATCACAATCCAGAAACATCAGTGGCTGGCTGAAAGATGCAAGAGTCTGTCTGGATCCCAGAAACTCAGCTTTTATGCACACACTGATTACAAACAAACAGGTCACAGGTGAGGATGTTACCTTCAGTAGCCATTCAAACCCATTTGTGTCAACTTCTGTGCATGTTATGAGGCCCAAAACACCAGGATATGTGAACTTTTGATCAGGGTGCCTGTGACGGCTGTGCGGCCGAGGAGAGACAGTGCCATAATGAAGTATCTTCATCGTGCCGCTGCCCACCCAGCACCTGAGCATACTAATAGTAGCATTGAAGGCCTGCCATGGTGGGCCTTCAGCGCTACTATTAGTATAGTCTAAACTTTAGAATCTAGGGCATACAGGGTATACAGACTGGTAAAGTGATTCTAGATGCCCTCATGTGCACAATAGTATTACGTCTCCTTACAAACAACAAACAGTATGGAGGTTGTAAGGAGCCCAAAAAATATTTTATAGTACCCACAGAAATCTATGTGGCTCTGTTGTATCTCTGTATGTTTCTATCATCATATGGAGGGTTTTTATTTTTGGATTTCACATGACATTGAAAAAAATGTGACATGCTATTTTGCTGAGAGATCATCCTTTAGGAGATACAGAGGGTTGTAAAAGTATTCATACCCATTGAAGTGTTCCTCATTTTTAAATGTTATAGCCACAAACATTTTATTGATATTTTATGTGATAGAACAAAACAAAGTTGCAAGTATTTGTGAGGTGTAAAGAAATGCATACATGCATTTCCAAATTTTTGCACATTAAAAAACGTGTGTAGCGTGCACATGTATTCAGTCCCCTATACTCTTATAGCCCTAAATAAGATCCAGTGTGATCAATTGCTTTATAAAGTCACCTTATTCGTAAACATCTGCATGTAATTTATTCTCAGTATAGGTACAGCTGTTTTGTGAAGACTTCGGAGGTTTGT
Organism: Phyllomedusa bahiana; assembly: GCA_025379985.1. Lineage (NCBI taxonomy): Eukaryota > Metazoa > Chordata > Amphibia > Anura > Hylidae > Phyllomedusa > Phyllomedusa bahiana. The sequence goes on from JAODAL010000032.1 coordinate 150,377, forward strand.
TGGAGAACATTAGTGAACAAACAGCATAATAAAAACCAAGAAACACATCAGACAGGTCACTGATAAAGTTGTGGCAAAGTGTATTATAGGGTTAAGCTTTTATAGCCCAAGCTCCGAACATCTTACGAAGCACTCGCTGTTCAATCCATGGAAGGAATATGGCACAACTGCTAACCTACCAAGACCTAACCTGACAGCCCAGACAAGGAGACCTCTAGTTAGAGAAGCAGCCAAAAGGTCCAGGGTCACTCTGGAGAAGCTGCAGAGATCAACAGCTCAGGTGGGAGAATCTGCCCACTGGACAACTATTAGGCTAAATCCACACAGCATTATCAAAATGCCATCCAAAATCCGCGTTTTTTGGCGCAGATTTATGCAAAAGCCGCATTTGGTTTTTGGATTTGCTGTCGGCCCCGTAAATTCAATGTATGTAGCCGATAGTAAATCCGAGCAGAATCCGGCGGAATATATAACATGTTGCATATTCCGGCGGATTTTAAACGCAACAGTAAAAAAACCTGTGCTGTATAGACTACAGCACAGATTTTTCATTGCTATCTATGTAGCACAGTGTACAATCGGTATTTTGAATCCGCTGAAAATCCGACGGTAAAGCTATGCTGTGTAGTCACAACGTTCGTTACATACTCCACAAATATGGCCTTTATGGAAGAGTGGCAAGAAGAAAGCCCTGTTTGAAAGCCAGCTATAAGAAGTTCTACTTGCAGTTTACAAAAAGTTATGTAGGGGACACAGCAAGCATGTAGAAAAAGGGGCTTTCATCAGATGAGACTAAGATTAAACTTTTTGGCCTAAATGCCAAACACTATGGGCGACATTTATGAACGGGGCTGCGCCAGTTTTCTGATGTACGTTGAGCCAAAAAGAATATATGAACAGGCGTACTCCAAACCTTGGCGCGATAAGTACCTTTGTAATGCGTTAAAGACACATTTTAATGCGCCAAAGATTTGGGCCGTCCTGGGGGCGTCGCACCACATTCATAGAATTAGACACATTTATGATTCTTTGATGCCAAATCCAGGTGCAGAACAGTTAGAACAGTCAGACCAAGTTAAAGGTGGTGCCTGAGCCAGACTGCGCCTGCCGTATTGGCGCCAGGCTGTGCCTGTGTGTATGACTGGCAGAAGAACAGGGTCACACATTCTGCCGCATTTCTTTTAAGAGATTTAGAACTGGCCTGTCAGCGCCAACGTTCATACATGTCACCCTATGTGCAGAGGAAAGCCAACACTGCACATGACCCTGAACACACCATTCCCACTGTTAAGTGGTGGCAGCATCATGCTGTGGGGAGACGCTTCAGCAATGACTGGGAAGCTGGTCAGTGTTGATGGGAAGATAGATGGAGCTAAAGACAGGGCAATCCTGGAGGAATGCCTGTTAGAGACTGCAAAAGATTTGAGACTGGGCCGTAGGTTCTCTTTCCAGCAGGACACCGATCCTAAAGCTACCGCCACAGCTACAATGGAAGGGTTTAAATCAAAGCACATTCATGTGTTAAAATGGCCCAGTCACAGTCCAGACCTAAATCCCATTGAGAATCTGCAGCAATTGAAGATTGCGGTTTACAAACTTTCACCAACCAATCTGACTGAGCTAGAGCTAATAGGCAAATAACAATGGGCAATAATCCTAGCCTCTAGATGTGCAAATCCCCCAACAGACTGCAGCTGTCATTACAGCTAGAGGTGGTCCTACAAAGTACTGACTCAAGGGGCCTGAATATATATGCACGTCACAGTTTTAATTTTTTTAATTTGCAAAAATTTGGGAAAGCGCGTATCATTTTCTATACACTTTTCAAATACTAAGTGCTGCTCTATCACATAAAATATCCATAATACACATCTAAGCTTGTGGCCTTAATGTTTAAAAATATGGAACAGTTCAAGGGGTATGAATACTTTTGCAATTGACTGTATTACTGCTAACGGTGAATGCACATACAATAGATTTGCTGTGGATTTTCTGTGCAGAACTGCACACTGAAAATCTGCAACAGATTACAATATCACCCATGTGGATGTGATTTTGGAAATGTCATGCCTCAATGTCATTCCTTGCACATCCATCCTGTGTTCCATCCTAGAGGAACAGAGTAAGATTGACACTTGGGTGGGAAAACTAGAAGAGATTATGAGATCCTCCACCTTAAAGGGGTTTTGCCAAGAAGTGAGTTCTTTACATAACAGGCTGATACTCCCCTCTTGAGGCTTGAAAAAGGGGCGTTGTGTTTCTGTGTTTAAAAAACAAGTGCCTCCTCTGTGATGTCATCGCTCCACCTCCCATGCACGTTCCTGATAGTCTCTGTAGTTGAGCAAACATTGTTTTGCTAATCCACAGCGGAGAACTGTATTGTGCATAAGCTATATGCGTTTTATTTCTCCCTCTTATTTGCTCACGAGAGAAAATAAGCTCAGTGGGCAGCCTTCTTTCATTCCTTCATGAACGGCTGCAGGGAGAGAGGAATGGAGGCTGAGCAGAGAGCCAGGGAGCGCCTCCATGTTTGCTCAGATAATTACATTACAACCAGTGGATTCTGTATACAAAATACACAGGATCTTTCTCCCCAGTCCCTTCAAAGCTCATTTATGTTCCCTGCCATCAGATAAGAAGTGCAAACAACGCAAGTGTGGCCAGATCAGCTCCTGGTCACGTCTAATGTAAACTGTCAGGAAACCAAGGGCGTGCAAGAAAGGCTGTAGCTCTCAGAGGCTTCACTTTTTTTTATGACATATATTTAGAAAAGTGATTAAATACCCATTTTGGAGGATCCCACGTCAACATTAGATTGTGGCAAAACCCCTTTAAGCTACACTTGTAAAGCTTTTCTGTACATAAGAAGCCTTATGAGCCAAAAATTGTGGAAATGTCCATGGTCTATACCCTGTACTGCAGCTCAGAATACAGTATTACTTAAAGGAGAATGAACAAAATAGAAAAAATGGGTTATCGCTCACCAGTAGTTCTGCTCTGCTTGTTAACCGCACAACATCCTTCCACACACGGTGCTCACAGGAGGTGGATATCCGGCTGAAGATATTCCATAGATCAATACTAGAGAAGTTGAACAAACTCCGGCACTCGTGCTCAGGATACGAAAATACTTATAAACGATGCACTTTTATTGGAAAAAAGTTTAAAAGCAAGACATAAGAACAAGTTAATGCTGCTGCGTTTACGCGTTTCAGGCCAGTTAGAATGGCCCTTAAAGTGCATCGTTTATAAGTATTTTCGTATCCTGAGCACGAGTGCTGGAGTTTGTTCAACTTCTCTATTATTACTTAAACTAATAATCAAAGTACTGATCTGGTTGCTATGGTTGCAATAATAATAATCTTTATTTATATATATCCATCGTCTTCCGCAGCGCGAGACAATTTGGAGCGTGTAGGTACAGATAAAAGAAATACATTGCACAATGAAAAGCTACTTACAGATGAAACACAAGCTGAGAAGGCCCTGCTTGCAAGAGCTTACAATCTATTAGGGTGTACGGGAGACACGAAGGGTAAGAAGTGCTAGGTTTACAATGGTCCAGCCATGTGACATAAATATGGGGTTGTTTTACATAGAATTCGGATGGACCTGCCACCCAAACAGTACATCTATATACAGTTAAGTGCCGAAAATGAGATGAGTGCGCTAGGGAGTGTAAGGGAGGAGGAGGAAGGGGGTTAGCATTAGGGATTCTGGTAGGCCAGAATGAGAAGATGTATTCTCAGGGCCCTTTTAAAGCTATGAGAGCTCATACACACTACGTGATGGAGGTAGGTTGCTACGGGGCAGTAACACATACGCATTCAGAGGTGCTAGCATCTGGACTCAGAAACCTCAACAGAAGACTGTCGCCAATGGAAAACAAAATCATCACTGAGACTCTTTTAAATTGCCTTATGTGGTGTTGCTTTGAGGTACACATTTTTGTACTGTTTAGAGCCCTCTGAAATAGAGGTCAAGACAAAATTATTTCATGCAACAAATAGATGGAAACCCCAAGAAAGGACAAAATGGCCTCCATTTGATATTGGGGAGCCTATATCTGGAGGGATAAACCGTACTGCTAAACTATTAATATTTAACCACTTTTTGATTATAAGATCACATACTACAATAAGTAAAAATATACCACAAGGGGAGTTGAAATGTCTCAGACGTAACTGTACAACTGAGAATGATTATGTTTCCTAAAGTGAGGTGATGGCAAGAAAACCCCCAAAATACCCTGCTAACAAACATCATTGATTATACCTTTCTTAAAGCCAAGACTTCCTTATCACAACTGTATCTCCCCCTATGAGATTTCAACACTACCTTTAATTCTTCACATAAAAATGACTTTAAAAAAATACTTGAAAAACACTAGCCCATGCTTCAGAATGATCCCTACCTGTCAAGAACTTTGCCTATACGGCCGAACATTACATTCGGCCCAGCCCTAACTATTCTGGCGCCCAGCAAATTAAAACCTTCCTCAGCTACATCTACTAATAATTGTTGCCATCTGTTTCCTGGAATAAAAGGATACTTCAAATACAAAGTTTATGCAAATTCTGCACAAATACAATAAAGTCATCACAGAAAAAACAAAAAAAAACCTCAATATAAAATATAAAATCTTTATTAAGCACAATATTAAAAACGTTATACACAACTAATCAGAGGCGTAACTTCAAGCTCTTGGGCCCTGGGGCGAAAAGTGAAATGGGGCCCCCCAGTTACCATGCACCATTTACAATGCTGGTATTTTCTTATGTGGCAGGAAGGCTTTTGGGCCCCCTCAGGCTGCTGGGCCCGGTAGCGACTGCTACCGCTGCACCCCCTGTAGCTATGCCCCTGCAACTAATCCCTTTTTATTGATAACCACAACATTTCAAACCATATGTATATTACATATATATTAAGAACCACAGCCCATAAATCAGCAACAATCTGGTAACTTACAATGCAGGTCACTGCCACGACCCAAAACAAATTGATACGGTCTTAAAGGCAAGAACACTTCACAATCAAGGCCCTATGGCATGTATATGTGCTTTCCCTGTGCCACCCTATCAGGCCCTCCACAAATACTTATGGGGTCATTGCCCTGATCAGGGCAGCACCACAGATCTAGTACTGACCCTAGGTCACCCTAGTATTCCCTAAGAGATTACCTCTCCTTTTGGTTTATGAGATAGGGAAAGCACATATACTTGCCATAGGGCCTTGATTGTGAAGTGTTCTTGCCTTTAAGACCGTATCAATTTTTTGGGGGTCGTGACAGTGACCTGCATTGTAAGTTACCAGATTGTTGCCGATTTATGGGCTGCGCCGGTTCTTAATATATATGTATTGTAGATATGGTTTAAAATATTGTGGTTATCGATAAAAAGGGATTAGTTGTGTATAACGTTTTTAATACTGTGCATAATAAAGATTTGATATTTTAGATTTTTTTTTTTTCTATGATGTTTTTGATACCCTGATCTTGCTGTAGCAGCAATGTCAGTGGAGGTTAAGGTCTCCTCTCCCTCTTATAAAGGAAGCTTGGGGGTACAGATCGGATGCTTCCTGTAGTAATAGTAAGGGTGGGTTTACAATACGGTAATGGTTACGGTGCAGGTATTCGTTGGGGGACCGTGAAAAAAAAGTACACCGGCAGATACTGCAATGCAGCTATGGCAGCCCCATAGGGAATAATAGAGCAGACGCAGGCCTGGGTAGGCTACATTTGCACTATTTCCCAGCGGCACCGCTAATCTTATGGGACTCAATAGCATAAAAATAAATGTAAAAAAACTTAAACTTGTTGTCATATATTTGCTTGTTTTTTTACTTTTCTTAGCATACCCCTATTTACAGAGCTGGAAAGCCAGACACAGCCCATGGACAGGCGTGTCACTGTTCAAGGGAAGAAATTAGACATTACCTAAGGCTATGTTCACAAGGCTTAAAATGTGACGTATTTCAGTCCGTACTTACGTGCCGCACTGCGCAAATTACAGCTGGAATACGTCCCAGTCATTACGGTAATCCATAGTTCTCTATGAGAACTGTGGATTACGTCTCCTCTCCCTGCTCGGCGAATCCGCCGCGGGGGGAGATAAGTGACATGTGAATTACCAGCGGTGTATACGCGCCGCTGGTAATGATAGTCTATGGGCCGGCGTGGTGCCGGTCCCCTGCTCCCACCCCCGCACGGCGTAATTGCGGGGTGTAATTACGTCCCCCAATTAAGCCGTGTGAACATAGCTTAAAAGGAAAACTTTTACCTAAACATCTACAATTTTACATTTAGTGTGAAACTTACCTGGACTTTTTTCAGAGCCACAGGTTTCCTGTCCAGATGACAGCTGGCTCTGTACACTTCACTGAATTGCCCCCGTCCTATCTTCTTCTCTATTTTGAAGTCTGCCAAGTTACATCGGTAAGGATAGGAGGTCGAGTGTCTCTGTGTAAACAATATAAACATAGCAATAAAATCCTTTGCATTAACATTATATACTGTACAAACAAACCCATTTAAGCTCCCTTTTGGGTTTGTAAAAAATTCAGCCCAATATGTCTGTATTTTGGGGCAAAACCCCTTTTTTCTCCCCTTTTTGGGGCCTTTTGTAAAAGAAAAACCCATTTAAAAGGGACAAAACTGCTTTAACATACAAAGTACTGTATATGAATGAAATAATGGTCAAGAAACCTACCTCCTTGTGTATACGAGAAATAAAAATTCAGACCTGTGCCCTCCTCCTTTAAAAGACAACAAAAAACTAGGGTTGCCTACTCCACCAGACATAACCATTTTTATTTTGCCCTTTTCTTGTACCCTCCCAAATTGACCATAGGTCCCAATTTAGAAGGATAACAAAGGCACCTTGCATATTCGACATACAAAAGGTTTCCCTTTTGGAAAGTCATTTCAAAAGAATTTTCAGTTTCCAAAACATTTCTTATGTTTTACAAAAAAATTCTTTAATAATTTTTTTTTTCTTTAAGGCCTCGTTCCCCAACGTTTTTTTTTGGGCAGGGTTGGCCCTTTACTCCGCCCCCGGATTTGCCTGCAGTACGGCGCCAATCCGCCCCCTGCCCTTTAAGGGTAATCCACTGCTCTCATAAAAGAAAGGGGGAATTCCCCGTCGCCCCTTCCCCCCCGGCCAAAACCCCCCGCGGGGGGGGGAAAGTGACATCACAATTTTTTTACGGCGCGACGGGGGGCCCGGAGCGGCGCCCCCCCCCCGCGCTGGCCCCCCCCCCGTCCCCCCCTTATTCAAAAAGGGGGATTTGTGAGCTCAATACGGGTCACAAATCCGTTTTTCGAATAAGCCGGTGAACAAAGGCCTAAAAGGGCCCTAACCCTAAACCCCCCACTGTAAAAAAAAACCCCCCCCAAAGATAAAGTGTTTTCTAAAATAAGACCATCGAAAATTTTTATTTGTCACTTTTGAATCCTCCATGATTTTTCCCTGTAAAAAAGCTCCACCCTTCCCTTTCCCCAATGGAAAACAAAAAGGGTCCCCCAGCATGAAAGTTCCACCCCCATGCTGCACAGGGGGGTGGGGGTTTCCCGTTTAAGTTTCATTTTGGCTTTTCCCCCACCCCATAGCGTTTTGGGATTTAATCTTTTAGGGAGAGCCCTTTTTCTACATGCTTACTGTGTCCCCTATATTGCTTTTTGCAAACTGAAAACAGGACTTCTTATGACTTGCTTTCAAAAAGCGCTTTTTTTTTGCCACTCTTCCATAACGGCCGCATTTGTGGAGTACACAACTAATAGTTGTCCGGTGGACATATTCTCCCACCTGAACTGTGAATTTCTGCAGCTCCACATAACATCAACTACGCATTGTACCATTTATATTGAAATCATTTCTGAAAATGACAACTTGTCATCATGTAATATGTATCACAGAATACTTGCATTTAGCCGCATAGTCCCAGGATTAAGCAACCATCCAAAGTTCTTTGGTAGTATTTTAACAGCAATGTTCTCACATAGCGTGTAAGAAGAAAGGGCAACCATACAGAAGGCTGGCCGCACAGGTGTGCAACATTTTGGGGAATACCACGCCTCTTTCTCAAGCCTAAACGCAAGTATTCTGTGATACATATTACGTGATAACAAGTTGTCTGTTACTAATACATTTTCAGAAATTATTTCAATATAAATGGTACATTGCGTATTTGATGTTATGTGGACTTGATTTAGGATGGAAGAGGAGCCCTATGCTTCCATTGTGGATTAAGCGCTAGAAACAGTGAACTACCGATTTGTGCATGTTTGTACTAATCTCTGCAGCTCCTTGAGAATGACCTGGGCCTTTTGGCTGCTTCTCTAATGAGTGTTCTCCTTGTCTGGGCTAGTCAGGTTAGGTCTTGGTAGGTTAGCATTTGCGCCATACTCCTTCAATTTTAGGATTATGGATTGAACAGTGCGCCGTGAGATAAGAGCTTGGTTTATTTATTTTTTTAAACGTAACCCTGCAGTACACTTTGCCACAACTTTATCCCTGAGCTGTCTGGGGTTTTCCCTTTGTTTATCATGTTTGCTATTTATCACAAAGCTCATCTTCTCTCCCTCTATCAAATAACCCATATATCACAGAGCTCATCTCTTCTCTCCTCTACCATATAACCCAAATATATCACAGAGCTCAGCTTCTCTCCTCTACATATAACCCTAAAATATCAAGAGCTCAGCTTCTCCCTCATCTTCCTATATATCACAGAGCTCAGCTTCTCTCCTCTATCATATAACCCTATATATCACAGAGCTCAGATCCTCTTATTCTATCACATCCTGCTCTCAGACAGGGCAGCAAAAAGCACCTGACAGGTTACCTTTAATTATAATAAGTCAGGATGAGAAAATGAGCTGCAATTGTTAAAATATTACCATAAACCTGTCAGATGAATATGTTGCCCTGTGTTACAAATACAGATTCATACTACTAGTACGGGCTGAAAAACACATACAAAATGTATTATTTGATTAAAAGGAGCACTGAAAGAATGCAACAGACTTAGCAATGAATATGCTGCAGTGATGAGAGGAGTGCTCTCCTACAAAATCCAAAAACGTAGTCCAAAAGCAGTCAAGACAGATATTTTCAAAGAAAATTTAAAAAAAAGTCCCAACCTCCTAAAATATAACTTTTAATAGAAAGTATAAAATGTATAACATATTACAGGACCCATATTACTGGATGCTGATCCCAGCTCAATAAATAGGTGTACACAAAAAGTCAATATAAATGGGGACAGGGATATATGTCCTATTATGTCCCTTTTGTCTAAAAGCGGGGTATCGAAAAAGGGTGGTCCCGCACTACTAAGAAACCCTAAATGACTGTCTCTAAACAAAAAAATTTTGTGTTGTATGTATATGGAAAAGGCAGTTTTTCTACTTTATGGTCAAGTGTTAAACAAACAGTAAGAAGTAGAAAGCCTCTTGGTCAATATACGCTACCTCAAAAGTAATTATGGTTAACATGTAACGTGTTACTGTGAAAAGTCAACCTTATACACCATAATTATAAATAATTGGTAGCTACATACAGTCAAGAATAGAAACCTCATATTACTGTAAGTGGCTACATAGAAAAAATGTAGAGAAAAATTCATCCCAAAAACACAAAAATACAAAAAAAAAAATGTATTATTTGATTAAAAGGAGCACAGAAAGAATCAAACGGACTTAGCAATGAATTTGGTGCATTTGATTTTAAAAAGTTGCTCATCCCACCTCTTAGGCCATTTCAAATGGGTTAAAAAAAAGGAAATATTTCAGTCCCCGTAAAACGGGGCCGGGGGTGCGCAAATTTAAGGGGGTTTAAAAATCCCCGTCCCTTTCGTAATCCCAATTTTTTCCCTAGAAACTTGGATTTCTCTCCTTTTCCCCAGCCGCACAATACCCCAAAGGGGGGGGAAAAATTTACATGTGAATTTCCATAAAAGTCTATGGGGCCCCGAGTGCCGGGCCCCCCCCACCCCCCCCCGGCCAAAAGGGAAAAATTTTTAAAAACACCGTGTGAACCCAAGGGGCCCTTTGCCATGTTTTACCCTGGCTTAAAATGGGACCCAAAAACAAATCCCCTAAATTCAATTTTCCGGTACTGCCAAAAATTAACGTCTGATTACGTCCCCGACCCTTTCGGGAATCCAACAGTTCCATAAAACTATGGGTTACGTTTTCCCTTCCCCCCCCCGCTCCGGGGGAAACCACCGCAGGGGAAAAGGGGACAGGGCATTTACAGGGGGTTTAAACGCCTCCCACCCCGCCCCCTTCCACACGGCGTAATTTTTGGGGGGTAATTACGCCCCGCATATAAGCCGCGTGGACATAGCCTTAGGGTGGCAATTTACCCGGGTTTACGGGGTTTAGATGTATCCACACCACTTTTCAGTCCCTTGCAAAATTGCAAAGGGAAAATTCCCCCCGAATAAGTCGGGCTCACTATGGACTTCCCCTTTTAGCAACCTGGTAAAAAAAAAATGTAACTGTAATTTTGCTTTTTACATAAGGCACCCTATTTTTGATTTTACCTAACCATTTAATTTCTTTCTTAGATCCCTTATTTAATTTAAAGAACATACATAAAAACAAAATGAATATAGTGAAGATCTAGGTACACAAATCCACCGAGATTTAAGGCTCTAGTGAATGGGCTTTGCATATAAATTGTCTCTTTTCTTGCAGAAAACAAAATGGAATGCAGTAAAATTCCATTTAAAAAAAGTACTACTTCAGCATGCCTTCCCATGCCATTGTGATGCAGCTCTAGAAGCAAATGACAAGATATAAAGATTGCTGACGCATTTCAGGCTGAGCGCCGTTTACCGTATGGAGCTGCTGGATACTTTTCCCCATTTTTTATTAACCTATCTCCTGGCGGTCGACTGGGATATCCGAAGCACCTGTTCAACTTAGGTGTCTGGCAACATTTTGTGCAACATAGAGGAGTATTTTTTCATTTTTATTTGTTTTTTGACTTGCACATGGATGAGATTAGACTAGACCACAGGGCAATGAAGAGCCATACATAAAAGTATAATACAATACAATATCAGTAGCACTCTATAAGGCACTAAAACCGGTTAAAAAGGACATAAGAAATTTTCAGAACAGCATTTCTGCTACTATGGAATATATGAACAACTTTAGGTTCTTAGTGTACATTTTTGATCAAAACTGTAAATGCCCACCTATCACAGCAAGGTGACCCTAATTCAGGTGGGAACCTACACCACATGTAACCTCTCTTGGTGTCTGTTCAGACCTCCACATTTCAGGGTTAGAAGGTTCCAACGATAAACCAGTGTGCACCTATACGTTTATTCAAAACGGATGTGCTAACCAGATTTTGTTTTTTTTATAAAAGGATAATAGGTTTTTCTGAAGTGGGGGGGGGGGGGGGGGGGGGGGGGGGGGGGGGGGGGGTAGGTTTTTTTTTTTCCATACTTATCAGGTCCAGCTGATAACACTTACACCTATCAGGCCTTAGCTGGCCCGGAAGAAAAAACCTTCAAGAATTTTTCCCTGCGTGCAATCAAAGCTCCAGGGGGGGGTGGGGGGGGGGGGAGTCAGAGGAGACAAACTTTTTAAAGTCACTTTCATGGGGGGGAACTTTATAAAATTACATAAAAAAACAACAACCCAATAAAAAAAAAATCCATTTAATGGGTACTTTGAATTGCTTGTAAATATGTGAAAAAAAAAAATTTTGATAAAGTGTCCTTTTTAAACACTTGCGGGCCAAAAATTTCCCCTACAGATGCCCTTGCTGTTTATTGTGTTCCCGGGCCAAGGGGGAAAACAATTTGAGGCATACTACAAACAAAAAGTGTGCAACACCTCTAATGTTCACACGGTGTAATTGTGGGGTGTACAGTGTGCCCCGCAATTACGCCGGGTTTTTTGGGAAATTGCACTAAAGGGGGTTTTACTCCCGCGACCGGGGGGGGGGGGGGAAATCCCCGGGGCGATTTTTTTATGCCCCGTTAAAGGGGGCCCGTTACCATAGTTCTCTTGAGAAAATTTTGGATTACCAAAAAATTTCGGTGGGGCATCCCCGCCTTTTTTTAGCGCGCAAATCCCAACTTTAAATGCGGGGCGGAAATTTAAACCGTGGGGGAAATCCCCTTTTAAGGTCTAAAAATGTTTTTTATGTAATATATTGGGACACTGCATAAATAGAAATTCCTTAACATGAATTTAGCCAACTCTTTTAACCGCAAGTTTTTTACATTGCCCGGGGCGCTTTAAATAGTCATCACCGGCACTGAAAATTTACTCAGCAATTTTTTCTACCCTAGTCACCTACATTGGTTTTTGGGAAGGTTTGGAAAGCGACATGGGATTTGGGATCTATCCGGTTTAACTAAATTTATTGTGGGCTCCTTTCCCAAACCCCCCAAACCTCCAGCTAACAGATTACTGCCCCAAACCCCGCTCTATTCTTCACCTAACCCATTTCTGTTCTTTTTCATTCCCTGCTTCTCGCTGCAGGGGACACCCTCCCCCAACCCCGGGCCCCACCTTCCTTTTTACTGCTAAACCCACCTCCTCCTCAGCCCCTTTTGAAAAACCCTGCAAAACCCTCCCTTTTTTCCCCTTTTACCCTTTTTTTGGCCCCCTTTTAAAAGTGTGGCTCAGGGAAAACCCCCGGATCCGTCTGCAACAAACCACTGCTTTCATAACCTTTTCTTTTCCAACTCCCTAAAACCTGCTGGCCCCACAGAAAATGGCTCCGCAATCTGACACGGTTCCCCTTTTTCCGTTTTCTCCCCTTTTGGGGGGCTTTTTCACTTCTCCCACACCCCCGCCCTAAAAAACGGGCCGGGGTGGAGGAGTTGGGCAACTTCTCTTTTCCACACTGCATTTTACCAGGTCCACCCTTTCCCGCACCCCCCATTTTTCCCCTTTTTTTGGGGCCACACCCCCCAACTCTTTCGGGCCATTTTCCATCAGTTCCAGTGGCTCCCAAAACCCCCCGGCTCCCCCGCCGTTTGGATCTTTTTTGGCCGCCTGGCCCCCAAACATTCCTTTCTCTTCTGAAATCCCCCTCTCTCATCATGGGTGATTTTAACATCCCCATTGAGGGCCCCCATGTCTCCTTCTGCCTCAAATTTTTTTTCATTTAAACCCCCTCTCATGGCCTCTTGCAGTTTTTTGACTCCCCAACCCACAAGGATGGGAACCCTGGATCTGGTCTTTTTGTCTTTTTCCACAATTTCTAACTTCACTAAATTTTCCTTATGCCTTTCTCTCTGACCACGAAACTTATCTCCTTCTTTATCCTTAAAACCCAGCTTTTCTTGGGCAAAACCCGCCCAACATCCATAAGAAAAAATCTGGGGTCCATTTAAAATTTAAACTCACCGGGCACCATAAAAGTCCTCACTGCCCCCCAATTTTTCCTTCCCTTTCCCCGTCCAGACCAGGCTGTCAAACGTTTCAAGGAAAATTTCAAAAACCCCCCCTTTGTGGCATGTTGGGGCCCCCTCACACACCGACCACCAGAGCAGGCCCCCCCGCAGCCTTGGGCACACCTCAGACCGTTTTCTACAGCGATGGGTTTCCCGGTGGGCTTTAGGGGGCGTGGAGAAAGCAAAGCAAACCCGGGGAGACTTTCCCACTACAAATTTTTAAAAATCGGACTTATCACACTGCCCTTCACTGCGGCCAAACAAAAATATTTCACCTCCCTCATCTCCACACTAAACAAAACCCCAAAAAGCCTCTTTGACACCTTTTTACTCCCTCCTAAGGCCTTTAAAACGCAGGGCTTTCCGGGGCCCCTGACCTCTGTGCTGAAGACCGGGGCCCCTCACTTCAAAGACAAAAATTTAAAAAATCCCGGGTAAAAAAATATCTCAGTTCCCCAAAAAATACCCCCCCCTTTCCCTCCCCGGGACGGGCCCCTTTAATTTTACTCGCAACCCTTGACCCCAAAACAGAGGGAAAAATGTGGGGGGGGCTTCCCCCTGTCTGGCCCTCCCCCCCCCTGCTCTTCCACCCCATTCCCTCCCACCCCCTCCAAATCTATTTTTTCCTTGGCGTCCTCTCTCCCCCTTTTGCTACTGAAAACCCCTCCCCTTTTTCCCCTGGGATCTTTCCATCTTCCTTCAAACACGATCCCTAACCCCTTTTACTAAAAAAGGGCCCTCTCTGGACCCTTTCCCGTGCCCGTTGATAAACTAACCCCCACCATCTCTAAACCCGCCCTTCATCTCTAAAACCCCGGAACGCTTGGGGCTACTCTCGTAATCCACTTTCTCTCGCTAACTCTCTTCTTGACCCGTTTCAAACAGGGGTTTTCCCCCCCACCCCAAACTCCCGGAAAAAATGCCCTTATTTAAAATCTAAAAAGGGCCTCCTAACAGGGAAAAATCTTAGGGAAACTACCCATTGTTCTTTTTCTTGGATCTCTCTGGGAGCAATTTTACACTGTGGATCAAACCCAAATTTTCCTCCAGCCCATGCCAGCACCCTTGGCCTTCCCGGACATCTGCTCTCGCTTGGGTTTTTGTCCTACCCTTCTCTGACCGCTCCCTTTATTTTCTCGTTTTTTGGTTCACCCCTTTCCTCTTCCTCTTGCCCGTTGGGGGGTTTCCCCCAGGGAAACAGTTTTAGGTCCCTCCTCCCTTTTTATTGAAAACACCCCCATTGGACAAACCCCCAGTAGATTTGGGTTCCGGACCAAACTCTTTGGGGATTTTCACCCAATTATCACCTCCTCCCGTGACACACCCCCGCCTTGGGGTACAAAAACCAGTGACGTCTTTTCCGCTTCTGACAATTTATGTCCTCTCTCCAATTGAAACTAAACCTCACTTTTGACTGAACTGCTGTCTTTTTCCCCCAAACTACTAACCAAAACCCCCCCCGAATTTTTTGTTTCTGTAAAGTGGTACCCCCCTTTTTCCTTAGGCAGCAGGCCCGCTGTCTAGGGGTTTTAAATTTGGGTTCTGATCTTTACCCTTTTCCCCCTATATTCCCCAAACCCTCGCCCCCTCCTGTCACCTGCACCTCAAAATATCTCCAAAAACCCCTCCATTTCTCACTGTGGAAAAAGACCCCCAAAAATCTCATTTCGCTCTTATTTTTTCTCGTCTTGGGCTACTGCAACCCCTTGCTTTTTCAGTTTTCCCTCTCTGGGGAAACTCTCCCCTCTCCAAATTTTCCCCGAATGGGAGCACCAGGCTTTCCCCTTTTTTCCCCAGCCGCTAAACTTATGGGCCTTTTACCCTGGGGTCAGTCACTTTCAACTGGTTGCCCATCCAGTACAGGATAAGTATAAACTCAGCACTCCACCCTAAAGGGTCCCACAGCCCCTGCTCCTTCCTACAACTCCTCCCCATCCTGTTTTACCGCCCTAAACCCCTGGTCTCCCCCTCTGCTGATGATAAACAGAATCATTCGTCAACTTTCCCAACCTCCCAAGGGCCCCCCTACAAGATTTCCACGTGGGGGGACCAATTCTCGTTGGGAAAATGCTACCGGGGCGATCAGGCACCCTTCACAACCCTCACATTTTAAGAGGGCCCCTGAAAAACAACTTCTCGGGCTGGCCCCCAAGATCCCTAAAATGCTAAAAACACACATCTTTTTATCCCTGCACTTTGGGCCCCTCACAGGCACTTATCGGGATTTAGATTTACACCTGGGGGGCAGGTTTCCATTTTTTTATGTAAAAACCCCCCGCTATTTATGAAAAAAAGGCTGGAAACCAAAGTAAACTTGGCACGTCTTACCCTTTGTTTCAACCCCCAAAAACCCCAAAAAATTGTAAGCTTCACGAGGGAGGGCCCCCCCACACCTTTGTCTCATTTTTTAAGTAAAAATTTTTAAGTGTAATGACGTTGTTTAAACCCTTTTTAATTTTTAAAGTGCTGGGGGAATTTTGTTGGCCGGGTTTGAAAAAAAAAAGATTATTATTATTATTATTATTATCCAACTCCCTGACGTTTTCCAAAAAGTTACTCCACACCAGAGGTGCTCTACCATGAGATCAGCAGCAAATACTAACCACAGAAACATGGAGAGGAAAAATAAGTTGAAACCATAGAAGCATTAATAAGTATACTAGAAGAGACGAATGGATGCATTAAACACGCTCCAACAATGGGTTAAATATTTTCAGCAAAAGATGGAAAATAATGATTTTCAAAGTGATGTGCACGTGCACTGCATTCCAAGTCCCTTAAGGGAAGTGAACGGGTTAAATGGCTATTAAAGTCTAGAGCAATCTTTGAAAGTGGCATACGCAATTATAAATACGGATAATTAGCAGCTCCAGCCAAGAATAAAATGTCACAATGTCACACAGATCTGTCACAGTCCGCTAATGAATGTAGTCACATATCTCCAGGCTTTCCTCCTCTTCACAAGCCTGTTGCAAGTGACCAACCAGGGCAGGCGCAGAGGGGATACAGCTCACTCAGTGCCGGGAGAGACTTCACACTACTTGATACTTGCCCATTTGGCACTACCACCCCACACCACTAATAACCAGACTTTCACTTGCTCTTATTCCAATCTTATCATATACATAAGAGTTTGGAAGAGTAAGAAAAAAGTGAAGAAGAAAATTAAAAGTTAAAAAAAAAAAATAATATAGTTACAAGACCCCGTTGTCCGGAGATATCTTAACACAGCATACTGACCATCACATCCTATACAGGGCAATGTCACAGAATAAAGTGCATGATTGTATAATGAAATGCGTCCACATCTTACAAGTTATCAAATGCTCTGCTTGCTGTTACTTAGTTGGGACTTTCCATGTTTACTTCCAGGGGATATTAAAGTCTGGCCCAGTCATGTGATGGGACGCACGTAGCTTGCTACAGAATTATAATTCTTGAGATAGATTCGGCACTGAATCCTAGCAAAGTATATGGAGGCTAAAATCTGCCTTTTAAATCAGCATCAAATCCAAGTGCAACGATTGAAAATCCACACTGAATCAGAGTGGATTTTGCGCCGAAATTTTCAGCACTGAAAATCAGCTGTGTAAACCTATCCTAAGCATATATCCTCACAGCCAGTTTTTCAGCCAGTTTTTCAGCCTGTTTTCGGTTTTGAAAGCCGTCTGTAAATCGGCTGTCAAACTTTTACATGAACCTCTATGGAAAATCTATGCAGCAGCCCCCAATGCTGTTTCTCACTGCCGGCGGTCCGAAAAAGTTTGAAAATGTTCATTCTTCCATTTGGTTTTCGTGGGGACATGAACATTTCAATGCAAAGGGGGACAGGCTTTTCTCCGCAAACCGCGCAGAATAGCCACCCCCGTGCGGCAGTGTGCACGGCTGCAAAACAGAGCAAATACCGGTCGGCTAATGTGACCGGTGTTTGCTCTGTGCCGTGGAGACATGCCCTTAGGGGTGTTTCCATGGCGTCTTTTGGGCTGTAAGTTCGCCGAAATAGGTGCTGGAATATGGTCCAAGCAATGTACAATACAGTTGTCATAGACATCACTAAAATATTTTACGATCGTAATATAGTGCGTGTCTGAAAAGAAGCAAAATGTCACTTCTTTTCAGGCCTATACGTGCTTCAAATAGTTAAGTACAGATGTGCCTCAGGCTATTACACGTGGTTTGCAAGCGCGTCATTTCAACAGCGCAAAAAACATGTATTGTGACGTGTACTGTAGGCGCCACAATACGTCGTGTGAACCCGGCCTTGAGGTGTATTCACACAGCTGATTTGCACCAGTAATAGTGGATTTTGCTTGTGGATTTGACACTGATTGTCAGAGGCCGGTTTTCAGCCTCCTATATAGTGTGATGCAAGGTGAGGAAATGACCTGTCAAGTCTTTTTCAGTGCTGAATATTTTTGTCGCTAAAAATAAATTCCATGCTGAAAAGCAATCAGTGTTGTGTCTACTACGACGTGGATTTTACATTAAAAACAATGAGAGAAGGACTGAGGTCAGATTGGACGCTAATTCATAGCCGTATTCTGTGGTGAATCCGCATCCAAATCCGTCTTGTGAACAGACCCTTAGGGTAGGTTTACACATCCGATTTTAGAGTGTAATTGGTTGTGGATTCCGCATCAAATTCCATGTTAAAATCTTTGTGCAAGCTGACTTCCATTCTTTCGTATGGGCAAAAAGTGCTGTAGCTAACAGAGCTAACTACAGTGTGCATTTTTCATGCCACAGATTTCAAATCCGTAATGTGGATAAAAAGGACGGATACGTCCATTCTTTGTAACAGATCCCTCTTGGTAGGGATGACACAATGGCACTTTGGCAGGAATGACATGGACTAGCCCGTTTAATGTAGGGCTAATTTATGTCCAAATCGGAGATGAAAACGGCTTCTGCAAAGACAAAATTCTCGGCAGAAGTTCACACAAGAAGTATCTGCTGTGGATTTATCACGGATTTTACTGTGGATTTTTCTACATCATCTTCAATGGGAAAAGGCAAAATATGCACTAAAATATGCAGCTAAACTGTTCCTATGGATTTTGCCTCGACTCATTGCAGTCAATAAAAAATCTACAATAAAATCCACAATAAATCCATCACTCATCTGCCACCAAAATCCGCTGCAGATTTGCCCCGAATGAACGTACTAAGATGATAGTAGCTGGAAAAAAATTGGTCTGTAGGCGCAATATATCATGCAGGATACACAGGCAATGACATACCGTTTTTTACTGCATCTTTTATATTTTGGAACAACCCAAAGCAATGGCAAGTAGTCACTAACCCCAGTCTAGCAATTTCATACGGTTCTGAAGTTGCCAGAACAATGCGGCCACTGAGACTACATCTGAAATGATGGCTAAACACTGAAGACAAATTTAGTATCTGGACAATATTGTTACATTCCTACACTTTATTCATCAATGAAGATATACACAGTGGAGTCACAGTATTATAACCACTTCCTACATTCAATGCTGGAAGCGAGTAGCTCATGAAAGAAGTTACTTGTAGTGAGCTGGCTTGGTGGGTATGTAAGGCGTGCAATAGGCTGTCTGCACACATCCCTTGTTGCGGTCATATGTAAAAGGGGAAATTTATCAGACTTAAAAAAAAAATGATGATTATTGGCTATATATTTCTTAAAATGTATATTTCCTTTCTTCCCACCAGTCCATGCATTTTCTATTTTGTCCATGGCACAGTTTATCCAATTCCTACTGTTATGACTCTTATAATAAAATGAAATCACTAAGTGCGATCACATGTGACTTTCAGTGGAGACATGGATTTATTTTATGGTGGTTGTTATTATTCTGTTCTGCAAAAAAAAAAAGAAAACCCCCCAAAAATACAAAACCCTACAGACTGTACAGGGTAAAAAAGGGTTTCTTTGGGTGAGCAGAGAAAACAAGGTCAAAAGACTATACTGATTTTGAAAAAGTGCAACCAAGGTAATGAGGAAGCTGCTAAAACCTAAAGCGTAAAGGGGTTTAAACCTGAAAAGTTTGATGCCATTACTAACCCCTGTTATTGGTACATCAATAAAACGCATCCGTTTGGCTGCAGAGCCCTTGACGTCCCGATCACTAGGGGGCTGTTACGTACGGGGGGGGACCGCAGGGGAAAAAATGACGGGTTTAGAAGCAGCGGACTTCTTTATTTTTCGGTTTATGACTGGAAAGTAATGTACAGGAAAGAAAGCGGTTACAGAGCAGCTCTTTCTTTTACAGCATTTTACTCCCGATCAGAATTGTGTAACCAGAACATTTTGAAAATGCTGTAAAAGAAAGTGAAAAAGGGACAACTGGGTTCCATTTTCCATTTAGGGGCTTTCCATCTTTAGGGGGTTGTCTATGAATATTTCCCAAAAGTCAATTTTTTTCCCTCTAGAAATGGTCCAATTTCTATTCAAGGTCTGTGCCTGGTATTGCAGTTCAGTCCCATTAGGTTAAAAAAAAGGAATATGTTTTAATACCACACAAAGCTCATTGACAGATGTGGCGCTGGGACCCGCATCTATCTTCAGAATGGGCCCCCAAAAGTCGTTTTGTTTGCATGGTACTTGTTTAATCTTGTTTTATGGGAGATCCATGGACAGCCGAATCAATTGCCATTGAAGTGAGTATACCGTGCAAGCATTACCTACTCTCTGTTCTGATCTGAGACTTTTAGGTGTGTGTCCTAGAGGAAGAACTCGCACCTATCAGACATTGATGGCATATCCTATCAATAAACCAGACATGCCTGAGATGGAAAACCCCTTTAATCCTGGAGATAGCCTTTAAGCAAAAAATAAAAAGGTGCCCAAAAAGTAAAATCTCAGTCTATTGTGAACATCATGTTTGGGCCCTAAATTCGGATTTGCAAAAAAATTTGCATGAAAAGCTAATGTTCCAAGACATAGGAAATGAAAAAGATTTCCTTTTGGAACACGCCAGGCCAGTATGTATTAGCATATTGTTTTTCCTCCAGTACATAAGAGCGTAGTATACTCCAATATTTCTTACAAATTATTTGTTTTATTTAATCAATAGGACCCATGCCACTGCATGCCTATACAATGGGGTAAGTTGCAGCTTTCCTCTTGACGTACACCTCCATCCTAGAGCTCTGACGTAGTGTGAACGGAGGTTTATATACAACCTGCAGTTTATTACCTACTTGATAACCCTATACAATCTCAAAAGGAAAACCTTACTTTTCAAGGCTTAGCAATACTAGGAGGAAACCGAGGAAATGAGGAAAAAGAGGCACGTGCACTTAGGGTATGTTCACACTGCTTAATTGTGGTCCGTACTTCATGGCATAATTGTGCTGCAATACACCCAAAGTAGGTCTGAAATTACGGTAAAATCATAGCACTCATTGATTGCTATGATTTTACAGCGTATTCTCCGACGTGTAATTTACCGGGGGAAAAAAAAATGCATGAAATGAATAGGGGCCCCCCTGAGCACTCAGAATTATGACAACCCCCGGCATCCTCAAACTCGGCCCAGCTGTTGGGGAAAATACAACTCCCATCTGCCTTTATAATCTTAAAAAGGGAAAAGGGGGCGAAGTTTCCCAACATGGCGGGCCGCAGTTTGAGGATGCCTGCACTAGCCAGAGCGTACTTCAAAAACACCTGGCATATAGCGGCGCGCATAGTACATGCCGCTATACACCGGCTATAAGTTGTGTGAATTCACTCTTACACCACTAGTTTTTTAGCCATTTTTGTTTTTAAAAACCCGGGCTACACATGGATTAAAACTGGGAATCCATCAGGCTAAAATCCCAATGATGACTTTGGTCCATTTTATTTATGCATGCAACCTTATTTTAATGGCATGAACCTAAATGTTTAATCTGTTACGTGATGTAAAACCTTGCACATGTACCCTATTGAAATCAATGGTTTGCATGGGGCAGATCTATTAGATTTTTCTACACTCTCTTCAATGATAG
The DNA here is from genome assembly GCA_025379985.1 of Phyllomedusa bahiana. Taxonomy (NCBI): domain Eukaryota; kingdom Metazoa; phylum Chordata; class Amphibia; order Anura; family Hylidae; genus Phyllomedusa; species Phyllomedusa bahiana. Next base: position 171,776 of record JAODAL010000032.1, read on the forward strand.
GAGGAAAAATCTGCACTAAAAACTGCAGACAAGCTTTTCCTGTGGATTTTGCTATGTCCCATTCAAATCAATCAAGAAAATAAGCACTAAAATCCACAACTCATCCGCTACAAATTCTGCACCGGATGGGGTCTGTGTGAACATACCCTAAAAGAATTTTGTAGTTGAAAAAAAAACTCTTCAGTTTGTCAGTAGGAAAATACAGACAGTCCCCAACTAACATTTCAACTTATATTTGTCTTGTATTAAAACAGAGACTTGGGCCGTGTTTCACATGCTGACGTCACACACGATCACACCTAAATAACTTGAAGCCTTTCTCTGCGATTCCTCCTTATTTACCCTTTCCCCCACCACCCGCCTTTCCGGGAACCTCAGCTTTGGACAGCAATGCAGTTCTGCCTCACGCTGCACCTCTTGTGCGGTCTGCCCCAGATCTGTTCTCACTGCTCCCAGTCCCGCACACTCCCTTTAGTTCCTAAGTATAGTGTGGAAAATACAAGTGCCGATTCCACGCAGCACTTTAGAGCAGAAAGGGAGGTGAAATTCTTCCAAAAAAGGGGACAAGACAGCAAAAACAAATGTAAAAAAGGGGGTTAACCCTTCCCTGCATATCCAACACTAAAAAATTTTTTATTTTTTTTGGAGTTACTTTTTAAAAAATTAACGTTCCGACTTACAAAAAAATTGAACTTTAAAAAACAAACCTACAGTCCCCCATCCCGTTCGAACCAGGGAGGGACTGCATATATACAATAAGGTTTTCAAAACAACAATGCTTTCTATTTCAAAGGCAAAATTCCCTTTTATCTGGGGGTGCAATTTCATAACCCCTTTAAAGGGGTTGTCTCAACAAGGATTGCTTTTTTTGTTAAAGATCTTGCAAAAACAAAACACTTTGCAATATGTGCCCCATTAAACAGTGTCCTACCTATTCTGAGATTTCTCCTCTTGAATGGGCTGCATCAGCTCCTGTGGTCACTATAGCTACAGACCTGTTTGATCTTTTCTAATAGTTTGCCAGTGCTGGTCGCTATAGCTACAGACCTGGCTTCTACTGCAGCCTAGTAGCAGCCAGTAAACACGTCCCTGAATTCAAAGTGAGACCAAGAAAACAGGACTGTGGTGACATGAATCAATGTAGTGAGACAATCCCTTTAAGCTGCCAGAACAATGCAGCCACTGACAATACATCTGACTTATTGGCCAAACAATGAAAGCACACTAATTTTTTATATAATTTATTTTGTACATGCCCAACCACCCCTCTATCCAAACTCCTCTTCCTCACAGTCCCAATCAGGATTCCCACCAGTGATCATACCTAGCCATCATTCATTCATCATCTGCCCCTTAGTATTGCACAAACTGTAACTCATTGCTTTTCTTTGTGAGCTTTAGCAGTATAACAAAAGTTGGCTTAATAGAAAAATAACAACTAACAGTTTTAATTGAAAAAGATATGATCATCACGTATGAGATATTATGGATCCATCACATTTATTTGGTAAATTAGGAAAGTTAGCTGGGTGCACTGTAACTTCATAGATGGCAGGTATAAATAGCTCAGTAGTACTCCTGTATTAATCTTCATGTAATAACTGGAGTGATACAAAGCACTGATTGCATTAGAGAGCCCACTGACCTGAGGATGGGCTGCTCAGTGCAGTTATCCTCGCTATGCTGGGCTTGATGCCTGGTGATGACTGGACACCTCGGCTGATATGCTTTGGCATGCTCCAAGAGTACAGCTGCACATTTACATATGCAATGACCTAGATTAGCATTCCCTATCACAACCCATCAGACCTAATTAAAGTAATGGAGCTTTCATACAGCCTTAAGTGGGAAAGGGGATGTGGAGCCATGGACAGGGCCCATGCATGCTCGTGGCTTGTCAGGCTATAACAAGCATCCTTCTACTTGATTAAAACAATATATTCTGCGTGTATAATTTCCCTTCTCCCCCGTAGAAGAACCTAAACAGCAGAAAAATACAGACAAATGTCCTTGGAAGAATTAAAAACATGGATAAAATGACAAACTCCGATACTGTAGGTGGAAAAAAATATACAGCGATAATGATCTAAAAGTCATTAGATCCACTGACAAATTTCGTTTTACATATGATATAAATATACTATGTCCACAGCAATGAACAATCTACTTTGTAATATGTCAACATTTATATGTTAACGAAGTAACTATAGACGCACAGCGCCATAGATGCAGATTTATGAATAAGGCTGGGATACACGTAAAAAGATAAGGGCCTATTCACCCAAAGCTGCGGACCTGGAGCAAAAAGCCAAGATGATACCCTTAAATATATTTCATCACAATTTTGGATGTAGCTTAGCCCTATGCGACCGAGATAAAACCTGGTTCACATTTACTTTGTGATTTCCGTTTTTCTGTTCTATCATAAGAACAAAAAAATAAAATAATGGTGCTGAATTGTTTCAACAAAGACCCCATTGACCATAATGGGGCCCAGTGGGTTTCAGTCAAAGTGTTCTTTATTTGAATGAAAAAAAATCTATAGTGCCACATTGGGGTTTCTCCCCATTTTTGATGAAATCTATTACTTGGGTCGCTACTGAAACCTCCTGTGTAAATGTGAACCGGGTCTAATCCACGTTCCAGCTACCCCAAGTCTACACAATACTAATTTTATTTTTTGCCTTTCTAAAGTCTTTTTGAAGCATGATTTACAGGCTGAATTAACACAGATTGCAAAGTGAAACACACATGGGTCCGGAAACTGTGTGAAAAAAACAGTCATGTCAACATCCCCTAAGGATATGTTCACACACTGCTGATATCTGTGAAAATTGTTCCACCAGACTTTCAGAAATCGTCATTGTGTTTGCATAAAAGTTTCCTCATATAAAGCAGTTTTCTGGGTGTCATAAAAAATAGTTTCTTATACATCAATTATGACATTGACAGATCAATGTTCCAATGAGTCATTGTTTGGTTGGCCTCCTGACATGGCCATGTTGGTAGTTAAAGGGTTTTTCCCACCAGGTAAAATTGAGGTGGAAAGCTTGCAAATTAAATAATAAACATTTTACCATTATCAAAAATTCTGTACCATTTTTATTTTAGTTGCTCCGTTAAGTGATCCATAGTGTACAGCTCGTCTCCAGGGGGTATGACCAGTAATGAAAGCTCCTCAGTCCTGGTCGCACATGCCCAGACATAACCTCTCCTCTCAGGCAGCTACTGTCAGTGTCTTATCTGCTTAAAAATCACACACACTCACTGCTGAGCGAGTGTTCAACCACAGGTGCAGTCATTCTACTCCTGTAATCTGTACTCCTTAGTAATTAGTCAAACTGCAGATAAAGATATATATATAAAAAAAAAATAAACCTCAATCAGGTATGAGCATTGAGGAAAAAAAAATTGTATGGTTCTAGCAGGGATTTAAACCTAGTATCCCTATGCTGAAAGGCAGAAGTGCTAACCATTAAGCTACATTGTAGCTACTCACAGCTCTTCACATAAACAGACCTTTGTTGGTCTAGAGCACAGCAGCAGTAGTCTGAACAGCAAAACCCTTCCCACACCCATTTCCTTTTGTCTAATTGGCTGGCTTATCAGCACATGTGCAGTCTACTACACTCATTGTAATGTGAATGAAGCTGCATGGAGATGCACTCTCTCCACTGAGCACGCATTGAATAACTAAGGTTGAACCGTGCATGCCTCGTACATACATTCGCTGACCTAGCCCTCCCAATGATGTGCAAAACAGTGAAGATGTGATCACATAACCCACAAGTGAAACCGCAAATGCTGATCATTTCAAAATATGCTAGTATATTAAAGGTGTCTTCACTTTCCTTGTTCAGAACAATGGAGAGAGTAAGATTTTCTTGGAAAAAAAACTATTAAAAAAAGATGAAATCTGCAAAATGTCTATGCAGTGTTCTGCACGCTGTAGACTGGCAAATTCAAAAGATGCCCCAAAATTGAACAAACTTTTAAAACTCCAATTCACTTAAATGGGTCCCAATATTGGTACAGAAATTTTCTATGTAAATAAACAACACGAGCACTGGTGCTCTGCAGCGCTGGGGCCCTGGGTTCAAATCCCACCCAGGACATCATCTGCAAGGAGTTGTATGTTCTTCCCTTGTAAACATAACTGGTATTCTAGTTTCCCCCACAAAACATATTGACCGTTTAATCTGGAATATAGCTTCTTAACCCAATGGGAAGAGGGACCAATGTGAATGACAGTCTCTGTAACGCGCCGTAGACTATAAAGAAGCAAGAAAAACAAATATACATCTATTCCATAGTGTGCTACTATATCCCAGACTGTTTTGTTAGGGTGGGGACAGATTAAAGTTAAAGACTTGCTATTTCCTATAATGAAGTGGCCTTTCAAATCCTGGTTTAATCCCGGCTGTAATGTGATATCCCATATGAAACTGTTGACACAAAACAGTCAACGCCTGACGCCATTAATCATGACATAGTCATTGACATGTAACAGATTGTATCAATACCCAAGTACATAAACTCAAGTTAAAGGCTATTACCAGGGCATATGGATGTCATGTGGGGAGGTCAAAGACGGAAGGGTGGCTAATTCTTGAGAGCTTGAGCCGTCCATATATTAGAAGTCCTGTCCATATTTGTTGGTATCCATTTGAAAACCGATCTGACCGTTGTCGTACATCTACTACAGAAACCATGGCGCTGGTGTGAACAAGACCTGACCTTCTACGAAAATCCAGAGGTTGCGATTCTTGACTAACTGGTTTCATACCTCTTGGTGAGAAGCCAACCACTGCTAAGGTTTTAGAGAAGCTATGGTTTCGACTGAAATTTTTAAGAAATTTTAAGGGGAAAGGTATAACTATAGAACAAAATATTTTCAATAACTTTTTGATTTTCACTTTGAACATAGTTTAGGATTAAATATAAAATTATCCGTATGGGAAACTAACATTTTAATGTGGTCTTTTACGGTATGTATTAAAAAAAGGGGAAAGGTTTATGCAAAGGTGGGAATCAGTAAGAGTACTTCTAGGCCTTACTCTTATTTGTAGATATCTGGGTTTTTATATTAGGCACCTGTATTGTCTGCAACCCCCTAATATTATTTACTAGGACAATTGATAGTAATCTTCTTTATCTGCAGATTCCCTGATCTTACTTTCAATTCCTCTAGTAAGTGTATGTTATAGGTTTCCAGGATCAAAAAAAAAAATACTTCTAAAAAAGGGTTTTCTGAGATTTTCAGAAAATCCTTCCACTGCCTAGGACTGTTAAAATGAAATAAATAAATAACCGGTACTCACCTTGCCCACTTCTGTAGTTTTAGCACCACTGGATCTCCACTGATCCCTTAGCAAGGACGTTACGTTCATCACTTACCTGACCATGACCCAATCACTGGTCTTACGGAGCTAAATGGCTTTACAGCTACGAAACTAACAGGGAACAACAGGCTCTGGTAGCACTGGAATAGGGTAAGTGGGAGAGGCGAGTATCCGTTAATTTTTCATTTAATGCAGTCCCAGACAATAGGACGTTTTCTTAAAATCTAGAGCTATCTAATAGATTTGATATAGGCCTAATAATAAAAAAACAATTAAAAGGGATTGTCCCATCTCATATATCATCTCTGAGGCCAGCTAGTAGCACACTACGAGCCGGCTTTAGAGAACGGAGAGGTGGTCACAACTGCGCAGTTCTCCCCATTAATTTTTATGTGAGTTCTGAATATATCTGAGTGTGCTTGGGTATTTTCACAACTCCCACAGAAATTAACTGGGAACAGCTGTGTAAGCGCGGCCATCTCTCCATCCTCCAAGGTTGGCTTATAACAAGGTATGAGCTGGCCTCACAGATATAACAAGATGCCACAAGCCCTTTAATAATGATACTATATACCATAGACTGACAGATTAATCTTTGGTAATCAAGCAGTTGTTCTCAGTACAAAACTCCGGTATGATTTTCACCCCACACATAACACCAAGGAAATTATGAATGCATAATGTGTTCATTTACTTTACTATCATTGCTAAGTGAGATTTATATTCTTAAAATGGGCCCCATAAATATTACCAAAATCTGAAAAACCGGGGCACCTAAAAGGTCCTTTTAATTCCAAATTAGAGGGTTTTTTTTAAGCTACATCAAAAAGGTGGGGGAGGTTTTAAACCCAGAAGAAAGCGTTTTGAATTACTTGGCCATGTGTTGTATCTTGCCCTTGGACTTTGCAAGGGTGTTTGTTTTAGGGCAGGGGTTCCCCGTCCATGGCAACATTCCAGTTCACACATACAGTTTGATGTGACTGAAAGACAAGACAAAACAGTCTGAGCTTTTTGAAATCCTAGATTGCTGTATAATTCCTAAAAGCTGGGAAAAACAATATAACTAAAACGGAAATTCCCGTGAAGTTTTGGGCTCTATAAAAAACTAGTAAAAAATCAGTCCACATATACTGCTTTGTAGTACACCTAGATTCGGAAAGAGTAGTTTTTGTTAAACTGGTTTCTCAACATTCTCACGGGTTGCCTCAATGGGAAATATAAGGGTTTCCCATTAAAAGCACAACCGCAGAATAAAGTCTACCTAGAATAATCACAAAAACGTTCCTCAAGTGAAAAAACACCCTTCTACAAGCCTAACAGTGATGGCCGCATACAATTAGCAAACTGGCCAAAAAGAGAACACAACAAAAAAAAAAAATACTTCTATAGGTTTTCTGCCTGGCATCAGTTTGTTTAAAAAAGGGGTTTCCCCCAATAATAAATTGACACGGGGGGTTGGTTACCAAGACCCAAAGCAATTTCCGAAAGGATTTGACAGGGTGGTTTAAAATTTCCCTGCGTGCCATAGCCGAAACCCTTGTTGTAAGAATTTTTTGATTGGCAACAAAAGCCTCTTTCCACAAGAAACCACAACAGAACCAATGGATTCAATGAGTATCAAGTATGATCATAGGCTGGTGAAAGACATTCTATAAACAGCTCTATGCTCTGGTCAAAAGAGGTGGAACCTGAACATGGGACCCTCTATATTAACTCAGAATTCCCCAGTAAAGTTTGATAGCTGCAAATGGCATTTGTAAGGCTCTGTCCACACAACGAGTATTTTAAATCAGAATCTATGCAGTAAATTCTATTGTTACCTGTGAAATACCAATTCTGGAGCCTCTTCTCTTATAATGTTATGTTGTGCTGTTCCTCTGTTATTCCTCCTAGAAATGTATTACTGAATCTGTCAGCTGGGTGTTACTATTCCAGTTTTCAAAGGGGTGTGTCCCTGCACAAACTGACTGTCAGCACTAATTGGACAATAGTATGTGTTTGTACCGTGTTAGCCATAGAAAAGTAGTAGAAGAGTGAAGAAATCAGGCGATACCTTTTAGAGGCTAACTGAGTATATTTGATGGTGAGCTTTCGAGAGAACTAGCTCCCTTCTTCAGACATGATGTTATACCATTGGACAATGTCAGAATATGCAGGGATACCCCCCAATAGGTAACACCCAGCTGACTAATTCAGTAATATATTTCTAGGAGGAATAACAGAGGAATAGCACAACATAGAGTTGATGCTCCAGAATTGTTATCTCACAAGGATTTGCCGAAACAGACATGGCAGGAGATGTCACAGGTCCTCTTTAAACATTGGAATGTATAGGAAATAGAAAAGATCAAATACAAACATGTCATTCAGCAACCATTGCCTGCTGTCCTTTGTGGTTTGTGGATTCTGATAGGGGGAAAAACATTCCACCACATGAATTTCTAGCCAAGCTAGCCTGATAAAGGCATATGAGAAGATGTGGTCTTAAGAAGAAAACCCTTGTAAACAGACTGTAGTCTCTTCTGGTGCCCTAAAATATGATGACAATATGGAAGCATTCAATGCTGCAATGTTACTGGTTTGTGACTAGATCTGGGACTCCTCCAAGCTGTAGTTAGAAGAATAAATATTCACATCTGTCTTGGACGCAAACCCAATGGACACTATTAAAGTCAATGAGGTCCTTCAGGCGCTGTTGGGGTCTATCATGTAAGGGCTGCAGCACCATTGTTATTTTCAGTTTCTATAAAAAAAGGCAGATGTGGATTTTTCCTAACAGGGAGATTTGGGAGAAAGCAAGGGCCACATCTATGAAATTTGGTGCTTAAACTCCAAATTTCATAGGTATTATAATAGCATAGAATGCGCCTGATCAGGCGCATTCTAGCACTAGGACGACATTTCGGCTCAGGTAAACCACTTTCAAAGTGGTATACCTGTTGCAGCAGTAATGCACCTAGAAATGCCGCAGCAAAGCTATAAATCTATAGCTTCGTACGGTTCTAGTGCGCCCCGCCGCCTGCATGCCCCCCTAAATCAGGCGCATTACAAACTGCCGTGGGCGCGCTGTAATGTGCCCGATAATGGCGTTCGGGAGGATTTAAAACTAATGCGAATGGGGCTGCGCCTGCTGGCGGGCTGAAAATACGCCATCCCCTTCATACATGCCGCCCCAAATGTTTTGTAGTTACAAGCTAGAACGATTGAAAAACAAATCTGTCGAAGTTCAAGTAAGGCTATGTTCACACGGCGTAATTGCGGGGCGTACAGTACACCTCGCAATTACAGCAGGTGTTCGGGAGTAGCCTGATACGATGACATGTCATTCATCTCCCCGCATGTACAATACGATCGTATTGTACGAGCGCAGAGAGGAGGCGTAATCCATAGTTCTATATGAGAACTGTGGATTACCGTAATTTCGGCGCGGAAATTTGACCATGTGACCATACCCTAAGGGTGGGGAAATGATTTACATAATGGGAGAGATATAGGAAATTTTAAAACACTTTCCCCCCAATAGATCCAGAACATGGAACTCATAAGGCATGAACCAATCTGCCCTAACTACATTCAAGTAAGAGTTTTATATGGTTACAGAAGTGTTAATATTATTTTGTTGTAAGTAGTCTAAGTCTTTCGTGAAGCCCTCTCCAGTTTCTCAGGCGGCTAATCCACAGATGCACAGTTCTTATGGTGGAAAAGGCTCATTCGCTCTAGAGATTGAACCTTTTTTTTCTCTCTTTTTGACCCCCTTTGTCTGTTTGCAAAAAGGAATAATTAAACCAAAATCTATAGTTTGCTTAGACTTGATTTAAATGTAACAAGGCTAGTGAATAAAGTGCTGAAATTAGGAGATCCAAGAGGAAAATCTGTATAAAAAACAATCGACGTGTTAAACAAAAAAAAATAAAACCACTGTTCAATGGTGGATGCTAGACAGGTAGCCTTTTTCGGATTATGGTAAACATTCATGAAAATGTCACTCTGATATTTACTTTCAAAGTTTTTCTTTGAACTTCAAAGAGCAAAAATACCAAGAAAAACCCTGAACAGTATAACAATAACGCTAAACCTTTTGCATCAACAATCGGTACAGAAAAGAGAAACTAAAATGTATTTTCACACAGAATTTCTTTAGCAAATTGAAAATACAAACACATCTATACTATTTTAAAGCCTACAGTCCACACAGTGGTGATTAGCCCCACATTCTAAATGGAAAGCAGAGGATTAGTTATATTACTGGAAATCCTACTAAGATTCTGTTCACACAACCAATAAGTAGTGCAGCATTTACTGTAAGTACAATACAAATGTAATAGAAAGCAATTCACCATAGTCATTTTGAATTGATTTTTTTTAATTATATTAACATAGAGATAACAACAAAAGAGAGGCCAGGAAGAGATGTGAGGTAAAGATGTCTTATAATGGAACAAAAAGGAAAAGTTGGGTAGCCTGATGACATCATGATTATATACGTACCTGACAAGGGTTTCCCATAAATCATTGCTGTTTTTTGGAAACCAGAGAAAAAGGATCCAGGAATATTATCTTACATAGGTAGTCACGAGAAGACCGTGTCCACTGGATCTCGGAACAGTTCATTGTAATGAATGAGTGAAGAAACTGGTTGAAGTCATCTTATGCAAATGCCAGGACAAAAAACATCTACTTAATATTGGAATGGTCAGATTCATAGGAAGAGAACATGCTGCTTAATGAGCAACCATCTTATTATTTATTTTTTTCCCCACAGTCCACTTTGCATCAGCACTGGAGGTTTCATTTGGAGCATAAAATGATAGAAAAAATAGTGCAGAAAGCTATGCCATTTTTTTCTGTTAGAACGATGGACACCACAACAGAAATGGACCAATGGACCCTGTTATAGTTGATTGGAGTACATTGGGAACTGGTAGTCATCACAAAATGGATTTAGGGCCACCCTTGCTACCTTTTGACGTGAAAATACATTATATATATATATATATATATATATATATATATATATATATATATATATATATATATACACACCACACTACAACACCACACACACACACACACACATACATACACATATACAGTGAGGGAAATAATAATCTGATACCTTGCTGATTGTGTAAGGGTAGGTTAATTTATTTTTTTTTTTTAAATTCCGAGAGGAAGTTTATTGAAGTAGAAAATGTAAAACAAAACATATAAAGCAAAGACCATGCAATACAAAGTATATGAAAAACCATACAAAACATGTAAGAAAAAATTACATAGCAGTAAGTCACAATGTACTTGAGCTGTCCATAAGACAGCTCAGCCCTATCAGTACCAAAAATAAGGCACACAAATTGTAAATGTAAAAAATTAGACTATGCATAAGTGTGCACACCTCAAATAAACTCCTGCTTAAAAAAAAGCAATTGAAGCCTAAAGTAGCTAACAAACAAAAAAACAAACAGAGACACGGAGGGGAGGGGGGGGGGGGGACAATAGACAACAATTAAGGGGAAAAAATTAGTAATACAGCACGTAGAATATACACAGGACACAGCCTTGTCCGAAATACGCCAGCAACCGATTAGGGTAGGTTAATTTTAACATTGAGAGATAGAATATCAAAAATAAAATCCAGAAAATCACATTGTATAAATGATATAAATTTATTTGCATTTTGCAGTGGGAAATAAGTATTTGATCCCTCTGGAAAACCAGACTTAATACTTGGTGGCAAAACCCTTGTTGGCAAGCACAGTCGTCAGACATTTTTTGTAGTTGATGATGAGGTTTGCGCACATGTCAGGAGGAATTCTGATCCAATCCTCTTTGCAGGTCATCTCTAAATCATTAAGATTTTGAGGCTGTTGCTTGGCAACTTGAAGCATCAACTCCCTCCAAAAGTTTTCAATGGGATTAAGGTCTGGAGACTGGCTAGGCCACTCCATGACCTTAATGTGCTTCTATTTGAGCCACTCCTTTGTTGCCTTGGTTGTATATTTTGGGTCATTGTCTTGCTGGACCCAGCCCCAGCCACAACCCACTTTTAATGTCCTGGCAGAGGGAAGGAGGTTGTCACTCAGGATTTACTGGAAAATTGCTCCATCTATTCTCCCATTATGCGGTGAAGTAGTCCTGTGCCCTTAGCAGAGAAACACCCCCAAAACATAATGTTTCCATGCTTGACAGTGGGGACGGTGTTCTTTGGGTCATAGGCAGCATTTCTCTTTCTCCAAACACAGCGAGTTGAGTTAATGCCAAAGAGCTCAATTTTTGTCTCATCTGACCACAGCACCTTCTCCCAATCACTCACAGAATCAGCCAGGTGTTCATTGGCAAACTTCAGATGGGCCTGCACATGTGTCTTCTTGAGCAGGGGGACCTTGCGGGCACTGCAGGATTTTAAACCATTACGGTGTAATGTGTTACCAATGGTTTTCTTGGTAACTGTGGTCTCAGCTGCCTTGAGATCATTAACAAGTTCCTCCCTGTGTAGTTTAAGGCTGATCTCTCACCTTCCTCATGATCAAGGATACCCTACGAGGTGAGATTTTGCATGGTGCCCCAGATAGATGTTGATTGACAGTCATTTTGTATTTCTTCCACTTTTTTACTATTGCACCAACAGTTGTCTCCTTCTCACCCAGCGTCTTACTTATGGTTTTGTAGCCCATTCCAGCTTTATGCAGGTCTATGATCTTGTCCCTGAAAGCTCTTTGGCGTTGCCCATGTTGTAGAGGTTAGAGTCTGACTGATTGAGTCTGTGGACAGGAGTCTTTTATAAAGGTGACTATTTAAGACAGCACTTTTTTAGATATTTATTTTTCTTAATAAGCTATGGGTGATGGATGTCACATTGGTCTATGATTATCTTCTTTTAAAGAGAAATTGAACACCACGTAACAAGCTCTGTCACACATTGGTATCTTGTGGAACATGAGGCACTAAGGTTGACACGTCAGATGACAGCATCAGGTGTTTTTGTGTAGAGGTGCCCAGTACCTGATCCTGTAATGGTTTCCTCGCTGGTAAATTCCGGTTGCATACATTTTTAGCATCTATTGGCATTGGTGTGAATGGAGCCTAACTGAGTACAAGCTGTTGCTTGCAACAGGAATGCATTGTATAATAAGCATGTTTACATTGATCAATGATCTCCCTTTATAGGATACCCTGTTGCATTCAGCTGAAACATTAGGGACATTATGTACTGCTTAGACAAGCCAGACGTACTATTCTGGGCAGTTTGGTTTTAAAATACTTGCCCTTAGCCAAGGCACAAAATATGTCCTCATGTATAAAAACTAGTGCAAAGAATGGACCAGCTGCCCATAACAACTATTCAGGGAACTTTTTTTTTTCATTTTCGAACTACGAAAAAAAAGTCAGCTGGTACCTGACAATCTGTTACTGTGACATGTCAGATGCTGGTTTGGTGTGGGTTTCTCCTTTGCAGCATAGGCTCCTTTTTCTCTAATCTGTGTGTAGTCTGGTCAATATTCTGAATACCCTGCTAAAATACAAACGATGGAGGGACTATAAGGTGGGAGGGGGGAAAATGATTGGACGTCATGGGGGTAAAAGGGATATATAGGTCTGCATGGAAGCAGCTGACACACAACGGTAAGATTTTTTTTTTTTTTTTTTTTTTTTTAAAAAAAAACCCAACCAGGAGTCTTAATCTGCCTGCCGGAATTCAAAGACTTCTTGCATTTCTCATCTCAGCCATCTATTGCACAAAAGAGTCTTCCCAGCCAGAAAGCTAATGTCACATTACTGCATGAAACATGCTATCCCTTCCCTTGTGGAAACTGGTTGTGTAAATGGCTCTTTGTCCTGTAAAAAACTCATATACTTCTATTAAGGACTCTCAGCTATATATTACACTATATGGAACATATGGGGATCCATTGTATTGCACAGTTCAATGAAGCCTCAATGATGCATCTCCATTACCCAACTTCTTCGCCTTTCCTTTGACCAATGCAATTTACTGATACATCTCTTACCTCTAAATGCGTTATTTGTTTAGGAAAGAAGTCTCCTATTTTAAAGTATATTGGAGGGAATTCATTAAGACTGGCCCAATGCAAACAACACAGGCATACAACGCGCCAAATATACCAAGAGGTATACCGCGCTTAATATATTTGTTGCATCTTTTAGCAGCCCGTGCTCCTGAAATCTGGTGCATGGAACCTGGAAATTAAGGTGAAAATAGAGCTAAGGGTGCGTTCACCTGGCAAAGGACAAAATCTTCTCAGTTTTGATCTCGACAGAACCGTCCATTCTATCGGTTTTGACATTTTTTCGGCAGTTTTTTTTTTTTTTATGGTTTTTGAACAGTTTTTGGATGTATTTTCAAGCAGAAAAGTGTACTGAATGCAAAAACAAGAAACTGCCAAAAACTGTGCAAAAAAAAAAATATACACTGCAATGTTAATTTTCTGTCTGGAAACCCAGTAGAAGAATGAAAAACTGTCCGCAGAAAATCCACTCAGTCTGGACTGCTGAACGGATTTTTTATTTGTCGGTTTTCAGACGGTTTCTAAATCCACAAACCATCTTAAAATCCGACCAAGAAACCATACCATATGGACCGGCCCTAAGTCTTTTGAGTTGCTGATGCCACGCTGGTTCCTATAAGGTAGTAAGAGCAGCATAAAATGCTGAAAAAACTAGCAAAATTTTGTGCAATTTGCTCTAAAAGTGTGCAACGTTTGTATGCTCAAAACATGGTGTACAAGGTGTGATAAATTCCCCCCATTCTGTGCACTGCTTCTCACTATTTTTATATTCTGAGGATACATTTGTTACACATCTCTTTTTATGACACCTGATTTGAGAGGAACCACACAGCACAGAATGTTTTTATACTCATACAGAGACCCTTATGGAGCACTTGCTGTTTCCCATGCAAACTTGGCGCGACTTTCCATCATGTCCCCCAAATAGTAGGTTAACAAGTTCTATGGCACCAGTGCTCCAATAAAACTCCAAATCTATTTTAATTGCTTAAAAAATGGCAACTTTTCAGACCATGCAGGGCCTTTATCAAGTAAAAAGACAAACATTTGGCTGGATAAAGTGCTTGTGGCCAAAACATTGCCCTTTTTTTGCTCACATTCGTATGCAAGGGAAGGACAAATTGAAAACCATATATGAAACCAAGATACGGAAAGAACGTCCAAAGCATAAGCATTCCCAATTATGACCATTGCACCAAAACAAATGAGGGCCCGAAAGGATTAACATGTTCAGAAGAGAGATGGGCACCAGGGTGCCCTGGACCTAATGGGTCAATGGCCTTACTGACTCAGAGATTAAGAAGACCAAGTAAGAAAAGGGTAGACTAAGCGAGTGGAAAAGAAGGGACAGAAAATAGGAGACAGGGAAATAGGATATATTGCCGGGAACGGAAAAGACACAAGAAGAGAAATGTATTCAAACCTCAGTAGGAGGAGTAAACTTTAAGGTGCAGTGTTGATGGCATTCGTCTAGCACCTCCCCAAAGGCCGAAATTCCGGGTTGGATTGGTATATGCTCAAAGTGGCCCATGTCCGAGAAACTTTGATAGCGTCCTCGTGGGTGCATGGGTGTGCGCAATTAGTTCCTCCGTTTGATGGATAAAGGCGACTTCGCTTACCCATTCCGATATCAAAGGAGGAGTGGTCTGGCGCCAATGACGTGGGATCACTGTCTTTGCCGCTTGTACGAGGTGCCTTGTCAAAGATTTTTTATATGAAGATTGTGAACAATGCAGCATAAACAAGAGTGTGGCTTCCGGAGAGTCTGGACCAGAGACCCCAGTCCAATCCTTAATGACCGGGAGGACTTTTTCCGTAAAGTTCCCCAGGGACCGACAACCCCAATAAATATGGCTCGTGGTCCCCACCTCTTGACAACACCTTCAGCACGTGTCGGGAACACTAGGATACCATTTGTGAAGCAAAACCGGCATCCTGTACCATCTCGAAGGGACCTTGAGGCATGTTTCTAGAGCTTTGCAAGCTATGACTGCCTTATGAGTAAGGAAAAAGCATTTTTTCCATTGCTCGGCCGTAAAAGTTTTCTGAAGTTCTTTTTCCCAAGCTTCACAAAAAGGTCGTGTTCACACGGCTTATTCACGGCGGATTTGTGAGCCGGATTGCGCTTGCAAATCCGGCGTGAATAAGGGGCGGGACGGGGCCGGAGCACAGCGGGGGCGCCGCTCCCCAGCCCCATAGACTGTCATTATCTATGGCGCATACGCGCCGTAAATAATGTGCACGTCACTTTCTCCCCCCGCGGCGGATTCGCCGAGCGGGGAGGAGCGACGGAATCCACTGTTCTCCATGAGAGCAGTGGATTACCGTAATTACTCCGACGGATTGGCGCCGTGCTGCTGCGCAAATCCGGCGCAGAGTACGGCGCCAATCCGCGGACAAATAAGCCGTGTGAACGAGGCCTTACGGGGAAGCGCTTGAGAGGCTGGCAAGATAAGCCATCGATACAGCATGGAAACAATGCTCTTTTTAATTACTTAAAAAGAATTTAGACTTGTATTGGAAGCTTAGTACCTTGGAATTTGCTTATCTAGAAAAACAACACAAAGAAGAAAATTCAGTGTGATAACTTACCTTGAGATGTGAGTTTAATTTGTGATATTGCTCTTAACTCAAATTGCTCTTATGTCAAAGCAAATTTCCCCATAGAAATGAATTGAAAGCTCATTGATACGTTCCATGCACACCAAAATTTGTATTTACATGTTTATTAACAAACATGAACACTTTATAAATATACTGTATACAATATAGCAAAAGAGAGTGCAAAAAAATAAACTGGTTTAATAAAGTGTATTCACCTTGAAAGTCAGACGAAGATGCTGCCAGAGATGGAGGTGGAGGAGATTGCTAAACTTAAATTCTCAGGTTTTTTTTCCCTTCCCTTAAGTTGGGTTCACACAATGTTGCTGTAATGGCAGATAGTTTATAAAGCAGATTACTTACTTAAAATTCACAGATGGCTTTAGATTAGGAGCAGGAGCTGCTGCAATGCACATCTGCTCTCCTTCACTCTTAATTCAAATATTTGCTCTTACCTCAAAACAAAAAATAAACCATGCGACTGCTCTTATCTAAAAAAAAAAAAAAAAAAAAACTCTTAAGTCAAGATGCTTTTAAGTCAAGGTACCACTGTATTAGGGTTCCATTAAAAATCCAAATTCATTAAGAAGGGCAATGTTTCAGCCGTGCAGGGCCTTTATCCAGCCAAAAGTTTGTCCCAAAATGTTGCCCTTTTTCATTGGAAGCCTAGTAATTTGGAATTTGCGACTTTAGAAAAACACTTGTTTTCCTTCATACTAATTACTAAATATTCTTCTTTGCTATATTTTCTTCAACAAAATCTTTTTGGAAATAAAAAAAAAATCAAAACCAGACTCTTAGGCCTCGTTCACACGGCTTATTTCAGAACGTATTTACAACGGATTTCCGATGTAAATCCGTTCTGAAATCAGTTGAAAATCAGTTGCAAATAAGTGCCACTAAGTGTGGCACGTATTTGTAAACTGATTTCCCGACGGATTCACCATCTACAATCATTGTAGGTGGTGAATCCGTCGGAAATAATTGACATGTCAATTGTTTTTCCGTCCGGATTGCCGTCGTCAATCCGCAGGCGGCAATCGGACGGAATTTTGCGTCGTGTGAACGTACGCGCCGTATTTTCTATTGAAATCAATAGAAAATAGGCTGTGACTTATTTTGGACGGATTTGCCGACGGATTGACGATCGTCAATCCGTCGGCAAATCCGTCCGAAATAAGCCGTGTGAACGAGGCCTTATTTGCAAAATTATTTTTTTTTTTTTAAATACAAAGGAGCGATATAAAATGGTTGCAAGAATTCCCTCTCAAAACTAATGTGCATATTTCTAAACCTGTACTAAAACGACAACTGGAAATAAATTGAAATATGAATCTATAGATATAGTCTACAAATATTTTTAAGTGGAGAAGTGTTACATGTTGGCATTTCTCCTGCTTCTTATAGATGTTTAAAGGGGTTGTCTCACTACAAGGATTGCTTTTTATGTTAAAGATTTGAAAAAAAACAAGCACTTTGCAAATGTGCCCCATTAACAGTGTCCTACCTTTTCCCTAGAATCCCCTCTTGTATGGGTGAAAATCCCCCCCTCAGGTCGCTTAGTAAAACCCGGATCTACGCACCTAGTGGAAGCAAAAAACGCCCTTGAATTCAATATGAACCCAAAGGGAAAACAGGCCCGAGGCAAGTGAATCAATGTAGTGAGACCCCCCCTTTTAAAAAGGGGTTTTTGCCCATTCATTATACCCCCGCACCCAAGTCTTCAGCTGTGTGTGTTCAGAAGGGGGGGTGTGGATTTTTTTTTGAATTGAAACTGTGCCCCCCGCAGGATGTCATCACCAGGCCTTTCCTTCTGCAGTCAAAAAATTTCTGTTTTGTAAAAATTTGTAAATAGCTAAAAGGTAAAAATTTTTTTTTTCAGCACAAGGGTCCTTTGGGTTCAAATCCCTGCAAAAACTTAACCTTGGATTTTTTTTCTTTTATCAATCAAACTTGATTGAGGTTTTTTTTTTTTTATTATTTTATTTTTTTTTATTACTAACTAGTCCAAAGGACAGGATAGAATGAAGCCCCCAGGGTTTGAACACTCATAGCTAGGGAAAGAGAGGTAAAGTCTGAGATGTGCACCGGACTGGGATCACCCCTGGTGTATCCCCTGGAGAGAACTGTAAACAATGGACCCCTAAAGGACAAAAAGACAAAAACGGTGCAGTTTTTTAATAATAAGAAGGTGAAAATGTTTTTTATTTCTTTTTTAAAAATTCCCACGTCAATTTTTTTCGTGGCAAAACCCCTTTTAAGAAAAGTAAAAAGGGAAAAGAAAAAATCCCGAATCCCTCAGTTTTTTTTATGCCATAGGCTGGAAAGGATGCTTTTCTATCTTTTATCTGCAGGCTTTGATTGTAGCTACATGGAGTAAGCTGCTCCAGACAGACACGTGATATAGTGTTACTTAAATGTAATTCATTCCCAAAGTAAACATGACACACTGAATGTAACATCTCTTTTATGAGTGGGCTAGAAAAACCCGACAAACAAACAGACTCTATGTGCTCGACATAGAAACAAGACGGGAGGGCCAACACTAAACAAAAACATCCTATCCCCAAGGGGAAAAAAAAAATCCAAAACAAACTCCTAAAGGATTTCAGCTGCCATTAAATTTAGTCAAGTGTCTTTAAACCCGTGGATACATGCAAGTTCAGCTGACAATCTAGGATACATGGGTGAAAATTGGCAGTCCCCGACGTCTACACGTGCTTTTTAGGGAACTAAAATTTCCCTTCCAATTATTAAACTGGAATTATGGACAGGAGCTGGGAAGCTCACTGCGCCCTCTATTGGTTGCAATTAAACTGGAAGACAGAAAGAAAAATGAAGCAGAATTTTTTAAGGGGTCTAAAGCCCCTTTTAAAGTAACAGAAAAAAATGGAAAATTGCAACGGCCCCTCAAAAGGGAAAGTGTAATAAAGAACGCTCCATTCGTGAGTAGTGACGCAAAAAAACTGGCCGGCCCAAAAACCCTTTAAACTTAGGTGTCCCCCGGTTGTCGGAAGTTGGGAGTAAGTGGCCATTGCTCTGCTTTCATTCCCAGCTACTGCTACTCACTCCTGACTTCACATTCAACATGAGGCACATGTGATAAAAAGGGGTTTTGTCACCCATTTTAGGAGCTTTTAAAAAAAAGAACCCCGTCCTTGTTTATGCCCCCCTTTCTGAAAACAGCACAAGCAGGTGTCAACCCTTTCCAGTGTTGTGCCCCAAAGGGTTCACCGGCTTATTTTTGGGGCGCCCATTTCGCCACCCCCAAATTGGAGAAGGAACCCCCTGCTAATAGAAAAAAAGGGGAAGCGCCCCCCCCCAAACCCCAAAAATTCAATTTTTTTAACCCCCCCCCAAAAAATTTCTATCGGGGGGGGGCCCCTGGGGATTAATTTTGGAAACCCCCAAAAGTAATTTTGCCTTTAAAATTTTTAAAATTGGGATTTTGGGGGGGGCCCCCCCCGGCCCTTTTTCCTCCCCCCCCCCCTTTTTTTAAAAAAAAAAATTTAAAAAAAAAAATCGGCGGGGGGGGAGTAGGCGTCACGCGATCCCAAGACCGGCTTAATTTTCGGGGGTACTGTACGCCCCGCAGTTAAGCCGTGTGAACTTACCGTTATTCTGTAAGATGCTGCCGTTTTAGGGTATATTCACACGGCTTATTTTCAGGCGTAATTTCGGGCGTATTTCACTGCGTATTGCGTTTAATACGTAGCGAGATGCGGTTGTAATTACGGTTAAACCATACTCCAGAGATTTTGGATTTACACTGGTCCCCCCGCGCGTTTTAAATACAATCTATTGTAGCAGGGAATAATTGAAATCAATTTTTGCGGGATACCCACGAGTAATGAATTCCCATGGGCACAGCGGTACCCCCCCCTCTCCTGTGCTTTGGGAATATGCGCTGATCAGCGCGACTCCCAAAACACCCAGCGTATTGCACGCGTACTGTATGCGCCGCAATTACATCGTGTGAACATACCCTTAGAGTATTTAAACCCTTAAACAGCAGGGCAAAAAGCTACTTAGCTCTAAAGGGTTAAAATTTGTCAGTAAGAAACAAACAAGCTCCTGTGCTGCCGATAAGGCACGGCAGGAAGTGACATCACCATCCCAGCCAGGGGTGCTAGCGCAGAGAGAGGTTGTCTGAAACCTAGGAAAGCTTGCATACGCAAGCAGAAAATCAGAACTGCACTAGCTCTGAAGGAAAGCAAAATCAGATCATCAATGTATTTGGTAATAGCCTTTATTTAAATTTGCCGACATGTTTAAAGCTAAATCAGTATGTGATGAGAAAACCCCTTTCAGGAACAAAAAACACATCAGTACACACGTGAAATGCAAAAATGATTGTAGAGTTCATGGAACGCGTTAATATTTTAGCATGGTTAAAGTGGTCCAGAAATGGATATGTGGACATGGATTTGCTAAAGTAGATGACTCACTGGATTCTCTCATGGGCAACAAACCAATTACTGCAACCACAGTATTGTAAGCACTTGAGGGAATATATGACTACTGCTTTGTATAAAGGGCAGTTTGAATGTCCCTTGTAGAGTGTCTGAATAGTAAAGAGATGTCCTCTGTCTGCAAAGAAAACAAAGATGTCTCTCTTATCTGAGAGTGGATTCCGCTCCTTCAGTAATCACTCATCAACAGTTCCTTTCTAGAAGAGAAGCTCCTTCTAAAATGAAGTGGTGTCACTCTTAATGAAGTGGTGTCAGAATCTCCATATAGCCCGACATTTAACCCTGACACTAAACATTATATAGAGCCTTACAAGAAACGAATGGTATGACTGTGCTAGAGAGATAATTGCAGTTCCACCCACACGGTATTTATACATTGGTACAATTAGCTCTCGTGTATAAATACAGCAGTACAAAGAATTAATCACTCTTTAAGTCTTTCTACTCGGTCCCAAAATTAACAACTAGAATACATTAAACCAGTGATACATTCAGTCCTTGTCTGGCCCGGACTTCCATTAAACCATGTATACAAGTAAAGGGAAAAAATTTCCCGCACTTGTGCAAGGAGAAATCCAACTTGATTAAAACGCACCTTTTATTGAAGATGATTAAAAAACATAATTCAAAAACAACCGCATGGTGCACGCGTTTTGAGCCTGTATGCTTTGGCTCTAAGTCATAACATTCCTTCCATTAAACCACGCAGAGGGTTGCAAGAGTATTCCTATCTCAGCTATTTCTCATTTTTAAATGTTACAGCTACAAACCAAAATGTATTTTATTGATATTTTATGTGATCGAGCAACACAAGGTAGCAAGTAACATGATATGTGCTTTACCAAATTGTTGCTCATTAATTAAAAAACTGAAAAGTGCAGTGCATATATATATTCAGCCCCACTGAGTCAAAACTTTGTAGAACAATCTTTAGCTGCAATGACAGTCTGTTGGGTTATGTCTTTAATAGCTTTTCACATCTAGAGACTGGAATTTTTTTCCATTCCTCTTTGCAAAATAGTTCTACCTCAAATTGGGCATTGAACATGCGGTGATTTAAACCCTTTCATTGTAGCTTTGGCTGTATGTTTAGGGTTGTTGACCTGCTGGAAGGTGAACCTTTTGCAACCTTTAACAGTCATTAAGGACTGCCCTGTATTTAGCTCCATCCATCAACACTGAGCAGCTTCCCAGTCCCTTAAGATACGCACTGAAGCAAAGTCTCCCCCTAGCGTGATGCTGCCACCACCATGCTTCACGATGAGGACGACGTGTTTAGGGTGATGTGCAGTGTTGGCTTTCCTCCACAAGTATTGTTTCACATTCAGGTCAAACAGTTCAATTTTGGTCTCATCTGAGCAGACCACCTTCTTCCACATGCTTGCTGTGTCCCCTGCATAGCTTTCTGCAGTCTACAAACAGGACTTTTTATGGCTTACTTTTAAAAATAGTTTTTCTCTCGCCACTCTTCCATAAAGGCCAGATTTGTGGAGTACATGACTAATAGGTGTCCTGTTGACAGATTCTTGCACCTGAGCTGTGGCTCTCTCCAGCTCCTGTAGAGTGACGCTGGGCCTCTTGGCTGCTTCTCTACTTTGTGCTCTCCTCGTCTGGGCTGTCAGTTTAGGTGGGCAGCCATGTCTTGGTAGTTTAGAAATTGTGCTATACTTCTTCCATTTACAGATGATGGAGTAAAACAGTGTTCCCTAAGATGTTCAAAACTTACCCCGCGATACACTTTACCACAACTTTATCCCTGAGCTGTCAGGTGTGTTCCTTGGTTTTCATAATGCTGTTTGTTCACTTTTGTTCTCTAACAAACCTCTGAGGCCTTCACAAAGCAGCTGTGGCTATATTCAGAATAATTTACATACAGATGTACTCTATTTACTAATGAGGTGACTTCTAAACGCAATTGGTCACACTGGATTCAGAGTATAGGGGGCTGAATACATATGCACGCCACACTTCCGTTTTTGAATTTGCAAAAATTTGGAAAATACATACATCGTTTTTATTTACACTTCACAAATACTTGCTATTTTCTCCTGCTCTATCACATAAAATATCAATAAAATATATTTAAGTTAGTGGCTGTAACTTGTAGCATGCTATAACTAAGGGCTGTTATTCTCAAGCCTGAAATGCAAGTCACTATGTCTTGTATTGGATCTGCGGTTTTTATTCATTTTTTCTACAATACAATAAAGAATTCACCAGTTTTCTTAGAAGGCTGGACAACTTTTCTCTTTTGGATTATTACATGGTGAATGTCTATCACCTATGTATCCTGGGAACAAAAGAGGTTGTGAGCTGTTTTTTTTTCTTTTTACTTATATTGTCCAAATATGTAGTAGAAATACAGATGAAAAAATATGCTATGTTAACAGAGCCTTAAGTAATTTTCTGGAAAAACATATTAGCCCTCATTTATTATCACTGTCTAAAAGTTAGACAGCATAAACTTAGACAGGCAGTCCAAAACTGTGCCAGATTTATCAAAATTATTCATGCAGATTGATAAATTTAGTGCAACTTGTCTAGCTTTTTAGACAAACTGTGGAGTCGGAGTCATTATAAAATTGACCGACTCAGACTCCCAAAATATATAATAAATTGGCACAGTTAGTTCAACGCAGCACCAAGAGGAAGAGGAATTGGGTCTTGCCAGTGCTACTGGTCTCATATTTTCAGCCTCATCAGATGAGGAGTTTAATTTTGAAAAGTATTTGGATGACATGGTGCAGGCAAAGCGTTATCGCAGGGGAAAAGATTACACCCCCATAGCAAACAGAGTGACCAGATTTCAGCAAAATGTTTCACTTGCTTTCAAAAAAGTAGAACAGTTCAACCATTCATCAGAACTGACTGTGGCTGAGGCAATTCCTTTACCCCCTGAGATTGTTAAAGATGTTGCCTTTGTGGTCACCGCTTTGCCACCAACCCAAGTTAGTGTAGAGAGGCCATTCTCTAGCCTGGAAATAATGAGATCAGATTTGAGGTCATCTATGAAGGAGGATGTGAAGGAGGCAATACAATTTCTCAGAACAAATTCATAGGACACTTTTTTGAAAACCCGTTTCCCCACTTACTGCAGCATTTTGCATATTTACAATTTATTAACGTTTTTTGTGTTCTAAAGTTGTATCAATAAATATATTTACACCAAGCAAAGGGGTAACAATGTTTTGACCTTGTGACTTTCAGGCTTCAGATCTCACCATCCACCAAAGCTTTGAAAATGAGGCTACCATAATTTTATAGACAATCATCTTACCTATCTTATACATAACTTTGACCTGCAACTATTTAGCATATGCTTAGTTCTGCAGATTTTGTCATGTAACTCCAATGTTACTGTTTTGCACCTGGTGATGGGACAATCTTTTTCTTCTTGTTACTACAAATTACAACCTGTTCTCACATTCCCTAATAGATGAATGTGTTATTAGGCTGATTCCCAAGCAAAATGTCACTGGTTCGAGCAGCCATGAAGAAGATTTCCTAAGAAAAGAGAAGCAGCATAATTCAGTTCATTGATGGTGTCTCTGGGCCAAGAAAATTGCCAAACTGCATCATGTGAGGCAAGGACAGTTGGCACTGATGGGTGCAAATGGGATTGAAAGAATGGGGCGAACAGATTGAGAGATTGAAGAAACAGTCAGGTTTGGTGGAGGAAGCCTGATGATATGGGGATGTTTCACAGCCAAAGATGTTGGATACTTGACCAGGATCGATGGTGACCTCAATGCTGAGCTATATGCGAGTAACCTACAAGATGAGTTACTTCATACACTCGAGTACTATGGGTATGAACAGGACGACATAGTGTTCAAGCAGGACAATGACCTGAAGCATATGTCAAGATTGGTGAAGAATTGGTTCAATGACAATGAAGTAGAGTTGCTGGATTGGCCTCCACAGTCCCTAGATCTCAACCCAATCAAACACTTGTGGGTATAGTTGAAGCAATAGCTCTACTCATACCCAAATCCAGTCTGCACCAACATTGGGAACGTGTAGAAGAGACTTGGGATCAGATTTTGGTCAAGATGTGCTTGAATCTGATCCAGAGCCCAGAAGGATTCAGGCAGTGCTGAAAGCCAAAGGTGGATTTACCAAATACTAACAAAATAACAAATGAACATTTTGATTTTTAAGAGCAAAACAGTAACAATGCAGTTACATGACAAGAATCTGCGGAACTAAACAGATGCTAAATACTTGCAAGTCAAATTTATGTATAAGATAGGCAAGATGATTGTCTATAAAATGATGGGAGTCTCATGTACAAAGCTGTAGTGGATGGTAAGATATGGAGCCTGAAAGTTACAAGTTCAAAACACTGTTACCATTTTGCTTGTCACTGTATGTTCTATCTAAATAGTTTGATTATTGTATCATTAGGGTAATAGACAGCCTGATGTTACCATTTCACTAGAATAAAGTGATCACTTAAACACGCGCCATGTATGAGGGGATGGGAGTTGGCAGCCCTGTCACTTTCCATGTGGAGCAGGTTTTGGTGTAAAATGCTGCTTTGTGGTAACGCCCACTTTCAAGCAGAGCTACGCCTACTAAGCCACAACCCTGTGCTGGAGAGTGTGCAAAAAGTGCCTAGAGCCTTTAATAAATGCATCTGCAACATGTGGCGCAGAGAACACAAAATGTTTTAAGACACTTTTCTGGCACAACCACAATAATAAATGAGGGCCACTGATTGATTAGCCTTAAGGGCCGTTCATACGGCTTATTTTGGGCACGGATTGCAGCCGTATTGCAAGCCGTACTGCGCTGCAATACGGCTGGAATCTGTCCCAGCCATTACGGTAATGCACAGTTCTCATAGAGAACTATGGATTCCGTCTCTCCTCACCGCTCGGCGAATCCGCCGGGCGGGGAGAAAGTGATATGCACATTATCCCGGCGGGATACGCGCCGTGGATAATTAAAGTCTATGGGGCCGGCGGGCAGCACCCCCGCCCCTTATTCAAGCCGTATTGCGGGCGGAATCCGTCCCGCAATTACAGCTTGAATAAGCCGTGTGAACCGGCCCTTCAAGTAGGCCATCAATGGTTAATCAGTGGAAGTCCAATCCTTGAGACCCAATCGGCACAATTAGAGGGGCAGCGGCACATTTAGATATACACCACGTGTACTGGACAGACACTAACGGGGACATGTCTGAAAACTGTCTTGGTCTAAGACTTTTCTTGTTGCCCATAGCAACCAATCAGCGTTCCCCTTTCATTTCACATAGTGCTCTGAAGAAATGAAACGGGAACGCTGATTGGTTGATATGGGAAACAACAAAAGTTTTAGACCAAGACCGTTTTCAGACATGTCCCCCTAAACATGGAAACCTTTGTTCTGCTGGGGTGCTGAGGATCAACCACACTCACGACACATTGGTAGCTTTAAACCACAATATTAAAACCAGTATAATACCTGGGATAGAAGGTGTGGATTATTTTATTAAGCCACACCGTATGGTAATTGCCGAGTTTTTGGCCCGGTACGCCATGTTGGTGATGTATTTTCTTATGTGATTTTCAGGGTCAGAGAAAAAACATATGAACTATACACATTTTTTATTCTCTGTTGTCACCAATCACAGCTTGTAGGATACATTCTGTAATGTGGACTATCACATTTTGCTTCCTTTTGGAAAACATAAGCACGCAAACGAATCTAATCATGAAATGACAGAGTAATTACATGCAGCCGCTAACACTCAGATCCAGATTACATTAGCGAGAATGTAGGTCATAATGACAATCATTATGACTTTACATTACTATGTATGACAGCCACATACTTTTATTTATAGAACGTGATTCCCCTTGCAAATAACAATTAGCATATACCAGGAGATAAAGGGAACGTGAAGAAAGTTGAGGTGGGACCTGAGAGTTGCATTAACATGTCGCACATAAAAAAGTACATGGCACGGAAAATCAGTCTGGGAAACCATGTAAATTCATCCAGGAGAGGACGTGAACTGAATCAATAAAACTATAGAAGAAAAGAAAATACTAGGGATGAAAGCAATTAAAATACCCATATGGGAGAAGGTTGCAAAAACATGAAATCAGAACAACCGCTTATGTCTTTCAGATGCCAAACACACTGGACCTTCTGTATGAAAACTGTCCAGCAGCAAGACTGTCTATGTTGGCCATAGCAACTAATCATAGCTCAGCTTTCATTTTTCCAGAGCACTATATGAAATGATAGCTGGCATCGGATACAGTCTTAGGGCATGTTCACACGATGGTTTTGGCCGCGGGGTCAGCGGCAAAACCTCGTCCTACCCTCGCCGCAAACTCGCGTCTCCTGGCACGGGGGCTGGGCGTGGTTGCGGCGCAAGTGGGGCATGGTTTGGGGAGCAGCTTGCAGCGAGGGTTTGCCCCCATGTAAATTAGTAAGCAGGGGGAAAACCGCGCCGCCAGCCGCGGCGGCACCCGCTGCAACCCCGTGCGGCCGCCGTGCTGAGGAAACCATGTTAATAAAATGGGCACAATTTTTTTTGGGCCGCAGAAACCGCCTCAGAACCCGCGGCCATAACCTCATTCAAATCCGTCGTGTGAACAGGGCATTACTGCTAATACACATGGCCCACTGTTAGGGGCCCTTTACACGGCACAGGACAAATACTGGTTGGTTTATCCAACCGATATTTGTTCTGTTTTCGTGCTGTGCACACGGTCGCCGGGGGATGGCTTTTCTCCACGGTTTGCGGAGAAAAGCCCTCCCCTTCACATAGAAATGTTCATATTCCATATGAAAACTGAATGAACATGTTCTATGTTTTTCAGACCACTGTTCTATGTTTTTGGGGACCACTGCATGGATTTTCCATTAAGGTCCGTGTAAAAGTTTTTCAGCCGGTTTTCAAAACCGAGAACCGGCGGCAAAACTGTGCCGTGGGGACAAGCCCTTAGAGGAAACGTTGCAGATTTTCTGTCTGGATTTGCACATTACAGTATAAGCAGCGTCGATGTGAGCCAATCTCATTCCCATGCCATGAAATTTACTGACGAATTTTAAATCTGCGTCTGTTGTATATTTTCACTGTGGATTTCACCCTTTCCCTTTGAGTAAATCGGATGCGACTTCAGCAACCCCACATCCAATAGCTGGTGCTACACAGTCCTAGCTTATTTCCCATGAGCCTTTTAGAATATATTTAAAGTGGAGCGATCAAAGCATACAAATTTCTAAACACCAACATGGTGCCTCACCCTAATGAGTGACATCACCACTTTTGAGCTGCAGCTAC
This sequence comes from Phyllomedusa bahiana, assembly GCA_025379985.1. Lineage (NCBI taxonomy): Eukaryota > Metazoa > Chordata > Amphibia > Anura > Hylidae > Phyllomedusa > Phyllomedusa bahiana. The sequence continues at coordinate 199,497 of JAODAL010000032.1, forward strand.
CCTAACACTTATGGCACATAAAAAAGGAAAAGGGTATGTTCACACAGTGTTTTTCAGATCCATTTTTGGATCCACTTTTCGGACCCGAAACCGCCGCCCGAAAAACATTCAACATGTACATTCTTCCGTCCGGTTTTCAGACGGAATATGTGCAAGTGAATGTGAGGGGAGGGCTCATCGCGAAGAAAAGATGTCCCCTCCGCGGCCATAGGGACGGCACACAAACCGGACAAATACCGGTCGGGTAAACCGACCGGTATTTGTCCATTGCCATGTAAATGACCCCTAATAGTGCTGGAATCTATGACTGAATGTGCGATAACCAAATGTGAACATAGACTTAGGTTAAGGCCACACAGCAGAACAAAAAATGTTGGAAAGCCGACCGCTTTTTGTCCTATGTAGGACCGCAATTTTTGTCACTTATTTGCGCAAAAACTGCGGTTGGTTTAGTTTTTGCCATCGGCAAAACTCTGCCAGAATTGGCAACATGCTGCGTATTCTGGCAGATATTTTTTTTTTTTCAAATAACTTTATTGAAGAAACACAATATCAGTACATAGACCAAAACACAAGTCGAAATTAGAATTCAACATAAGACAATGTAACAATAATCCTCTTCTTTTGCACCGCAGCAAAACAGCAATCCAAAGAGAAACCAAAAAAGAAAAAATACGTCATCCAATAAGCCATGTACAGGTAGAGAAAATATCTATAACATTGGCATCAACTCAATGAATCCTATCTCTCTTGGGACGCAACGCTCACATTAAGTAAAAAGCGAAGCCCGACAAGAGAGGACAGGTTACACACCAACCCATACGTAATAACTTGCTGTTAATGTTTTTAGCAAAAAAAAAAAAAAAAACAATTAATGGCTGACAGAAAAAAAAAAAAGAGGATTAATATGTAACCTATGATCATTAGACCATTTAATAAGAAATTTTTGGACATGACCCTTAGCTGAGGTGACTAAACCAATGATCATCAGGCAGAGGGAAGGGGGAAAGAGAAAAGAAGAAAAAAAAAAGGGGGGGGGGGGTGGGACCAATTGCGATCCCATGCAACAAAGAGCAGGAGAAAATAGATGGTTGGGGCGAGCAAAAGGTGTGGTATAAAGATTCAGGTTAAGGACTTATAGTCAGAAGATGCCACAAAGGTCATCCATTCACTCCATACTCTCAAAAATTTGTCAGGGGTTTGCTCATTTTCAGCTCTTAGCTCCGCCATTCTTTGTATATGAAATATTTCTTTAAACCATTCCGTAATGGAAGGTATCTGTGTCGTTCTCCATGTCCTAGGAATCAGTAGCCGAGCCACAATTAGTAAGAGAATTATTAGCCCACCTTTTAAAGTATGCAAAGGTATGGGAAGCATGGAAAGGAGAAGGACCCTGGGGTCGTTCTGGAGCAAAATATCCGTAATTTTTTCAATTATAACGATAACCCTGCGCCAGAAAGTCTGTATTTCATCACAGCCCCACCAGATATGTGTCATATTGCCAATCTCGCTCTGGCATCTCCAACAGGTGGCCGGGACCCCCGGATACAGAGAATGCAAAAAGGCTGGGACTCTGTACCATCTCGAAAGAATTTTATAATTAAGTTCCTGTACTCTACAGGACACTGAGGCCTTGTGTGTCAGTGTGCACACCTTAGCCCAGTCCTCATCTTGAATTACAACATTTAGTTCCTTACCCCAACTATCTCGGAATATGGGCTTGCGCTGGGATACAGTATCCAGGAGCATATCGTAAAGGGAGGAGATAAGATGTCGCGGGGCACAATGCTGGGTACACAAAGTCTCAAATTTAGAGGGGTTCCTGACAAGCTCCAATTTGAGCCTGTTGGAGTCAAAGTAATGTTTAAGCTGCATATATTGCAGCCAAGTGTTTAGGGATTGATTTTGAATCGCCACTTCGGCATTATACGGTTTGAAAAGCGTGTTTGCTATGAAATCTCCAATTACTTGAGGTCACTTCGTGTACGTATCTTGATACAACAAGCAAGGGGCGGTTATTTGCAATTCAGGGTTGCCTTTAATGGGAACTAGAGGCCCATTGGAAGCATATAGCTTATATTGTATCCCATAATTTTTTAAAACTGAAATTGTGACTTGGGAGACAAGTGGCAGGCTAGATATTTTAAAGTTCTTAAGGTAAGGCATCAACCAAGGCAGGGTTGATAAAGGGCCACCATGCTGTGCATCCTCAAGTTGCACCCACGCTTTCGAGGTCTTAGCGTGAAACCAGTCCAGCACTCTAGCGGCTATTGACGCTATATAATTAAACTTCAAATCCGGGAGGGTCAGCCCACCCTCCTCCTTGTGCCTGATCAGGATGTCCCTAGCAATCCTCGGCCTCGCATTACCCCAAACGAACTTCCCCAGACACTTATTAAGGTCCCTGAAGAAGGTAGCAGGAAGACTCACTGGCACCGTCTGAAATTGGTATAGGAACCTGGGAAGGACATTCATTTTGTGGACGTTAATGCGACCAGTCCAGGAAAAGTCCTTCCGATCCCATTTGGCTAGGTCTTTCTTAACATTTTGAATGAGGTTAGCAAAATTCAGCTCGAATACCCTATTTTGATCTCTAGGAATCCGTCCCCCTAAGTATGTGAAGTGGTCAGCAGCCCATTTGAGTGTGAACCTATCCTGTAGCCCTTTCACTAAGTGACATTTAAAGCCACGCTCTTGGACCAATTCACCTTGAAGTTACTCAGCCGACCAAATCCATCTAGCAGCGTCATCAGGGCAGGCAGGGATGTCTCTGGCTGCGTGACATATAGCAAAAGATCATCAGCGAAAGCTGCACATTTATATTGTTTGTCTCCAACCTGCATACCCGTAATCTCCCCGTCTGCCCTGATAGCCCGCATCAGACATTCCATCACTATGACATACAGGATGGGGGACAGCGGGCATCCCTGCCTTGTTCCGTTGCGGATGTCAAAAGATCTGGAAAGAACTCCATTGACTCTAATTTGTGCTGATGGATTCCTATACAGTGCCAGAATTCTCTGTAGCAAGGTTGGGCCAATCCCTGCGTTTGACAGAGCGGACTTCAGAAAATGAGAAATGTTGAGTTACCCTGCCTGGTTTTGATCGCATGGACTCTTTTGTCTCGGAGGGCTGTAGCCAACATTTTGCCCGGTTTGTTGCTCCAGACATAATAGCTTCCTGCACATTTTTGCTTAAATCGGGCCACCTTTCTGTCCAGTAATTGTAGTATTTCCTGCTTTGTGAGTAAAAGATCTCGCAAATCCGAGTCAGACAAGGTGGTTTTATGTAAGCTTTCAAGGTCTGCGAGTTTAGCTAACAAAGAGTTAAGTTTGTATGCAGCCTCCCTCTTCAATCGAGCCCCATGTTTTATTAGAATGCCCCTGACTACACATTTTAAGGATTCCCATTTTATTTGGGGGGAAGAGGGATCAGAGGCATGAATATTGATAAAAAGTTTTATGGTCTGGGACAGATCAGCAACACAAACGGAATCATTGAGCAAAGATTCATTAAGCCGCCAATTGTATTGTTTAGGCGAGAGTTGTGGAATATTTAACTCACAGAATATTGGGGCGTGATCGGAAAAAAGGATGTTACCGATGCTCGTATTTTTAGCATCCGGCAGCAGGGCATGTTGGAGGAGCACATAGTCTATCCGACTAAATCCTCCGTGTGGGTATGAATAAAAGGTATAATCTCATACATCTGGATGTGTAAGTCTCCACACATCACATAGCTGCATATCACGTAGAAGCCTCCTAATCCTATTTAGTTTATTATGCGAGACTGAGGAACGTCCCATGGAGGTGTCCAAATCCGGTTGCAGAGCTAGGTTAAAGTCTACGCACAGTACAATTTTGCCTCGAGCGAACTCATTTAGTTCATCGAGTACTGTGGACAGAAAGGTGAGCTGGCCCTGGTTGGGTGCATAAATGTTTGCCAAGGTGAAAGTGGACCCCCCTATGACACAATTAACAAAGACATATCGAGCGTCGGTATCCCGTCTGACGTCCGCAATCTGGACAGGGAGGTTTTTATGAAAATAGATGGCCACACCTTTAGTTTTACTAGATGAGTTGCTACTGCAGCACCAGAGGGGGAAATATTTGTTTTCAAAAGATTCAAGATGACCCACTAATAAGTGAGTCTCCTGAATACAAAGTATATGGGCTTTTTGCTTGTGCAAGGTATACAAAATTTGAGAACGTCTTTCTGGGATATTAAACCCCTTATCATTGAGGGAGGAGATTTTGATAGTCGTCATGTTTTAATTGCTTCTTGCGAATCACAAATAAGGGAAAAGATAGGAATTAGCTGGGGTCACGTCCAAGCAACGAACTCAGTAAAATGCAAATAGCAAACTGACGAGAAAGAGAACAAAAAACGAGTAGCAAAAGCCTGTCAACTAAAGGCGAAGAAAACAGGCCAGCAAAAATAACCTAAATTTTTGCAGATTCTACTTCTGCTAGAAACAAACACACAGTGTTCGTAAATCACCTATTGGGGGAGGAAGAAAAAACCCTATTCAGACTGTAATATGAGCTAGTTATAGGGCCTAGCATTATGCATATCAATATCAACAAGTGAAAATGCGTCAAAGAATGGCACAATATATAAGAAATGACCAGTGTTCCAGGTTTCCCAGGTATTGATCCGAACGTGTGGGGGCAATAGGACCCATAGGTCCCAAAAACCATACATAGATCACACCGCCACCACCCGTCCGGATCAAGTAGCCATCACAGAAGGGCAACCAGAGAGTTGACAACTGCTAATTTAAAGAGGAGGCAGACCCACAGCGAAACTGTCACCACCAGTGGATCCAATAAACCGTCACTGTGTTTTATGTAGCAGACTCCGTTTTGCGGCTCCATCCACTCTTTCAATACGTGAGACCAACCTCTGAGATCTTCGGAGTCGTTGCTCCCTCGGGGTCCCAAACATCCCAGTTGGATGAAGAGTGGACATAGCACGAGCCGCAGGTAGTTGGGGCGGGACATTGGAAGCCGCAGAGTCCCAATCAGGCAAGGCAACCGCGGGTAATTTCAATGCCGTGAGAAAGACTGGAAGGTCCGTTGGCGATCTAAAAGTCACCGTACCATCCTCTGTCCTGACGTGGAGCGCGAAGGGGTACCCCCACCTATACTGTATTCGCCTTGCTTGGAGGACAGACAGAAGAGGCCTCAGCGCCGCCCTAAGTCGCAGGGTGCGCCTTGACAGATCAGGGAATACAGCTAATTTAGCGTCCTCATAAAGGATGGCAGGGGCAAGCCTCGCTTTCTTCATAATTTCCTCCTTTACAGCATAGTAATGAAGTCTGCAGATTACTTCTCGTGGTTTTGAGGCGTCTTGGCTCTTGAGGCGGAGGGCTCGATGCGCTCTATCTATTTCAATATGAGTATCTGGAGCTTTAACCAGGAGCATATTGAACAAATTTCTCAGTGACTAAATCAAGTCCTGTGGTTTGACAGATTCCCGGAGACCCCTGACCCTTATATTGTTCCTCCTGCTCCTGTATTCTAGGTCGTCAAATTGATCGACCAGTTGTTGATGGAGGGTTTGTTGAGACTTAAGCGCCGCTTGGAGCTCTGTAATAGACGTTTGTACAGAAGAGTGTGAGGATTCTAGCAATTGTACTCTATCCTGGACGGTGGAAACATCCGCTTTAACCGCACTCAAGTCCTGCTGGCATGAACACTTAAGATTAGCAGCCATATCCGAAATGTCCTGTTTGGTCGGTAAAAGTATCAAGAGCGCCTGAAGCTCTGGATGGCCTTTAAGGATTGTTAAAGCTCTGTCTGTAGTAATGTCAGAAGGAGCCGCAGCAAAGTCCCCTCGGTTAGTTTGACCTAGCACCGCATCAGTGACAGCAGCTTGATGGATCAGGGGCCCTCCGGGCACATTGAGATTGTGCCCATCTGAGAATAGCCGAGGGCTGTCCGGGGGCGTAATATGCATACCACAGGGGTCAAGGCAGTCACTTCCTCCAGCTAAGGCCTCGAGAGGGTCTGGGACTGATTCCTGCGAGTGTGTTTTAGGATCCCCTGCTGACAGCCATGCACCAGAAGAGTCCTCCCGGGCCAGGTGCAGTATTTCAGCAGGTGTTTCTGTAGGCATGGCCCTGTACTCTCCTGCTCCCTTTGCTGCAAAGCCAACCCCCAGGTTAACACTATGGGACAGGATCCCCTGCTCTGGGGAGAACATGCCCTCCTCTAGCCCACTCTGTTGTGGTATGAGAGCAGAGTGCTGTCCCCTCAGCGACCCCACACCTGTCATGATCGCCTTCTCCAACCTTATGAAAGCCTGCTGCCTCTGCTCCTCTACCTTTTCTGGGCTCCGTGCACCCGGGCTTTAGCGCCTGTAACGGGCGGTGACGGCAGCTGACGGCGCCGCTGAAGCGATCCCGAGTCCACCACTGCTGGGCTGCTGGCTGCCGATGCGCAGAGAGCACCCGGGCCGGATGGTGAAGATGGCGCCGAGACTGTCTTTCAGCCTCCCCGCAATGCGGCTAGAGCCTCTGCTGTCGGGCTGTACGCGGGAAGCGCACCGGGAGCGGCACGACTCATCGGTGCTTGTGTTGCTCGGCTCCACGACCGCGCTCCCGGAGATGCAGCTTCCTCTTCCTCTTCTAAGTCGCACACGTGCGGCGCTGCGGGATCAGCGTGGTTCGGTGTGGAAGATGGCGCTCGCCCAGATGAGGTAGGTGTGGAAGTCGGCGCTGTCTGCAGAGCCAGGTGCGGCTCAAAAAAGTTCCGGATCGGCACTCCCGGGACCGGAGTGTCAGGGGCAATCTTGGACCTCCTCTTGGCTCTCCTGGGACCCATTTGCAGGCTGGTGCCAAACTTTAAAACTCAGGCCCTAACGGAGCTCTCACAGCACACGTCTTCTAGTCAACATGCCAGGCCACGCCTTCTGGCAGATTTTTAACGCGGTGGGTAAAAACCTGTGCGGTATAGACTACAGCACAGGTTTCATTGCTGTCTATGCAGCACAACGCAGCGTCAGATTCTCGGCGGTTTCAAAATACTGAAACTGCCGAAAATCAGATGGTATTACTGTGCTATGTAGCCTTAAGGTGCCCATTCACCATCAAAAGGCTGACAGCTCCTCCCGAATTCTGTATACATGCACTCAGCTCAGCCAAGATGTCATAGGTTTTCAATGGAGGAAGAAAACAGGAAGCTGTTGGACACTGGTTTATCTCAATGGAAAACCAAAGGATTAGGAGTTGAAATTTAACATGCCATATTCTTCTCTCCCCTAACACCATCTGCTGGGTGATTGGAAGCCTCTCATACACATAAGACAATTGGCCGGTCCTCATGCATGCTGGGTTTGGCCAATTTTTTCCTAATGTGCATGGGGGCCATAACTTAAGACGTATTCTCACCACATGGATTGACTCTAAACACGTAAGCAAAGATAAAGACCAATATCAAATATATTACTGTTCTGATTTTACCTAATTTCCAAGTTAATGCAGTTCTTATCTACTGTTTGTTTACACAAGTTGCTCTAGTTATGGACAACCATCTCTTTCTGCTTTAGCAGCCCCGGCTGTGATGATGACTTCTCTCGCTGTCTTATCAGCAGCCCAAGAGCTTGTTTATCTTTGTTACTGACCAACTTTAACCCTTCAACATCCCTCTAACAGGCTCAGCTAGGAATAGCACAGCTGAAATGTCAGTCACTGCTGTAGCACCACCCACAGCCTGAACATGAGGTAGGAGCCTGAAGCTGGCTGTGAAGAGCAGGCTCTGTAAAAGATTATGGTGAGGACACCCCTTTAAGTCCTTCTCCTACACACATCATAGCTTGCTATTGTTATCATACAACATACAGTGGGGAAAAAAAAGGATTTAGTCAGCCACCAATTGTGCAAGTTCTCCCACTTAAAAAGATGAGAGGCCTGTAATTGACATCATAGGTCGACCTCAACAATGAGAGACAAAATGAGAAAACAAATCCAGAAAATCACATTGTCTGATTTGGAAAGAATTTATTTGCAAATTATGGTGGAAAATAAGTATTTGTTCGCCTACAAACAAGCAAGATTTCTGGCTCTCACAGACCTGTAACTTCTTCTTTAAGAGGCTCCTCTGTCCTCCACTCATTACCTGTAGTAATGGCAGCTGTTTGAACTTGTTATCGATATAAAAGACACCCGTCCACAACCTCAACCAGTCACACTCCAAACTCCACTATGGTGAAGACCAAAGAGCTGTCAAAGGACACCAGAAACAAGATTGTAGCCCAGCTCCAGGCTGGGAAGACTGAATCTGCAATAGACAAGCACCTTGGTGTGAAGAAATCAACTGTGGGAGCAATAATTAGAAAATGGAAGACATACAAGACCACGGATAATCTCCCTCGATGTGGGGCTCCACGCACGATCTCACCCCGTGGAGTCAAAATAATCACAAGAACTGTGAGCAAAATCCCAGAACAACACAGGGGAGACCTAGTGAATGAACTGCAGAGAGCTGGGACCGACGTAACAAAGGCTACCATCAGTAACACACTACACCGCCAGCGACTCAGATCCCGCAGTGCCAGACGCGTCCCCCTGCTTAATGGGGTTTTGCCACGACCTCTCTTCTGGTGCTTACCAGTCCCGTTGCTATGCTCCTGGCTAGAAGAGGGGCGTCTTCAACTTCAGAAAAAAAAACCCTGTTTAAAGCCCCGCCCCTTTGTGAGGTCATCACAGCACCTCCTGTGCACGCCCCCCGAGGCTGAATACTCAGTGTTCAGGCAGCCTCAGCAGGGTAAAGATCTCTGTGCTCAAGCTAAGCACAAATAGCAATTGCTTGGCTAAAACACAGAGAGAAGTGACAACACACAGGAGCTGTGAGGACACGGAGGGAGATCAGTGAGGAGATCGAGATGCCTGGCAGGAGGGATCAGCTGTGAGGACACGGAGGGAGATCAGTGAGGAGATCGAGATGCCTGGCAGGAGGGATCAGCTGTGAGGACACGGAGGGAGATCAGTGAGGAGATCGAGATGCCTGGCAGGAGGGATCAGCTGTGATTACACGGAGGAAGAGCTGTGAAGACACAGGGATGACTGGCAGTAGGGATCAGTTGTGTGGTTATGGGGCTTAGATCGCAGGAGACAGCTGACAGCGGGGGAGAGGCGCTTTTACACAGGGCTGAGAACGGTGCGCAATGGAGATGGGAACTTGGGGGAGAAATTACAGCACTGCGAGCTACATTACAGAAGAATGTGATGGTCGGGCAGGGAGGGAGCACGCATGTGCGGCAATGCGCGTTCCCGAGCCCAGCCATCACAGGAGAATTTCAAATGGAAAGTGCGGCCAGGGGGGGAAAGAGAATGGCTGGTGGAGCCCCCTAACAACGAGCTACACAACTAAAACGAAAGGGAATGGCCTTTCAAATATGGTACTTTTTTTTAATGATTATAATTAAAAAACTTGCTTTAATTGCTTTGGGGATTTCCCAGTAAAATTTAACATCTGGCAAAACCCCCTTTAAAAGGGGGTTTTTCATTTCTTTAATAGTTTTCAGAAAAAGGGGACAGTGAAAACTATAACTTTGCAATTGATGTCATAGCAAACTCTTTTGTATTAAGTTTTTCCTTATCTTCTGTTTCGTTTACACGGATATCCAGTGCTGGCCCACATCCTCCTCTTTGTATTTCACTAGCGAGAGCTCATTACTTCTGTTCAGGCCCCGGTGGGGCCGTATTCCGGTTTGCATTCCTGCCTTTCACTCAAAGTAAGGGACGGCACATTTTCCTCTGCACAGCAAGAGAAACCGCATAAAATCAAGGGCTTCTACAATCGGGAAACAGCCAATTGCGTGCGACCCTACCTCTCTGACTCAAAATTTTGGGCGTGCACTCTCTCTCTGCCACCTAGCAAAAAAACACTTGAGCAGATTTACATTCGAAAAACCCGTTGTGTCTCGGTGCCTAACTCCGCATAGAAGGGGAGATTGGTGCCTTCAAGAAAAGCTAAATTTCAACTGTACAAATCTCCAGTGTGAGAGGAGAAGGTGTCATCGTTTAATGCACCCTGGGATGTAAAAAGCTCTTCCCAAAATAAGATAATAGGGAGAGACACAGGACTTTTGACTCAGAGAGGGGGGTGGGGGGAGGGGTTTGTGACCCCGCATGAAAAAGTGAAGGGGGGGAAAATGGGCACCCAGTGGAAGGGGAAGAAACACCCCCCGCATTTCTAGAGTTTAGAAGCTGAGAGCAGTATGAAACAGCCGAACCCAAAGAAGTGATACATCCCTTTTAAGCCAGTACAAGTTTTGGGACGTCTGAAGTTTGCCCGTGAGCATTGGATTTATCCAGAAGAGTATTGGGGGAAAGCATTGGTCCAATAAATTTAAAGTAGGAAAAAATTTTTGGGGGGAAACACAATTTGTTTTTGTTTGGGGGAGAAGAGGAATGAGGGGATGGGTTTTATCCAAAGAACACCATACCTACGTAAGCATGGAGGGGGGCAACATTTGCTCTGGGGGTGCTTCTCTGCAAAGGCACCCGGAAGCTGATGTTTTACATGAAACAATTTTTTGGGGCCATGTATGTGGGATTTTGAGGCAAAACCCCCCTTTTAAACAGCAAGGGCATTTGAAAATGAAAATTTGGGTGGGTCTTTCCCGCATTAACAATGATCCCAAACACAAAGCCAGGGCAAACCCAAAAGGGGTGGGTTTGTAAGAAACATTTTTTAAGGGCCTGGAGTGGCCCCCGCTAAGGGGGGCTTTCCCAAATTTTTAAACCCCCATAGAAAACCTTTGGGAGAGTTGAAAATCCGTCTTTTCCCAGCGGACACCCAAATTTTATTCCTGCTCTAGAGGAGGGTCCCGCATGGGAAAGGGCCCAAAATACCAAACAACAGTGGCGCCAACCTTTTTGGGAAATTCTGTCATTGCCAACCAAAAAAATTTTTAACAAAGTATTGAGATGAATTTTTTTATTGAATAAATTTTCTTATTTTTTCCCCCAAAAAATTTTCAAATAAATTTTTTCCCCAAAAACAACAATGTGATTTTTTTGGAAATTTTTTTTCCTTTTTGTTCTCTTATAGTTGAGGTTGACTTATGAAAGCAATTAAAAGGCCTCTCATGTTCTAAGTGGGGGAACTTTCACAATCGGTGGGGACTTAAAAACTTTTCCCCACGGAATTTTTGTAACTATGTGGCAAATATATACACTAAGTAGCATTTGTGAAAAAACAAACGCTCAGACATGACCTCCATATTCGCACCTACGCGTATTTATAAAAATTAATTCAGGCATGGAACACAGAGACTACAATAAATGGCATCAACACAACACTGTATACAGAATGTTAGACGATACATCAGTTATTTGCTCCGTTTACCACAACATTCCCAGATTTCAACCCAACACGTAATATAGATGTAAATGGCTCCTGTCCTCAGTGTAAACATCCAGCACACATTGGGTGTGCGAGACCCAGATGTTACTAAAAAAAAAAAAAAAAAAAATCTGTATCGAAGTTTTGAAGTAGGAAATTTCAACCAAATCAAGCCTTGCGGTATTCTGTTAAGAGATTAAAGTGGGGTTTTAAGCTCTAGGTTGCATGCTTGTACCAAACCACAAAATGTATACAATAACATGAGCTGTCTGATTATATAACAGGCATAATACACGGTTTTGCACCTGTTTGTTTCGGGGAAAGAAATAGCCACACATGTTCGTGTAGCAGAACATAGGTCTCATACGTTCTTGGCCTGCAAACCCGTAAAAATAAACACAGTGTTCCTTGTCTGCACAGATTATCACATTTCTATTGAGTAGAAATCACTTTTTGGGGGTTGGTATTATACAACAGAGTTGCTTTATACTTTATCATTTACTATTATCTATTTCGGCCCTTGCAAAAATTCTCACTATTCCCTCCGTGTACTAATACCTCTACTTGAAACCTACAATGTTTATGAACACGACCGTAACGGCAATATAAAAAAATGAAGTCAAGCAACTTACAGTCCTCCACTGTATCAAAAATAAATCACTGGCGTGAAGTGACGTCTGAAGATGAACCGGTCACGTCATACATGCTGTTTTATTGCAGTCTTAAATACTTGTGCTAATTAGCACACGAGGAGTCTTGTGTCCAGTTCTCCTGTTTTCCTAGTCAGCTATTGACCGTTTTCTCCTAAATAGCATATACAAACATTGCAGATCTGACATACCTTGGGCCCACTGGGGGAGATGACACTGAGAGCCTTTAAAGAACATGTACCCCATCCACTTGGTTTGCTGTCACCATCCCACACAATGGGCAAACCATCAAGAAAGTCTAACAGATTTTTTGTGGGTCACTGCATTAGAAATCTAGAGGTTCAAAAATCAGTGCAAACGCGCTTGTTTTCTGCTGGACATTGAGGCTCATTATGATGCCAGTGCCGTGGCCCATCAGAGGAGCTTTTTGACAGTATGACATCTGACATCAGTCTGTTAACCCTTTTGCCAGAAAATCTTTAAATTTTTAGGATATAGTCTGACGGCCTAGTAGCTGTGTGTGGACTAAACTGAGCCTAAACACAGGTGCCAGGGCTGCAGAAGTTTGTCGGTGAAACAGTCATATGTACTCTATATCAACTCGTGTACCCATTGGCAGCAATGTGCAGGTTTGGTTTTGTCCGCATGCAGCTTCTGGACACTATTCCTTTTTTTATTAGTTTACTTGGAACATACTCAAAGGTTTCAAATAAATACTGTAAATAAGGTTTCAACAGCCCTGAATCCAGATTCAAAAAGTCTTGATGCAGAATTCGGCAATGTTAAACCTTATATGCGATATTTCTCTGAAACCCTTGGGTACATTCCAAGTAAATGAGTGACCTTTTTGTTCACCTGGTCTGACATACCTTGGGCTCATCAGGAGTTAATATGAAGAGATCCATCTTTAAAAATCATGTACTCCATTCACTTTGTTTGTAGTCTTCGTATCACAAAAAGGACAAATCATTAAAGGGAACCTGTCACATAGGTTATGCCCCCCTTGCTGAGGGCAGCACAAGCTAGTGTCAGACCTGCTGTTTCCAGCGCTGTGCCCCTTATTCTGTAAGATGCTGGAGTTTTAGAGCATTTACCCATCAAATCTTATTCATGAGAATGTGCTAGCCCCGCCCACCAAAGGCTAGCCCCACCCACTGACCATTATTCACATGTTTCTACCTATTCAAAGTAATAGGTTTGTCAGTTGAGGTGGGCGGGGCTAGCCTCAGATGGGCGGGGTTTGAAAAAACCTGACTCTTTGAATGACTCTTCGAATGACTTTTCTGGCTGAAAACTGCAGGTTTGAGCATTAAATACACAAAAAATATAGCATCTTACAGAATAAGGGACACAGCGCTGGGAACAGCAGGTCTGACACTGGCTTGTGCTGCCCTCAGCCAGGGGGGCATAATCTATGTGACAGGTTCTCTTTAAGAAAGTCTTATAGATTTTTTGTAGGTCATTGCGTAAGAAATCTAGAGGTTACGAAATTAGTTTTTAATGGACCCGTTTTCTGCTGGGCATTGAAGCTCATTACAAGGCCAGAGCCTGGGCCCATCACAGGAGCTTCTGGGACTATGACATCATACTGTTTACCATCTTTAGACGATGTTCACACGGCTTATTTCAGAACGGATTCACGTCGGATTTCTGATCGTAAATCCGTTCCGAAATCAGTTGAAAATCAGTGTGAAATAAGTGTCACTAAAGTGTGGTACATATTTCGCGACGGATTTACAAACCCCATTCATTATATGGGGTGAAACCGTCGTGAAATCCGGCTCAATAAGTGACAGGACCATTGTTGTTCCGGCCGTATTGCAGCCACAAATCCGCGGCGCAATACGGCACGGAAATACGTGTCGTCTGAACGACAACACGTATTTCCCATTGAAAGCAATATTAAATGGCCTGTTACTTATTTGTAACTGATTTCGAAACGGATTTACCATCGTAAATGCGGCGGCAAATCCGTTCTAAAATAAGCTGTGTGAATGAGCCCTTAGAGCAGGGGTGTCAAACTGGCGGCCCTCCAGCTGTTGGGAAACTACAACTCCCATCATGCCCACTGTTATAGATTATACAAATGCATGATGGGAGTTGTAGTTTCCCAACAGCTGGAGGGCCGCCAGTTTGACACCTGTGCCTTAGAGTATGGTCCGAAAGGCCAGTAGCTGCTTGTGGACTAAACCAAGCCTCCACACAGCTGTCAATGGCCACAAAAGTTTGCCTGTGAAGTAGTCATATCACTGGCTGTGTCTTGCTCCCATTGGCCGCCATTAGCAGTTTTGGTTTTGTCCACATGCAGTTATCAAACCCTATTCTTATACGTCTAATTTTTTCATTAGTTTACTTGGGATGTACCCAAGGGCTTTAGCCAAACACTCTAGATAAGGTTTAAACAGTGCCGAGACTAGATTCAAAAAGTCTTGACGAAGACCTTGTGAATTGGAACTCGGCATTGTTAAAACTGTCCTATGAATTAATTCTATGAAACCTTTGGGTATATTCCAGGTAAACGAATGATTGTTTCGCCCATCTGTGCTGACTGGTTTGGGTGCAAGAAGCAGCCGTCCATTCCATTAGGACATATTGAATGCTATATGAGTGTTGTGCCTCTTAAGCAGATTACTACACTTTAAAAGAACTCATAAATATCTAAGTTATCTTTAAAAGGGAGCTCTTTCTGTGTTTTTATGCTTTTGTTTTGGCGCTATTCCAAAATTTGTAAAAAAAAATTAAAAAAAAAAGTTCTGCAAAAAACTACAAAAATGTTATGCTTCAACTGGACTTAGGCTATGTCCACACTGCACAGGATTACGATCGTGGCGCCTTTCGTTTTTTAAAAGCGCCGGGGATACGATCGTCAGTATGCTGCCATAGACGGCAATAAAAAAAGACGAGTTGCTGTCTACACAGCTCGTCTTTTCTCTGCCCGTCTTTCGGCAGCGGCGTATTATACAACATGTTGTATAATACGCCGGTGCTTCTCATCTTCTTGACGTCTTCCCATACAATGCTATTGGATGGGGGACGTCGGGAAAACAAGAAGCGGCCGTGGCTTTTGCACAAAGCGTGACAAAAGCCGCGGTCCTGCATCAGAGAGAGAACGGCCACTTTTGGGGCCGTTTTTTCTCTGAGGCAGTGTAGACATAGCCTTAGTCATTGTCTTACTATTGGCATGTGCACCTTAGATGTTATGGTAGTAATATCAGATATACAGGCATTTCTTCTATTTAACAACTGATCAATGACGCCAAGCACAATGGAAAAAGAAGAAAAGGTAAACTAGTCAAATATTTACCGGAGGAAGGTTAACATTTGTTCAGGATTGTGGCACTTATTTTCAGGAGCTCTGTATTATAATTATTACTACACCATTTGCTATTCATATTCGTTGAAAAGAACAGGTTCTAAAAAAAATACGACATTGACGTGACTTCAAAAGATCGGAAATAACTGGCTATTCTACAACCTGTTCAAGTTAATAACTGCTCCTAACCAAGTACAAGGGACCAGAGAGAATAAAAATGTAGCATATCTATAAATGAACCCCCATCCTGTACATCTGTGGCAAGTGAGGCTAAGTAAGTTACAGGGGCCTGGGATGGGGTAGGAAGCTGGGACCAGATCCTTAATAATGAATGCCTGAGTCAACACCTATTGCACGCACGGGCAGTGAGATAAACGAGCAGCATAAACTCCACAGAAGACCCAAGCCCCTCTCCAGCCTGACCAGATGTGTCACAGCCACCAGTGAGCTGCTTAGACTCCCAAGAAGACTGAGTATAACTGCAGTCAAAGTGAGACAGACGAGCAGAAGAAACTCCACAGAAGACCCAAGCCCCTCTCCAGCCTGACCAGATGTGTCACAGCCACCAGTGAGCTGCTTAGACTCCCAAGAAGACTGAGTATAACTGCAGTCAAAGTGAGACAGACGAGCAGAAGAAACTCCACAGAAGACCCAAGCCCCTCTCCAGCCTGACCAGATGTGTCACAGCCACCAGTGAGCTGCTTAGACTCCCAAGAAGACGGAGTATAACTGCAGTCAAAGTGAGACAGACAAGCAGAAGAAACTCCACAGAAGACCCAAGCCCCTCTCCAGCATGACCAGATGTGTCACAGCCAACATTGAGCTGATTAAACTCCCCAGCAGACTGAGGTATGACTGTAGTCAAAGCGAGACAGACGAGCAGCAGAGACTCCCCAAGCCATCTCCAGGCTGACCAAATGCATCACAGCCAACAGTGAGTTGATAAACTCCCCAGCAGACTGAGGAATAACTGCAGTCTCAGTGAGACACATGAGACATTAACAAGTATGTTGATTTCATATGAAAGCCAAGTTTTTAACCACACACCAAGAACTAATAAACAAAACTGATCTGCGTGAGGCCAGTTTGGGCCCCACTGACATAGCTTTTTCACCCGTTTATGGTATCTGTCGGGATAATTTTTTTTTATAGTATCCTGTAGGGTATCACTAACAGGTTTCAAAAAGCTATTTGAAAGGGGCCTTGCTCTGCTAGTGTGATATGATTTTGACACACTTTAAATATAGTAATTATATTCATGAACAAGGTTATAAAAGCCCTTCAAAATACAGAAGTGCCGCAGCATACGGCATTGTGGAAGAAAGAGAACTTGAATGCAAATGGAAAGAAAAACATGTTTTTAATGAAACATTAGTAAGCCAAACTCAATCTGTAATTGCCATCAATGGGGATCTTGTGGGAACTGCTATAGCCAACATGTAAACCTTAGGAATTTCACTGAATAATAAGAAAAATAAATAAATTAAAAAAAAAAAACTATAGAAGATATAAATCTGTAGTGGATGTTTTTTATGGCATACCGAAAACTAATGACAAAACATAAGGAGGACGTCCCAGCTGGCAGCTTTCTGCACCTCAGTATCGACTCTGTTTTAGATGAAGTTGCTTTTCTGGTTTTGTGAAAGCGCTGACTTACATCACATTCTGATATATTTTTAAAATGTTTACCAGAAAGAGCTTTTCTGACAATATTTTTTTTACTCCCCTGATGAAAAAATAGCTGTGGCTGAGGTTTGGTTTTCAGTGATGTATGAATGCCCCGGAGCACATGCCTGCACAGTGAGTCAGCAGACCAGCCTTCCTCTCTTTTGCAATTTAAGATGTGTGGCATTTCGGATTGGCAGGCTTGTGTGGGCACTCAGGAAGCACGCTTATATTCAGCTATTTAGAAACGCTTTGGACTGCAAAACTATGTCCTGTATGTAAAGGATAGGAACAAAAACAAACTGGTGTAAAGTTAAAGCATTGGGATAACACCTCGGAATTGTAGTTCAAAGAACAACAACATAATATAAAATTCAAGCTCTCCTCTGTACACGCCTGGGTTATGCTTTTAAAAACGCAGACCGAGTAGTAACAGCCTACATTATCTGACGCCTATCGAAAATCATTACCCGACTGATACAAAGCAATGCACTTGAGATGAATGTGATCCAAAGTGTGAGCTAAGAAATCAGACAGTGTAAAAACAGAAAGAAAAAAAAAAAAAACTTGTTTGCTATCCACATAGAAGGGCCAGGAAGTTGCCCATTAGGCTCGGTTCTTTAGTTGCATTTTTGTTTCGCTTTTCTTTCATTTCTCAATGGCATCAAGAACACATGTAGAAAATTTTTTAGAATGCAAGTGATTTTTTAATTAACTTCTGAGTTAAAAAAAAAAAAAACAACATTTTAATTTCTGCATGCATTTATAGTGCGCAAAAAACCTGCAACGTGTGGACCCTGCATCGAAGAAGACCTGTTTTAGTAAATAAATGTATTCCCCATGAGAGAACAATTATAGAGCAGCTTTCCTTAGATCTCCAAGCTGTTCAACTCCGGTTATTCCTTTTAGGTATGTATTACTAAATGTGTTACTAATTGGGGGCGTGACCCTGCACAGTCTGACATTGTCCAATCAGTGACAATCAGTAGGGACACACCCCTCTGACAACTGAACATGAACACCCAGTTGAATATTTAGTTATACATTTCTTTGAAGAATAACAGAGGAACAGCACAACTTAGAGATTAAAAGGAAAGATGCCTTATAATTGTTATTTCATGGGGAACACAAGCATTTACTACAATCCACAGGTCAGGAGGTTCATCTTTAATGTAAACCTGACTGGTAGATTATGTTACCCTATCTAAGAGCGGGACGTGATAGATCCAAAAGCTCCTTAAAGAGAATGTGTCATCAAAAATGAGTTATTGTTTAAGTCACGTTTTTATGTTCAACACATTTTTTAAGAATTTTTGGTAATTTTTTTTTACATTTTCCATATCACTTTCAATATTTTTTAATAATTCTTAAGTCCTGCAGTTTTCACTTTGGCCACTAAGCCTAATAATTGTCTGACACTTCCTCTTCTGTACAGACAGATTCTCAGTAGTCTGCTCATTATCAGCACAAAGAGGGTCAAACTGAAAGGAGACACCAGTGTGAATAGATAACACAGGATCCACCAGTCACAAGAGGAGATGGTCACAGTTCACCCTTTCATCTCCCTGCACACTGATTTCTTCCCAGGTCACAGAGCAGAACTAGAAAACTCTCCTATAGAAGTGAATGGGACGGAGTCAGTCTTAAAGGAGTTGTCTCCCTATAGAGTTTCATAGGCTGCATGAATGAAATACTCTGTCACTTCCTGGTTCAGACTGACTGAAATTTGCATAAACTCCATGGTGTATCCAGCTCTGTGCTTTCAGTTGCTAATTAGATCAGATTAGCTCAGAAGCTTCTGAAACTACTAACAGGACTTTTTATCTGATCCCTCAAA
Organism: Phyllomedusa bahiana; assembly: GCA_025379985.1. Taxonomy (NCBI): domain Eukaryota; kingdom Metazoa; phylum Chordata; class Amphibia; order Anura; family Hylidae; genus Phyllomedusa; species Phyllomedusa bahiana. The sequence goes on from JAODAL010000032.1 coordinate 218,316, forward strand.
CAAAAGCCCTAATTACAGTGTTGTTTACTTGAGATAAATCAAGCTTTTTACTGCCCAGCAGCACAGAGGCTGCTGAGACCTGTGTGATGACTTCACTCACTGCTATCACATAGAACAAACAGCAGGGGGGAGAATTGTTTACAGGTCAGTTACTGAGGGAACTGAAATAGCCAGGGAGGTCATAAATTCACTTGTATCTCCTTAAGGAAAACAGATGAACAAAGCAATATATTTGGAAAATGTCTTTATTTTGTGTTCCCTACAATTTGAAAGCTATTCTTTGTAGCGAGACAACCCCTTTAAGCCTCCTATGTGCATGAAGCTACTGTAAAGCATCTCTCCGACTGCTGTTAAAGCAATGCAAACAAGGCCTAGTGGCCAAAGTGAAAACTGCAAGACTTAAGAATTATTAAAAATTATTGAAATTGATATGAAAAATAAAAAATAAAAACAACCACAAATCACTAAAAAATGTGTTTCACATAAAAATGGGACGTAAACAATGACTCATCTTTTAAGAGACATCCCTTTAAGAGACAGTAGGAGTCCTACTTACCCCACCCACATCCAGCGTGTGTACAGAGAAAACTATCAATCACGGTATGTGGGCGGGGTATACTATACTTTCATTTTCTGTTTTACGACTTTCTATGCTTCTTACTCAGAAATCCTGCTCCAAATAACAAATCTATCTATCACAGAGCTTAAAGGGGTTGTCTCACTACAAGGATTTCTTTTTATGTTAAAGACATCACATCAGCTGCATCAGTGCTGGAGCATTGCCCTACATCTGGGGGTTAGTCCCATGGTATCCCCTGATGAACCCTCTGAGAAGTTTGGAGGGGGAAACGCGTCAGAATTCTGACAGTAAAGGACAGTGAGAGTATATTTTTTTTATCTTTTTCATCTGTTCCTTTATATACATTTTTCTTAAATACATCTGTTTGTATATTGATTAATGAGTGGGATCATGCATATGTACTGACTTATGCTTTACATGACGAAATCTCATCTCTTGCAGGCCAGTTTACAATATTTACATTTGGGCTTGTAGTTTGAATATAGAGCTGGGACTGCTGTTTTTTACTCAATAGGAACTAGCAGGGCTAGCCATCGAGGGGCGGGACCGCCCTTTTTGGGGCGATTTTCCTGCCTAGGTTGATAGGTTAATAATAGGGCAAAAATAGGCTCTCTTTGTATCTTAGTCCCTGCCTATAGTTACATTATCCAGTGGAGCAGCTCTATTGGTATTTGTCTTTACGATATGTTGTTTGTCATGTGATATATTTGTTAAGCACCAGCACTGTGTAATTTCATGAGGGAATTAATTTTTTAATGGATATTTAGTAAAAGTTATATTTTATGGTGGGTTACTAATTTGTCTGTGATGTAGTTATGTTAAAGATCTCGCAAAAACAAGTAACTTTGCAATATATGTTCATTAACAATATCCTACCTATTCAGAGATATCCCCTCTTGTATGGGCTGCATCAGCTCCTCAGGTTGCTATAGCTACAGACCTGCTTACTCTCTCATGACAGGCTGCCAGGACTGGTTGCTATAGCTACAGACCTGGCTTCTACTGCAGCCTAGTGAAAGCCAGTAAACATGCCCCAGAATTCAAAATAAAACCAAGAAAACAGGACTGAGGTAAGATGAATTAATGTAGTGAGACAACCCCTTTAATGTCTCCCCTCAATCCCATTGTTAGACAGGACGGCATAAACTACCTGACAGGTTTGCTTTAAAGCCCTCTGAATTTGTGCTCAGCTATGACCTGACAACAGAGGTGTAACTTGAAGCTCCTGGGCCCTGGTGCAAAAACTGACATGGGCCCCCCAACTACCATGTGCCATTGACAATACTTCGCTCTTACTATGGGGCAGAAGGGCTTTTGGGCCCCCTCAGGCTGCAGGGCCCGGTAGCGGTTGCTACCTCTGCACCTCCTGTAGCTACGCCCCTGCCTGACAATGAATACTCTAGCTATAGCATCAGATTATACCATCTTTAAAATCTGCAGTTAGTATGAAGCTTTCACAGAAGATATTAGTATAAGTATCAGGAGAGACAACAGGTTATCTACATCTGTCCTTGCCGTCACTACACATGGCTAGAGCAGTGGACCGTCTGATTTATGGAGCGGTTTGTCTGCTATAAACACATTCCCCGTACACCACCTGCCTGATGTGGACACATGTACTAACTCCCGGCAGTGGGAATCTTTCTTTGTAGGTGCAAGTTAGTCAGATTCTCCAACACTCGGCACATTTTCATCCACTAATTGGCCAAAACCTACATTTGTTTTTACAGGTGCTCATTTACATCACGCTAATATCAGCGGCAGCTTCATTGGGCCACCCAGTGAGTGCAGTTAACACTTCAGCCAAGTTTCTCGCTGTACAATGGCAGGAGGACACAATACTACTACAGTTCTGGCTCTTATGTCAGAGGTCCGATAACACGTGTATCAGCACATTTCACAGACAACAAGTGCTTTTATCATTCCTAGCTCCTGGCCGGTTATTCTTCTACAATGGGGAAAATGAAAACAACTGGTGTAATAAACGCTAAGATTAGGAGAATGCCTGCAGGCACAAACAATATGGTCCCACAAGCAGTGTCGGACTGGGTGCCTAGGGCCCACAGGTGAAGTGGACTCTAAGGGCCCACCAGTTGAGTTATGGGCCCACCAGTGGAGTTTATTTTAGGGGCCCACCCTACAACTACTGTAAATGACTGTACATGCCTCCTATACTCTTTCTCTTGCTTTATACCTGTCTTTCTCTGCTCTTTTGCATCTTCCGAGGATGTTTATGCAGTTAAGTACAAACTTTAGGTCTCCCATGCTCAGGGGCCCACCGGGGATTTCCAGTCCGAGCCTGCCCAAAAGTCAAGGCACAAAGGGCCCGACCCCCCATTGCTTCTCTATCATTTCCTGTTAGAAAAGCTGTAGTGAAAAATATGGACCTAGCTAGCATTAATTTCCTGGGGGTGGTTTGTAATATTGCTGACATGAAATGCGTGAATATTGCTCTTGTTCTGTAACATTAAAAAGCTTGTTAGTCCATTGGGGCAATCACAGACCACGTCGGTCACGTGCGGTATGTCCAGCACAAGACCACTAGGGTAAGTTCACATGGCTTATTTTGGGGCGCATTTCGCCACATATGTTGCGGCATACTGCGCTCTAATACGAGCGTAATGCGCCCCAATCATTACAATAATCCATAGTTGTCATAGAGAACTACGGATTACGCCTCATCTCCCGGGGCGTACAATACGATTGCTTTCGCACCGCAAGTAATGCATGTCTATGGGGCCGGTGGGCTACCGGCCACCCTGCTTTGCTTGAGTACGCGCCAATCAGCGTGACTCCGCGAACACCCAGCTTAATTGCGGGGCGTATAGTACGCCCCACAATTAAGCCATGTGAACTTACCCTAATGCCTATGAACGGCTCCAGGGGTCAAGTGAAGACTAAACGGTGACGTCATCTGCAGGGATCACCGGGACGGCTGTATCGATGTACATAGAGGGTTTAAAATGTAAAGGTTTTTTTTTCCTTTTTATTTTTTTTTTTTTTATTATGCCCGATGGACTAACAAGCTTTTTTTTTGTTGTCAAGGAACACTACTTTAACAAAATACTTGAAATTAAAATGTACTTATAGTTTTACAAAAATGTTGAGCTTTGATACATAGAAGCTTAGGTGAGGAAACCTCATATACGCAGTGTTATTGTGTGCTCTAACTAGAAATGCACTGTATGTTTAAAGGCATTGTCCAATAAAAAGGAAAATCTAAATAATACCTCTCCTAAAGTTTTGCACTTTTGTACGGCACTTTCATTAAATGTTCTGTGGAATTCCTGAAGTTCTACATAAGTTGTTTGATGACAGGAAGGTCCAAGTTCTATATGTCTGGACACACAAAAGCAGCTTTGTGTAGAGCCCAATAGATCAGGGGGCCAAATGTGGTATGACTTTTTCAAGGAAGTATTTAAAACCACAATCCTCTGGTGTTGCCTTGCAAGACTTTGAACATGAGGTAGGAAACCGGGGGTGTGTACGGATGCTGAGGTCGGGAAGAAGGTAGATAGACAAAGCAAGGGATCCTAGGGCTTGTAGTTCTACAGGGCAAAGGGAAAATGCAGCAGCTTGTCTGCAAAAAAGGATGCATATCGAACAAAAAATGCATAAACTAGCGCAGAAAGCATTACAGGAAGATGAATGAAGACTCTGTTTAGCAATTCCTGGATTTTTGTTGTTGTGCTCAACAACCCACTTACCTGAGCAAAATAGATTGTTAAATCATTTTCCAGGAGTGACACTTTTCCTTACTTGGAGATGCTTGAAGGAGATGCCAGGGTAAATAAAGGCTATTACCAAATACACTGCTGCTTTGATTTTGCTCTTTTCACAGGTAGAGCAGTTTTTGGGTGCGTTCACATAGCAATGGACAAATACCGGTTGGTTTATCCGAACGGTATTTGTCCGATTTTTGTGCCGTGCACACGGGTGGGGGACTTTTCTCTGCAATGAGCGGAGAAAAGCTCTCACCGTTCACATTCACTTGCATATATTCCGTCCGAAAACCGGACAGAAGAATGTGCATGTAGAATGTTTTTCTGATGGCAAAAACGCCGGGCGGAAAACCCGTGCAGTGGGGACTGCTGCACGGGTTTTCCATAGGAGCCCGTTGTGCTCGTTTGCGGACGGTATTTCAGACGGTCTGCAGAATCTCAAACCGTCTCAAAAACCGGCCGCAAACCTGTGCCGTGGGGACATGCCCTTTATCTCCGGCTTGTGTACACAAGGTTACTGCTCTAGCAGCCCTGGCAGGAATGGTGACCTCAGTGCTGCCTGTTTCTTATCAGCAGTAGCACAAAAGCTTGTTTATTTTTCTTACTGACAAACTTTAACCCTTTAAAGCTTTGCAGACTTTCTGCCCTGCTGTTTAAAGCCTTCCATTACTAATGTCCCTCTAACAGGCTCAGCTAGGAAAAGCAGAGCTGATATGTCAATTACTGCTGTAAAACCGCCCACAACCTAAACAGGAAGTGTGAGTCTGAAGCTACTTTAAAGAGCAGGCACTGTGAAACAGCATGGTTACAACATCCCTTTAATTAGCAAATCTGCAGCCCTGAACAGCAACATGTAGGTGTAAACAAAGTAAAATCTCTTATGAACCCTATACTGCACATATAATCTAGATTGATATATACGGTCTTGCAGACATTATGCAAGGGTTTCACCTAGATGTCCACAATTTAAGGTAAAATTCTTGCATTATAGGCCTTACTTTTACCCTTGTGGGTATAAAAGTTGCAGGTAACCTTGTAAAACGTGCAAAAAAAGCTCAAAATGTAAAACATATGTCATGTAATAAATAAAAGGTAATAGAACAAACACTACGTACCTCTCCCTTAGCCCAATGATACAGCATAGAAGCTCCGGTAGGAGCTTTGTTCTTTGTACACTACTCCCCAGCATGTGTTCACTACAACCAGTCAACGACCACATGCCAAACTATTGGCATCACAGTTTAGTGATTAGAACCATGATGCCACGGCATGTAACCTATTGGTTATGTCAGTCACCTGCCAGCTGCTGAAAACCAAACCTGAATCCCTGGGCAATTGGAAAGACGAGTACTAATTGTTTAGTTATTTTATCCCATTTAAAGTTGGATAACACCTTTACCAGCAGGTCACTGTAAATCACAGACTGCTTAGCATCACCATAAAGCCTTAGCCTAAATGTAGAAAACCTGATTTTTATTTGGTCAAAATAAACCTAAGAGACAAAAAAAACAGAGCAGCTACCAACATAAAACAAATAAGGAAATTACTTCAATTTTTTACGACACAATAAAAATGAATCTTCTTTTTATAACAATTTCTTGAAAAAAAAGTAATCTTTGTAAAGGTGGACTTTTGGAATGCTTAAGTAACAACAAAATAACAGCAGGAAATCGATATTAGCCAGGCGGGAAAGAGGAAAAGGCTCCCCTGCGTTAACGTGACTTGCCAACAATGTATTACCGCCTGTTTTGTTTGGAACATAAGTGGTTGCTTCTCATTTTCTAACTGCGGATGTGGAAAATGTCAGGAGGACGTTAACACAACCAAGAAAAGTATTAGTGGTTGACAGAGAAATTAAGGGATCATTTTGCAATGTTCTACAATTGTGGCAGAGAAATAGATACCCCGCTTTAAACAAGTCTCTAGAAATCCTTTCTAAATGGTCATTCTAAAGAATTATACCAGCCACAACTTGATTATTTCATATGCCTAGGTATAATTAGTTGTTAAAAAAGATATACAAAAACATTAAAATTTAATTTAAACAGAATCGCCAATTTTTTGTTTGCTAATTAAAAACAAATACTGATACATATTCTTTGCTTCTTAGTAAATTTTTTTTTGCGATAGTAGATTTTTTAAATTCTGTTTTCTGCATACGATTATGGGGGCGGCCATTCTGCTTGATTGACAGGATTAAGAGAGATGCTTTACAGTAGCTACATGGACATAGGAGCCTGTGGACAAGAGCAGACCCATTGACTTCTATTGGAGAGTTTTCTAGGACCAAGGAAAAAGTCAGTGTGTAGACAGGGAACTGTGACTATGTCCTATTCTGAATGGTGGATTCTGTGTTATCTATATACATTGGTGTTACCTTTCAGTGAAATTCTGCCTGTGCTGACAATGAGGAGACTGCTTAAAAGTTTTCTCTACAAAACAGAAAAAAGTGCGAGACTATTATCAGGCCTAATAATAATGACGGAATTACTTTAAAAAAATTTACTCTTATATAAAAAAAATAAGGAAAAACGCAATCAAAAATTCTTGAAAATAATGGGTTTAACATAAAGACATGGGATAACCTGTACGTCATTTTTAGATGACACATTTACTTTAAAACTGAGACCCATGTAGGTACGGCATGGGCAGATAGTAGGTTATGGATGCTGTACTGGGGATCTGTTTACACAGATTAGAGAACTTGTCCAACTGTTGACTGAACATCTCAGACTTACACAGCCTAATACAGAAGTAATTCTCACCTTATTGGTCCTTATCGGTCCCCCATCATTACTACTCAGAACACTCTGCTGAAGCCCATAACTGGCCATAACGCTGACGTGCTACAGTGCTCCCATGTCTGTGGCCAGAAGAATCTGAAAGCAGAAAAGCTGACTAGACCTGGGAAAGGCCACAATGGGCACGGACACTGACACGTTTTTGAAAAAACGATAACATCCAGAAAACCCCTCTAAGACTACAGGTTTGTATAACTAGAGAGAGTGCTGACAGACACAACAAAGCAGTTTTACCCTCTTATGATTCTGCCTTGTATGTTTCATGACATGATCAGTGAGCAGCATGTGCTGGACAATAAATGGCCAGAATAGAGAAGGTGGTGTATATGGCTGATTGGTAATATGCCTCATGTATGAGAAAAATTTTTTTTTTGTCATTGACAACATGTCCAGGTTTCATGTTTTTAAACAAAACATGGCTAGAAAAGCTTTAACCCTTAGTGATCGGTCTGTTTTCATTAATTTTTCTCTCCATGTTTTATACCCACCTTCTAAAAGCCATCGACTTTTATTTTTTTCATCGAGATAACCATATAAGGCCATGTCCCCACGGCACCGGTTTGTGGCCGGTTTTTTCAGACAGTGTGCGGTTTTGCAAACCATTTGAAAAACCGGCCGCGAACTTTTGCACAGGCCGCTATGGAAAACCCGCGCAGCAGTCCCCACTGCACGGGTTTTCTGCCCGGCGGTTTTTCAAACATTGTTGATGTTCATTCTTCTGTCCGGTTTTCGGATGGTTTATGAACATCTCAATGTGAAGGGGGAGGGCTTTTCTCTGCTCATCGCGGAGAAAAGCCGCCCCACTGCGACCATGTGCACGGCACACAAACTGGACAAATACCGGTCGGATAAACCGACCGGTATTTGTCCTGTGCCTTGGGAATGAGCCCTAAAGGCAGGGCTGTGGAGTCGGCAAGCCAAAGCCCCGACTCCGACTCCTCAATTTCCCAAAACTCCGACTCCCTCATACACGACACATGTTGAAGTAATAACTGTACTGTAGTTAAATGGTAACATCAGGCTTTTTATCACCTTATGATACAATAATCAAGCTATTTAGGTAGAACAGACACTGACAAGCAAAAGGGTAACAATGTTTTGATCTTTTGAACACTTGTGGGTAGAGATGAAGAAAGAGCTGTATTTGTATCCAAGTCCAGTCTGCACCAACATTGGGAATGTGTAGAAGAGACCTGGGATCAGATTTTAGTCAAGATATGCTTGAATCTGATCCAGAGCCAAGAAGGATTCAGGCAGTATTGAAAACCAAAAGGTGGATTTCCCAAATACTAACAAAATAACAAAAATTTACATTTTGATTTTTAGGAGCAAAAGAGTAACAATGCAGTTACAGGAAAGAATCTGCAGTACTAAGCAGATGCTAAATACTTGCAAGTCACATTTATGTATAAGATAGGTAAGATGACTGTATGTAAAATTACAGTAGCCTTATGTGCAAAGCTGTAGTGGATGGAGAGATATGGAGCATGAAAGTCACGAGTTCAAAACAATGTTAACATTTTGCTTGTCAGTGTAAAATATATTTATTGGATATGAATTTAGAACACATAAAAATTGTAAATATGCAAAACACTGCAGGAACATTTGTGGAGTCTCTGAATTTGTTCTGAGAAATAGTATTGCCTCCTTCACATCCTGCATACATGACCTCACATCTAATCCTCTTATTTCCAGGCTAGAGAACGGCCTCTCTACACTAACTTGGTTGGGGGCAAAGCGGTGACCACAGGGGCAACATCTCTAACAATGTCAGGGTATAAAGGAATTGCCTCAGGCACAGTCAGTTTTGATGAATGGTTGATCTCTTCTACTTCTTTGAAAGCAGGTGAAAAGTTTAGCTGAAATCTGTTTGCCCTGGGGGCAGCGCTTTGCCTGCTCCGTGTCATCAATTAAACTCCTCATGTGATGAGGAGTTTCGAGCCCATAACAGAAATGGCTCTTAGTTGTGACCATACTAATACAAACAAGGGAACTCCTTGAGTAGACGAAAGTGAACAGCTGCAAATTAACTCTTACTAAGGCATATTACGTGAATGTTAGAAAAACCCTTGACATAAACAATGGCACATTGATCTATGTTCATATAAAATACGTTAATAAATATATGAGAACCGTCCTATAGTTTAAACCCTTCGGGTATCTCGTATCTGAAGTTAAAATCCAGAAGGCTTCCTGTTTTTTTAGGGTAGCCCTCCAATCCCCTTGGTATCCCCTGAAACATAACGAATGCTTTCATGTGTTATATCATAAATGTGTTCCCGTATTCTAATATTAAGGCAACTCGTGGTGCAACCTACATAGTGTTTATTTCATACAGTGCACCAAATCATATAGACCACAAATTTACTCCGACAGTTCTTTAATGATTGAATACGGTATTCTCTCTCAGTTACAGCCGATGAAAAGTGCGTCATTTTAACCATGTAAGGGCAAACACTGCACCGATCTCTACCACATCTATAACTGCCCTTAAGATCAAGCCATGTATTGGATCGTCCTCTGTCTTCTAAATACAAACTGGGAGAAATCATGTTTCCCAGGGTTTTAAGTTTTCTGGAGACAAAACTACATCACTCATTTAATATTTCTTTCAATATGGGATCAACCATCAATACCGGTAAATATTTACTTATCTAGAACAAGTGGACATCCTCTACGTCTAGGGGAAAGAAAGTTTCTACATAAACATAGAAAAGGATTCTTTACTGTAAGAGCAGTGAGACTGTGGAACTCTCTGCCAGAGGAACTTGTTATGGTGAATTCACTAACAGAGTTCAAAAAGGGTTTGGATGCATTTTTGAAGCGTAATAATATAACAAGTTATATCCAGGGATTATTCCGATTGCCAGATTGGAGTCGGGAAGGAATGTTTTTCCCTAAAATGAGGACAATTGGCTTCTACCTCATTGAGGTTTTTTGCCTTCCTCTGGATCAACACTTTAGCAAAAAAGGCTGAACTAGATGGACGTCTGTCTGTTTTTGGCCTTACAAACTATATATGTAACTATATTAGTTATGGTGTAATATTGTTTACTATACTGCGTAGAAAAGTACACTTCATGATTAAACAAATTTCTGTCATATGATTTAATGCTAAACCTTAATAGGCTTGTCTCGCTACATTGATTTATCTTACCACAGTCCTGTTTTCTTGGTTTCACTTTGAATTCAGGGGTGTTTCTGGCTTCCACTAGGCTGCAGTAGAGGCCAGGTCTGTAGCTATAGCAACGAGTGCTGGCAGCCTATCAGGAGAGATCAAACAGGTCTGTAGCAATAGCGACCCGATTAACTGATGCAGCCCATACAAGAGGGGATATCTCAGAATAGGTAGGACACTGTTAATGGACACATATTGCAAAGTGACTTGCTTTTGCAAGATATTTAACATAAAAAGCAATCCTTGTAGCGAGACAACCCCTTTACATCCATATGAAATTCTTGTTGACAACCGCGTCTTCTGTTGCGTTTTTTTAACGGTAGGATTCGCCGAGTAAATTTTACTCGTGTCTGGACATACCCTTAATATGAGCACCATATGACATAAAGAGAAACAGAAAAACATACATTTTATGTAATTTATAGAGTTTTTTTGTTATATTTTACTGCGTGAAAATTTTTTATTTTTTTTTAAATCTTGTTTTGCAGCGCCATATTTCCCCTCTGTGGACAGAGCAGATTGTGGGGTTGCATTTTGTGGAGCAAGCTGTAGTTTCGTTGATATTATTTCAATTTTTATATATTACTTTTGTAACCATAAATATTAATGGGAGGTTGGATTACCAACAAGTTTTGGATTTTTTTTGGGTTTCTAAAATGTTGGATAAATAATGTAACACTTTAGTATTTCATACTTTTACAGGTTTAGCCATACCAATAATATTTGATGATAAAGGGGAAAAGATTTTAATTAGAATTTTTTTCTTTAACTGTAATATTTAGCCCCCCAACAGAGACCATATGTTGTCATTTGATAGCGGCAGAGTGTAATAAAAGCCTAATCATGGCAGACCTGGGCCTTTCATTAGGCCCCTAAAAGCCAAGATAACCAAACAGCAGTAATTGCGTTACACCTGATCCGATCAGGTAACAGAAGGGGGCCCCCTCCAGTGGTTTGGAAATCGTTTCATAATCGATTGCTAGGTATGAACAAATGGTCCATGTCTTTAACAGCATGAGTCTTAAAGGGATTTTCCCATTTCATCTATTTAGACATATGAAAAAATATGTCATAGGTGCGGGTCATAGAGGTGTCTGGCAAACTCTAGAAGGGAGAAGTGGCTGTGCTTGCACAGTTCCTCCTCATCCATTTCATCAGAGGCTCCGAGTAGAGCGGAGAGCAACTCCTCAGCTGTTCTCACATTGAAATGAATAAAGAGCAACCACACAAGCACAACCAATTCTCCCTTCTGACCAGGGGTTTTCAGAGGCATCTATGAGATATTTATAGCATATTCTAATCGATAGGCAAAAAAATGTGCGATGGGAAAACCCCTTCCTTCTTTGTGTTACATGTGAATTTTGTTACAGATTTACAGCAGATTTCATCCGTGTACACTGAAGGGGTAAATATCTTCAAACAAAACATCTTAAAAATTAGCATTGCAGGTCAATATGTGCACAGAAAAATTCCACCTGCTGCAGGTTTTACCTTTTGCAAAACCACCACATGTGAATTTGCTACAAGGTGTTTACACATTTAGCACGTATGAAGTACTGTGCACATACATGGTCAGCTTTCCAACCTCTGACACCCTATTAGACATGTACGGCACATCCACTTCCACAGACTTGAATAGAGAGAACCATATACATGTATGGATACCTAGATGCTACAGCCACCACACAGATAGACATAGTCCCAAGATACTCCATAGAAGTCTGCAGAGACACACATAATATATATTTATTTAAATTACTGGTTTGTTCTGTTAGGGTATGTTCACACGGCTTTTTTGGGGGCGCATTTCGCCGTGTACTGCACTCTAATACGAGCGAAATGCGCCCCAATCATTACGGTAATCCATAGTTCTCATAGAGAACTAAGGCTATGCCTACACTGCATCAGACAAAAAGCGGCCGTTTTATCTTCGATGCAGGGCCGCGGTTTTTGTCACGCTTTGTGACAAAAGCCGAGGTCGCTTCTCGTTTTTCTGACGTCCCCCATACAATTGTATTGTATGTGAAGATGTCAAGAAGACGAGAAGCGCCGGCGTATTATACAACATGTTGTATAATACGCCGCTGCCGAAAGATGAGTGGAGAAGAGATGAGCTGTGCAGACTTTTCTATTGCCGGCTATGGGGCCGAACTAATGATAGTATCTGCGGCGCTTTTAAAAAACGAAAAGCGTCGGAGATACGATCATTTTCCTGTGGAGTGTGGACATAGCCTAAGGATTACGCCGCCTCTCTCGCAGGCATACAATACAACAGTATTGCATTCGCGGGGAGATAAATGACATGTCATTTAGGCTATGTTCACACGGCTTAAACTGGGACGTATTTTGCCCCGTATTTCGCGCCGTACTGTGCTAAATACGGGGCGAGATACGTCCTAGTCATTACGGTAATTCACAGTTCTCATAGAGAAATATGGATTACGTCTCCTCTCCCTGCTCGCACAATACCCCGAGCGGGGAGAGAAGTGACATGTCAATTATTCACGGTGTATACGCGCCGTAAATAATGAATGTCCTTGGTTCCGGCGGGCTGACGGCCCCCTCGTCTTGCCCCCACTTCCGAGAACACGGCGTAATTGCGGGCGAAATATGTCCCGGAATTATTGCCGTGTGAACACTGCCTTATTCACGGTGCTTACGCGCCACGAGTAAAGACAGTCTGCTGCCGGCCCCCCAACGCCGCGGGAGTACGCGGCGATCGACGTAAGCTCCCGAACACGCGCCGTAATTGCGGGGCGTATAGTACGCCCCGCAATTAATCCGTGTGAACATACCCTTAATATCAATGAGTCCTGAAACAACATGGTCAACTATGAGGAACATTTATCCATGCACATAAAATGGTGACAGTATATTTTGAGATGTACATTACCGGTATGCAGGTAATTAGAAGATGTGTGAAGAAGTCCATTTGTGATCTCTCCATTTAAAGTCTTTTTGTAGCAAAAGATAACAGTAATAATCAATGCAACAAAATGTTATTGTTACATTGTGTTAATCCACACCTAGTTATATCTCATCCCCTTGCCAAAACCCCACCATTAGCAATTCTCTAGAAAACTAACCATCTGTCTCCATTTGTCAGTGTTTTCTTCGACACAACAGACAGGCAGAACACGTAATAACATACATACCAGTAAAAGGATAAAAATGAATGTCACGCACTGCAACCTCGGCAATGTATCGCTTAATGACCTCTCTGACCCTAATGACTAAAGTGTGAATCCATTTATACTGATGGTTCTGCGCCAGATAAGCCCTAGACTTATTAAGTGCACCTAGGACAAGTGCCAAGAGCAGAAGATGATTTATATTTATGGCTTGTGCAATCAATGTGGTAGTGAGATAGTCTTCATAAACAGCACTTTTCTAAGCAGTTATTGCCGGAATCACTCCCTTTAGGTCAGAAAATTCTGCTGATAACCAGCACCGCATCTGAAATTCCTTGAGCTTGACCTTCAGACCCATAAACCTGAATCTATCAATGGCCCTGCATAAATAGGTAGCCATAAAACACCTTATATCTTCTAAAGGCTGGCAGTGAAGCCACCACATATTATCAAACCCATTGACCAAACTCACTACATTTTGGTGCATACTCCTAATATATGTGCCTATCGTGCCTACTTCTATTAGCCAGATGCATGTCAAGGGTGTCTTTGGCCAGTATGTCTTTGCTTCTTTTGTAATCTAAAATGGAGTTGGCTAAATTGTCTAAACAATTGTAACGGAGTAAAAAAAAATGCATGTAACTGAATAGGAAAGGGCTCTTAGGGCATGTCCCCACGGCACGGGTTTTCAGCCGGTTTTGCAGGCGGTTTGCGGTTTTGCAGTCCGCCTGAAAAACCGGCCAAAAATGAGCACAACGGGCTTCTATGGAAAGCTCAACATTCTACAAGCACATTCTTCCGTCCGGTTTTCAGATGGAACCTGTGCATGTGAATGGGGAGGCCTTTTCTCCGCTCACTGCCCCTCCCCCGCCCCTACCGACCGGGATTTGTCCCTTACCGTGTGAACGCACCCTTAGGCGATGTTTACACGGCTTATTTCAGAACGTATTTACGGCGGATTTCCGATCGTAAATATGTTCCGAAATCAGTTGCAAATCAGTCGGAAATAAGTTTCACTAAAGTGTGGCACTTATTTCGCGACGGATTTACAATCCCCATTCATTATATGGTGTGAATCCGGCGCAAAATCCGGCCCAATAATTGACAGGCTAATTGTTTTTCCGGCCGTATTGCGGCCGCAAATCCGCGGCGGCAATACGGCACGGAAATACTTGTCGTCTGAACGACGACACGTATTTCCCATTGAAACCAATATTAAGTGGTCTGTTACTGATTTGTAACTGATTTCTGAACGTATTTGCGATCGGAAATCCGACCATAAATGCGTTTGGAAATAAGCCGTGTGAACGAGGCCTTAGGATACGTCCACACGGCATATGTAAAATGCCGATCGGATTCTGTTTAAGGATCCGGCTGGTACATTTTTTCAGCTTTCAAAGGTTTTGGGGGATGGTTCTGTATGCGGTTTGCGGATTTGCCCATCCCTCATAACCACTGAAATTGCACACCTTTCCCCCGAAAACTGAGAGGAAGATTGTGCATGCTCAAAGTTTTTAGGCAGCTGAAAAGCCATCCAGCTGAAAATCAGTTCAGTGTAGACTACTGAATGAGTTTTCTTTTAAAGTCTATGGGGATGGTTTCTTGTTGATTTTCAGGCGGTTTCCAGATCCACAAACCATCTGAAAATCTGACCAATAAACCATGCCATGTGGACTAACCCTTAAAAGAGTTTCTCCATCACACACATTGATGATATATCACCAGGATGGGCCATTAATGTTCAAGACGTGCAGGTCCTAGAGGTGGAATCTTCTGAAGGGGCTTCTGAGAGACCCTACTCTGAACGAAATGGCCATGCTTGAGTAGATGTCCTCCATTCATTTTAATGGGAGTTCTAAGAACAGCCGAATGCAACCACTTGTATATACTCTGAATGCCCACTGAAGTGAATCGAGATAAGTCACGTAAGCGTGGCCACTTCACCATTCAAAAAGGTGAGTTTCAAGGCCCATTCTGGAGATAGGTGCAGGTCCCACTGGTGGGACCTGCAGCAACCTGATATTAATGGCATATCCTAGTGCTCTACCATCAATGATGCCAAAACCTGTTTAAAGGAGTATGACGAATGCAATGCCTAAAATCTGTGTGACTTTAGTTTGAAGTCTAGAGAGGTAATCAATGTTATGGGACAGGTGCTGGGATTATAAAATATTCTAGATTTGACAGTCCTAGCAAATTTTAAAAGATGCCGAGAACTTTCAGACAGAAACAAAGTTAAAAATTATTTTGCTATATTTACAGGTCTAAACTCTTAAGATTTTTTTTAAGAAATCTCCTCCACACACTGCAAAAATCCACCCAAAATCTGCATGAAATTGTGTTGTGCAGATTTAAAATCCCCAGCATATCAATTTATGCTGTGGATAACATGCAGATATTCCCATTGACTTTAGTGGGGAAATAGAAATTGGCAACAGATTAATATAATCATTTTCTTGTGAATTTTGCTGCAGATCTACATCAAAATTGTGATTTTAAGCAACCTTCTTTTTTCAATGTAATTTGCATAATCCACAGCAAAAAATCTGCATCCGTTTATGGACAATTTGGTGCAGATTTGCCACTGCAAATATACTTGTGGAAAAGCATTTCAGACCAAGGCGATCAAACCCTTAGGGTACAAATCTGAAAACCATCTGAAAATCCAACTGAAAACCAGTGCCGTGTGGAAGTAAAATACATTTTACATAGGGAAAATTTGCAACAAATCTAATTAGAAAACATACAGCCTGCTACATTTTCTAAGTAGTAAACGTTTGCATGAAAATTATAAAATTCCATCAACTTTATTGTTACTGTAATGTAAAATCTGCAGCTTTAACATCCCACCCTTGAAGTGAGCCTGTCAGGTGGTTTATGCTGGCCTGAGAGCAGGATGTGATAGCGGGAGAGAAGCTGAGCTCTGTTATTTATAGGGTTATGATAGAGGAGAGAAGCTGAGCTCTGTGATATATAGGGTTATATGATAGAGGAGAGAAGCTGAGCTCTGATATATAGGGTTATGATAGAGGAGAGAAGCTGAGCTCTGTGATATATAGGGTTATATGGTAGAGGAGAGAAGCTGAGCTCTGTGATATATAGGGTTATATGATAGAAGAGAGAAGCTGAGCTCTGTGATATATAGGTTTTTATGATAGAAGAGAGAAGTGAGCTCTGTGATATATAGGGTTATATGATAGAAGGAGTGAAGCTGAGGGTCTGTGATATATAGTGTTATATGATAGAGGAAAGGGACAGAGCTCTGTGATCTACGGGGCTATATGACTTGGAGCAAACGTTCTCATACTGAATGGACTCCTTAAAAGATAGCGAGTCATGTTCATTCTGCCAACACAGTGATTGACAGTGTATATGCACAGCAGATTGTCAATCAGTCAATGTGTGAATGGCAAGCATAACTTTCAATTTCTCTTATAGTATTTTCTCTGCTATGGTAGCATAAACTACCTTACAGGTTCAATTTAAACTTCTGAGGTGTGGATTTAAGTTTTCCCAGTCTACAGTATTATACCATATATAACATCAACTAACAGTGCCAGAAATAAAACCTGCAAAAACACTCCTAGGACTGAGATGGGTCACCGATAGGTCCAAACATAAGATTAGGACACAAACACAGGAACAATTTCTGCTTGAGCTGTTAAACAGACTCCGTCGTGTATCAAGATCGTGGATTATCTAGGTATTCATAATGTTGAATACAATCAGAAGCATTCTATCAAGAAATTCTTGCTAAAACAGGTATATCGCTGACTGGATCAAATAGTACAGATCTCTAGTGGTAACAGTGTGCACATCATAGGTTCCTTTCTGTTGTTAACCTTCTGGGCTGATTTCGCTTTCTCTATTTAGTCATTATTGAGCTAGTTGCTGCATTATGGCTGTTCCTCAAAGGTTTCTAATGCACAGTTGTACAACTATCCAATATGTTACCTATATCAATGTCTCCCTTTATCTAAGGCTATGTCTCCAATGCACAGCTTTACGATCGTATCTTTGGTGCTTTTCGTTTTTTAAAATCGCCGAAAATACCATCGTCCCTGCAGCCCCATAGAGGGCAATAGGAAAGACGAGCTGCAGTCTACACAGCTCGTCTTTTCTCCGCTTGTCTTCTGGCGCCGCCGTATTTTTAGTTTTCTTGGGGTCTTCCCATACAATACAGTTGTATGGGCAACATAAAAAAAACAAAAAGCGACAGAGTTTTTTGTACAAAGCGTGACAAAAACCCCGTCCCTCCATTGAAAAAAAATGGCCACTTTCGGGTCGTTTTTTGTCCGATGCAGTGAAGACATAGCCTAAGATCTCTGCTTGCTGACATTTAATAGGAACGTTATTTCCAAGAAATGATAATCAGGTTTCATGATGATCACATTGTTATCAGACCAGTTAGCCTGTGTGTCCACTACATGACCATAGAGGGATCAATGCAAAAAGTATCTCGTGATATACAACTCTATAAATAACGGATGTGATGGAATAATGCAAAGGCTTGCATTTAGGATATAGTCAATATAAAGCAGTAACACAGTTTGTTCTTGCATTAGGTAACTATTCTGCAGGTAGGTATGTGAACATTCCCGGATTTGCCCTCTTCTGTTGGGTCACTTGCTCATAGACGGAGCTCCAGGAGTCACCATCTTTCAGCGTGACTCACCTCTAGCTGCCCTGTGAAGTACGTCATTGATTGCACAGCCCAGGCCTTTTATGTATGAAAACTGTCCAGCAGTAAGACTGTCCTTGTTGCCCATAGCAACCAAACAGAGCTCAGCTTTCATTTCATATAGTGCCCTGAAAAATGAAAGGAGAGATCTGATTGGCTGCTATGGGCAACAAAGACAGTCTTACTGCTGGACAGTTTTCATACATTAGGTTGCAAATTAGCTCCAACAGTTATTTTCCTCTAGTGCCCTATACTTTGATGTGACTGCGCCATCTCGACCATGTGTCAGCGTTATGCTGGGTTCAACCTGGACTTTCTGCTGCATATTTCACTTCTTTATGCACCACATATTAGGACACCAATTAGAACCATTCAATGGGGCTTCCGATCATCATTTTTTATTATTAAAATGCTATTCATTCCAGGGCGCAGCATATTAGAAAGGGGTTTACCTACATAAACCCAAAGTACAGTGACAAAACTAAGTGACTAACAACTGATACATAGGGAGAGGACTCTGCCAGCGAAGGTTTCCAGTCAAGGGAGGAGGAAAGAGACAGGAGGTGAGACATGCTTGTGGGGTGATGTAGTGGCAGCAGGATAATTATACTCTGTAGGCTCCTGAAATGATGGGTTTTCAGGTCACCTTTGAAACAAGTAAAGGTGGAGGGAAGTCTGATGTATTGCGGCAGTGAGGTCCAGAATATGAGGGAAGCATGGGAGGAGTCTTGTGTGAGGAGCAGACAAGAGGAGAACAGAGAGGGCCGTCCTGTGAGGAGCGGAAATTGCGAGAGGGGAATCACAGTGCCTTGTGAAAGTATTCAGCCCCCTTGAACTTTTCAACCTTTTGCCACATTTCAGGCTTCAAACAAAGATACACAATTTTATTTTTTTGGGGAAGAATCAACAAGTGGGACACAATTGTGAAGTGGAACAAAATTTATTGGATTTTTAAAAAAAATTTAAAAGTGGGACGTGCAATATTATTCTGCCCCATTACTTTCAGTGCAGCAAACTCACTCCAGAAGTTCAGTGGGGACCAATGTTGTCCTAAATGACTGATGATAAATATAATCCACCTGTGTGTAATCAAGTCTCCGTATAAATGCTCTGTGATACTCTCAGGGTTCTGTTTAAAGCGCAGAGAGCATCATGAAGACCAAGGAACACACCAGGCAGGTCCGTGATACTGTTGTGGAGAAGTTTAAAGCCGGATTTGGATACAAAAAGATTTTCCAAACTTTAAACATCCCAATGAGCATTGTGCAAGCAATCATATTGAAATGGAAGGAGTATCAGACCACTGCAAATCTACCAAGACCTGGCCGTCCCTCTAAACTTTCATTTCAAACAAGGAGAAGACTGATCAGAGATGCAGCCAAAAGGCCCATGATCACTCTGGATGAACTGCAGAGATCTACAGCTGAGGTGGGAGTGTGTGTCCATAGGACAACAATCAGTCGTACACTGCACAAATCTGGCCTTTATGGAAGAGCGGCAAGAAGAAAGCCATTTCTCAAAAATATCCATAAAAAGTCTCATTTAAAGATTACCACAAGCCACCTGGGAGACACCAAACATGTGGAAGAAGGTGCTCTGCTCAGATGAAACCAAAATCCAACTTTTTGGCCACAATGCAAAATGATATGTTTGGCGTAACAGCAACACAGCTCATCTCCCTGAACACCCCATCCCCACTGTTGCACATGTTGGGGGCAGCATCATGGTTTGGGCTTTTCTTCAGCTGGGACAGGGAAGATGGTTAGAATTGATGGGAAGATGGATGGAGCCAAATATAGGACCATTCTGGAAGAAAACCTGTTGGAGTCTGCAAAAGACCTGAGACTGGGACGGAGATTTCTCTTCCAACAAGACAATGAACCCAAACATAAAGCAAAATCTACAATGGAAGGTTCCCAAATAAACGTAATCCAGTGTTAGAATGGCCCCAAGTCACCAAGTCACAGAGCTGAAATCCCCCCAAAATCATGAGAATCCCTAAGCTGCAACAAGAGCTGAAAACTGCTGTTCACAAACACTCTCCATCCAACCTCACTGAGCTCCAGCTGCGCCAAGGAAGAATGGGCAAGAATTTCAGTCTCTTGATGTGCAAAACTGATAGAGACATACCCCAAGCGACTCGCAGCTGTAATTGGAGCAAAAGGTGGAGCTACAAAGTATTAACTTAAGGGGGCCAAATAATTTTTTACAAAAGTTTAAAATATCCAATAAATTTTGTCCCACTTCACAATTGTGTCCCACTTGTTGTTGATTCTTCACAAAAAAATTAAAATTTTATATCTTTATGTTTGAAGCCTGAAATGTGGCAAAAGGTTGAAAAGTTCAAGATGGTCGAATACTTTTGCAAGGCACTGTATCTGTAGATTAAAGCAGAGATGTCCAGAGGAGACTGATTATGGAGAGCCTTACATGTCATGGTTAGTCATTTCAACTGAATTTGTTGGGAAACTGGTAGCTAGTAGGGCCGTGTTCACACGGCTTATTCACGCCGTATTTGCGAGCCGGATTGCGCTCGCAAATTCGGCGTGAATAAGAGGCGGGTGCGGGGGGCGGTGCGCGGAGGCCCCATAGACTTACATTATCCACGGCGCGTATTGCGCCTGGATAATGTTCATGTCACTTTCTCCCCGCCCGGCGGATTCGCCGAGCGGGGAGGAGCGACGGAATCCACTGTTCTCTATGAGAGCAGTGGATTACCGTAATGACTCCGACGGATTGGCGCCGTATTGAAGCGCAAATCCGGCACGGAATACGGCGCCAATCCGTCGGCAAATAAGCCGTGTGAACGGAGCCTAAAAGGACTGGTAAAGGGGAGAGGAGGAATGAGGAGAGAGGTGGATCAGTCACCAGCAGAGTTGAGGATAGACTGGAGAGGAGCAAGAGTGCTAGACAGGAGGCTACAGAGAAGGATATTGCAATAAGCTTATTTTCCACAAAGAAAATGCATAAATAATTGACACACTTTCATTTTTTTTATGTTTTTGTGTAACACATTAAAGGGGTTGTATCATTTGAACTGTTCGGGCTCTTCAGCTAACTCTCAGATTGAATTAGAAATCCAGGGGCGAGTCTCTCCTCTCAGCAGGCGTGTCTGTCCTGCCAGGAGGCGTGTCTCTTCTCACAGAAGCTGTGACATCATCATTGTGTGTGAGGCAGCCGAAGCAGAATGATGTCTGGAGAGAAGAGATCTGAAGCCTCCTGCATGCTGCTCCTGTGTCTGCAGAGTTTCAGTTTCAGGCTCCACAAGCTCCTTGCTCTGCTATAACCATTTATACAGCCAGGCTGAACTGATGAAACACTTGTGAGGAATGTACACTGCCCCTCCTCCCCCTCTGTTACCAGACAGCAGACTGTCTTACTGTGTTATATGGAGCAAGGCACACTGCCCTCCCCCCTTCTCTCCCCCTGTTAACAGGCAGGAGACTCTATAATACTGTGTTATATGAGGGGATCTGTGACTTAAACAGCCAGTAATTGCCCAGATCATTCACCCTAGAGCTGGGAAATGTGTATAGAGCCAGCAGACCTTGGTTTCACTATCGATTTTAACAGCGAGTAAACACAGAGTGTGCAGGCAGCCAATCACAGCGAAGGGGCGTGTCTGGGGGCGTATCCCAAAGGCTGAATGAGATGTCAGCCAGCCAATCACAGTGCAGGGGACGTGTCTAGTGGGCGGGATCCGGTCAGGGGGCATGTCCCAACCAGCAGCAGCAGAAATAGAACACAGATGCATAGAAAAGTTCATATCTGCTAAACCAAGTGGCACAGGTAATGCAACCCAATTACAAAAGTGCTTAGTTTTACTGTCCCCATAATCTGAGACATGATCTTTGTAGCGATACAACCCCTTTAAAAGATGCATAAAACAATACACTATGGGCCACACGTATGAAAACTGTCTTGGTCTTTCTTTGCTGTCCATAGCAACCAATCAGAGCCCCTCTTTCATTTCCTATAGTGATCTGAATAAGTGAAAGGTAGCTATGGGAAACAAAGACAGTTTTAGAACTAGACACATTTAATACATTTCCCCCTATGTGCCTCAATGGTGTGAGTTACTCTAAAAATGGGACTCTTCAAATACTGTCTTTGATGTGTATTTTTGTGCATCACATGGATTTTATGCAACAAAATACACATAAAAAATGTTATATGAACGTTGCAAGGAAAATATTCTGCACTCTTGCAGTTTCTCTGCTTTGGTGCCTTTTTTTAACCCAAACCTATAAATAAATACTGGAATTTGTGAATAGACTGTAGTGCTGAGATAGGCTACCTGCTTGTGATCCACTGCGCCCATGAAAATAAAATGCCAGAGTCAGTGGCGTAGCTAGAGTTTTTACCACCTAGAGCTGTCCCCGAGTTTGCAGCCTGTTTTTTTGCTGAACACAGCCAATTTTTTCAGGCCACAGCTCTTATTACAGGTTCCACCTTAAACCATACATCTTCATTGCCACTTTAAAAAAACAACAAAAAAACATGTTTTTAAGTCACAATATTCTAAGAGCCAGAACTTTGTTACTTTTTTGTCCATGGAGCGGTGTGTAAGCTTTTTAGTTACGAGATAACATTTTTATAGCTACCATGTTGGGGTACATGGGATATTTTTATCACTTTTGATTTTGTTTGTTTTTTGTGAGGCTGGATAGAAAAAAATATATGCAATTCTGACATGGTATTTACTTTTTTTTTTTTTTTAATTTTCTTGGGGCTCAGCAGTATACTTTCACTATAAAAAAAAAAATCAGACAGTTTCCTTAATGATGAGGATCAGCCAGAATGAGGATTAGCCATATAGCTGATGCTAACCCACAGATTTTGTCAAAACCCTGGCATAATCCATAGCAAATTAAATTATCTGCCGAAATCAGAGGGATAAACTGGACAACCCCTTTAACATCATAGCAGTTCATCTACGGAGGAGCGAGATGCCATACCAGACATAACCCATGAGCAAAAATGTCAAAAAAAGGTGGGGCTTCTTTCAAAACTCACTTGTGAACTATAGATTAATCCACCTCACACCACAGATATCCTTGGGGAAATATAGATATATTTTATTTACAAGTGAAGTAGACAATTCTCCAGTATATTTGGATATGCATTTGCAACAAGGTAATCTATTAGTTCACATAAAGAATTGGTGATCCATCCACAAGCACCCCAGTACCAGCAACATAGCAACAAGTGTGCGGCATCCTATCTCACTTAATCTTTCAAATCTTAGGCTATGTTCACACGGCTTAAAATTGGACGTATTTCAGTCCGTAATTACGCGCCGGAGTGCGCAAATTACGGCTGGAATACGTCCCAGTCATTACGGTAATCTACAGTTCTCATAGAGAACTATGGATTACGTCTCCTCTCCCTGCTCAGCGAATACGCCGCGGGGGGAGATAAGTGACATGTGAATGACCAGCGGTGTATACGCGCCGCTGGTAATGAAAGTCTATGGGCCAGCGAGGTGCCGACCCCCTGCTCCTGCCCCGCCCACAAGGCGTAATTGCGGGGCGTCAGCCGTGTGAACATAGCCTTGGGCATGCCTCTCTAACAATTAACATAGTGTTTTGGCAGTCCATTTGTGGTACCTGTAGAAATATCGTAAAAATTTACAGCTTCTGCATTGGACACAAAAGCAATGTCTACCAATACAAAAACAGTACGGGCAACATATATAAACGTTGGCGCTGACAGGCCAGTTCTAAATAGCTTTATGGCAATGTAGAAGGCACCAGAATGTATGAACCTGTTCGTGTGTAGGTCATACACACAGGCGCAGTGTAGAACCAATACGACAAGACAGGCTCAGGCACCACCTTTAAATTGGTCTGGCTGTTCCAACTGTTCTGAGCCTAGGTTTGGCGTCAAAGAATCATAAATATGTCTAATTCTATGAATGTGGTGCGACGCCCCCAGAACGTCCCAAATCTTTGTCGCACTAAAAAGGCACTTATCGCGTCAAAGTTTGCAGTGCGCCTGTTCATACATACTTTAGCTCAAAATACACCAGAAAACTGGCGTAGTCCCGTTCATGCATGTCGCCCTAAGTGTTCTGAAAATAGGGCAAATGTAGTCAGTTAGGACTATGTTTGCCCTGTAGCAATCTATGCCCGCGTCATGGTATCTTTTCGGTTAAATTTTGATAGTGACCCGACAGATACCACAAACAGTCTTCCAAATTGCTATATGAATAGCGGATAACGAGAGAAAAATTTTTCTTACTGACTGTAAATTTATTAGTTATTGTACAACATTACTACATGTTTGTGTTCATGCTTTAAATACTCAGCACTCCTTTGAACCAGCATCTATATAAAAAAATGTAAACAATATATACAAGACTAACAAAATCTTAAGTAAATGTGAAAAAAAAATTCTAAGACTGTTCTGGAGGCCTGTTAATATGCAAATAGAAAGATGAAGGTAAATCTACACTGGGAGCGTTCCTATCGGAAAGACTAGATAAGCTAATTCAGGTGTGATTAGAGCAAACATTCAATAAGCGGGCAAGTTGCAGCACTGAATTGTGCATGCGTCAGCATTTTGAACACAAGGTCATTTGTCTTCTCAGGAAAGGCTTGTCTGCGTGGTATTATACTATCGGACACAAACGTATCTGAATTATTACATTGCATTTCTAAGTCCCGAGCTGCCACAGGTGTTTCTGATAAATGTAAGGATGTACAATGTAATCTATTACTTCAAAGGAGGAAACACAATTCCTTTGTGTGGCAGCTCACTTTGTCGCCTGGAAAAAAAAAAACGAACAAGAAACTGGATACAAAAACATGGGCATTCAGCCCAGAGTAATGTTAATATGCCACTGGCACAATTGGAAAAAACAGGAAAATCCCCTGAAAAAACTGGGAAGGTTGCAGACCCCTACCATGCATTGGGTTATAATGCTGTAATAAACACAGATTATCTAATATAATATTTGAGATTCTATTGGAAAACTGGTCATACAGTTTTGAAGATGAAAACCACAAATTTGATCCGGATGGATACAACTTGACCATCCCTTGTTGTTTTCCTCCCTCGCAGATATAACATGCCTGGTGAGTCTGGAGGAGTCAAGGATGCTTGTTTGGGGGATAGATAGACTGGCCAGTCGGGGAGGCTGAGGCCAGATGAGCAGCTAGCCCCCAGTGGCTCACACCATGGACTCCTACAGACGCCAGTGGCTGCTGGTACCTTTGTGCACCCACTGGCAGCAACGTGGAGGCATGGCTTTCGGCAAAGGCAAATCCAACAAACTGTTCCCACCCTTATACTATGAGTTTTCAATAAGCAATCTTTAGCTTCAAAAGGTCTGTCTACAATGACACATTTTTAAGGGGGATACATCCCTTTCTTCAGCAATAGTTTTGAGATCACTTTCCCCTTAAAAGAAGCTACATATTGTCGGCTAGCCATACTTTGCCAGAAAGAGGTTGATCTAGTCTACAAAGTATTCTGTGTTACATTAATATTGTAATTTGAAATAAAGATAGAGTGAAAGGAATACTTATAACAAATATCAATGGATAAGGAAATTTGGTTGCCTTGGATCCACTACTCTTAGGCCAGAAACAAACAGTTTTTGATGCAGTTTTTTAAAGGGGATGTATCGCTTCATCAGTTCGTGTGTTTCATTTTACTCTCAGCTTCTCAGCTCTTCAAATACAGGGGCGTTGCTTCCCCTCCCAGCTGGGTGTTTCTTAACTGAAGGGGGGTGACATCACCCCCCCCTTCACTGTTCATGCTCGCTCCCGAGTCAGTGTGCTCTTCCTCCCCCCCCCCATCTGAGTCCACATGTCACTGTATCGTTCCTCTCCCTATGCAGTCTTATTTTGTAAGAGCTGTTTGTTTACAAACTACAGGCCTGCATTCAGTCTAGACAGTCTTCTATGAACTCAGAGCACTGATCTCTTCTCCTCTCACAGCTTGAGGTTTGTTACAACTGAATCCAGTCTTCTATGAATTCATCCAGAGCAGCACAGATCTGTTTCCTTTCTATGTTTACACGCAGCAGCATTAGGCACAATTCTGCAGTTTTCTGATCGTAGAAGCATCTGCAGTGTTACGGTGGAGCTGCTTACTGGGCAGAGTGAACTTGTTGCCGGCCCCTTATGCTGAGTGAGAGAGGCTGGAATGCACTAAGACCAGGGGTCAGGGAGAATGTAAATTAGTAGAGCTGTCAGCCAATTAAATGAAAGGAGGAGGAATCCGACCGACACTGGGGAACAGTGCTTACACAAAACGAAGATAAGGGATCCTGTGAAAACAAGACAGCTTTGCAAATGACATCCAATTGCAGTTGCTTGTTTTCACAGTCCCCTTAATCTGAAGACCATTTAAAGTAATGATACAACCAATTTAAGCAAAACTATTAAAGTATCATTTATCCAATAATAGGAAATGGTATAAATGATAGACTAATGCTGGGACCACATTCTCTGTCTGGGTGCTGTGAAAAGAGTCATACCCACATATAATGCAATGTAGATGTGGCAACCGCATAGAACTTGATAGAGCAGACGTGATCCTATTTGAACGACATCTGCTTTATTTCCCAAATGTACACACTTTCTGTGCAGGACACAAAAGCGTGATCTACCATACTTTTGCATCTCACACATATAGCATATACTGCTGGAAAACAGTCCAAATAGCACTACATTAACTACTGATTTTCATGGGGTCAAAGAAGCTTCATTGCGTTATATGTAGAGTAATTTTTTTCACATTATCCCCAAAGAGACTACAGAAGAAGAGCATACCGCAGTGTGAACCATGCCTTAGGGTGGTCTCACACGTGCCCTTTGTTTGGTAAACTATAACTGCAGTTTTTAGTAAAGTTTTAGGAGTGCCTCCAGCAAAAAAAAAGTTGCGTTATTCCTTCCTTTATATTTTCATTTCTTTTAAATCCAGTTCTGGCTTTGGCTCAAAAAAAAAACTGAACGAACAACTGCCACACAACCTACCATGTTTTCCAAAACCTTGTGTAAAATATTACCCTTGTAACTTAGGCAAGGTCTACACGGCATTGGACAAAAAAACTCAGTGAAAACCAAATCCTAAAACCATTCACAAAACTGAGTTTTTTGTCCAGTGCATGTCAAAAACAGCTAAAAAAAAATGACTGTGTTTTTGGTGCATTTTGTATTTTTTGGCACTTTTTTTGTGTGATATTTTTTTGCAGAAATCCGCAGCCATTAATGCTGTGCATTTCTGCAAAAAAAATAAAAAATGCACCAAAAATGTCCGGTGGTTTACAGAGACTTCAATTGTAAATTTTGTGCCCTGTTCTGGCGGTTTTTGCAACATATTTCAAAAAACGATTGGAAGCAGAAATGAGAAAATGTTTTCAGTCATTTTTTCAGCGGTTTAAGAAAATGAAAACCAGTACAATGGAGACATAGCCTTGTTCACAGCAAGTACAGGGAAAATAGATAAAAACCATGTAAAGCACCAATGTTTTTTGCAAAAAAAAAAAAAGGAAATTTGAAGTAAACCATGAGAATTGTGCTGCATAGTCCTCAGCTGCACCCACCATACAACAACTTGTGAAGCAGCTACTGGGCTCTAATGCAAAAAGTTACCATGTGTTATATACAATACTTGTGTCTTCTTAAGTGGCAGAAGGATTTTGGGTCCCCTCAGGTTGCAGGGCCCAGTAGCACATGTTACCTCTGCACACCTTACACCCCTGATGTTGACACAACCTTTAGCTGCCCATCTTTCAGATAAATGATGGCAGATTGTATGATGATCTATTGTATAAAAGGCGAAATTGGGCAAATGGCTTCTTGGTGCTTACCACTCCTATAGTACACAGCAACTTGAAAATTATTTCAGTCCATTGTAGATAGAGGAGATATGCTCAAGATACTGTTGAGTTAAAAAAGTGGTATAATTAAAAAAATAAAAAAAAATAAACTGGTATCGGCACAACTCCAAAAATATATATAATAAAATTACAACTTTCTTTATTTAGTACATTTAAAATTCCAATAAAACACAGTGGCACAATACTGATGCTTATGTGTTTCTGACTTATACGGTTCTTGATCCCAACTTTCCCTTGAAACCTTCACTAGGGGTAATGATGTCTCCAAGAGTGCAGTTTCATGGGAAGAGAGATATTTGTCAGTCCACAGCTCTCTCGAGTGTGCCTGGCATAGGAGTTTTGAGAATTGTGTGGTGAATAGACAAGATGGAGGATTATAAATCTGCCAACTATTTATTTTATTTTCCTCACTGATCTTTTCTTGGACCCAAGTATTCTTTAAAGGGGTTGTCTCATCTCAAAGTTTCATAGGATGCATGAATGAAATAATGCTTCTTTGCTCTGTCACTTCCTGGTCAAGCTGTCTGTAATTAGCATACAAGCTCCATGTATTCAGACCTGTGCTAATTAAATAAATCTCATGCTTTCAGGACCAGGGAAGTTTCTGAGTTTATGTAAACAGCAGTAATTACTGTCTTTTGTCTGAAAGATCAGCTAACAAACAAGCTCTCACTGTCCGGAGTTCTATGCTGCCTCAACCTATGTGATGATTTCACTCCCTGCTATCAGATAGAAAAAACAGCAGGGGGGGAGAAGTACACAGGTCGGTCACTTGGGGAACCAGAGAGAGCACAGGTGGTAATAAAATCACTTGTAGCTCCTTAACAAAAAAAAAAAAAGAACAAAGCAATATATTTGGAAAACTCTTCATTTAGTGTTCCCTACATGTTGAAAGCTAATCTTTGTAGCGAGACAACCCCTTTAAGTATTTTCCTGTCCCACGTTTTTAAAATCTCCCCTTTTAAGGTGTATATATTCCATCTTAATTTGCAGCAGCATTGTTCATTCTCTTTGATGTAAAAAGTGTTTTAGAAAATAAGGAGAATAGTAACTATACTTTTAACCTTATTCTATCTGCACATTTGGTATCACATTTATAAAGTAAAAGAAAGGTTGATGAAATGAATACAACAAAAAATCGAAAAGTCAAAGAAGCCTGTCAAAATAATACAGCAAATACTGGTAATAAAGCAATGCTTCGAATTGCCATGTCTTCAAATTCACTGTGCACAGGCTCTTTCTTTATGGCTACTCCCATGGGATGATGAAACGCGCGGGATTGCGCAGAGCCAGGAAACTCTCCCCTCTTCTGGGCTGACTGCCTGAATTCCTCAAAAATTCACAAGCCAGAATTACTGATCCAGCCACTATATAGAATATACATTTTTTAAGCCTCCTTGCCAAGTTAGTCAATAGAAGTGAAAACATGTAGCAGCAGCACTACATTTGCACTGTATTATATTACCGCATTCCCAGCACAATCCAGTAACCCTTCTACTGCCTATGGGCTCCATTTTTCTCTACCTTGAAGTAACTGTGGACCAAACGCACTACCAAACTAACCTGCGCCTTAACCTACCTACTGTAAAATCTTTAGCCTTCTGTGATCCCTGACATTTTCATGCGGTGAGTAGTCGTATCACTGTAATTATTCTTGTTCTTGCTGTACAAGCAAAATTAATAGTCAAACTATCTATGTCAATTTATAAATCTTCAGAAAAATAGATATTATGCCTTTGGGCTTAGTCACAACTAAATGTGCTCATGTTATAGAGGTCACATCAATGACAAGCAGAAGAGGTTGGTTCCTCTACAGCTTTTTATGGTTGATACCATTGCTCGGTCACTATGGCCATAGTTCTCAATTAGACTCCGTTTAAACTACAGCTATGACGGCAGGGCCCATGAGCACAGAGGACCCTCC
This sequence comes from Phyllomedusa bahiana, assembly GCA_025379985.1. NCBI lineage: Eukaryota > Metazoa > Chordata > Amphibia > Anura > Hylidae > Phyllomedusa > Phyllomedusa bahiana. The sequence goes on from JAODAL010000032.1 coordinate 248,186, forward strand.
TGGGCAGCCACCTACCGTTCCCAGTGGCATAATTCAGCCCCTAAGGCAGGTCCGGGCGGCATGTCTGTGTGTAGGCCCGGGCCCACCGCGTCTTTAAGCAGCACAGGAGTCGAGATCACGCCTTCTGAGCTGCTGTATCTCCTAGCCCACAAGTCCATAGGCTTCTAGCCTAGGAGAAGCCGGAAGCAATGTCCTGAAATAGGCGGTGTGATGACATCCTGACGCTCACGCTGGAAATTAGCCCCCAGAGCCAGGTCCTCGGCGGGTGAGCGCTGAGAGGCGAGTAGTTTTTTTTTTTGTTTTTTTCCTAGTTCATACCGGCCATACAGGGGATGGTAAATACAGGGGGCTGTGTAACTATGAGGGGATATATACCTAGAGGGGGCTGTGTACCTACCTACAGGGGGCTGTAAACCTTCCTTAAGGAGGCTATATAGACAGGGGGCTGTGTACCTACCTACAGGGGGCTCTATACCTAGATGGGGCTGTGTACCCACCTAAAGGGGGCTATATCCCTAGAGTGGGTTGTGTACCTATGGGGGCTGTATACTTACAGGGGTCTGTATACCTACCTACTCGGGGCTATGTACCTACCTACAAGGGGCTGTGTATCTACCTACAGGGGACATATATACCTATCTTCCTACAAGGGGGCTACTTTACCTACAGTGGGCCTGTATACCTACCTACTGGGGGGTCTACATTCCTATTTATTGGTGGGTTACATTACTACCCACTTAATGGGGGACACCCATACCAGAGGAAGGAATTGGTAGGGAAGTGCTTATAAAGTGAGATGTTTGTGTGTTAAATAATGCAGGGACGAGTGGTGGTTAGAAGTCATGGCGTTCTGGGTCAAATGGAGATGAAAAGGGAAAAAGAACGACTTGGAGAATGACTCCTCAGATAAGATGTTTCTGTGAGTCCCTGGATGTCAGTGGTTATTTTGCTTCTGTGTTGGATCAGTGCTGTAGTCACTGTCGTGTGATGGCAAACTGAGCTGGTGTCTGACCACTCGGTGTGCTCAGGTCAGTGGTGTAGGGTAGAAGGTTGTTATCGATAATGTATATATTTATTTCTTTGGCTATGTTCACACAACAATTATTGGGACGTATCTCGCCCCGTAATTCGCGCCATACTGCGCTAAATACAGGGCGAGATACAACCCAATAATTACAGTAATCCACAGTTCTCATAGAGAACTATGGAGTACATCTCCGTATTGTGCGAGCGGGGATATAAGTGACATGTCAATTATTCACGGCGTATACGCGCCATGAATAATGAATGTCTATGGGGCCGGCGGGCTGCCACCCCCACACCTCCCCCGCTCCCAAGCACATGGCGTAATTGCAGGCGAAATACGTCCCTGCAATTACATCGTGTGAACATAGCCTTTGAGTGTTTGTGTTGATTGGGGGGCCCAGTTCTACCCTGGGGCCCATAATGCTGTTAAAACAGCCCTGTATGCCGAATGACTTTCGTAAAGTACTGGGGTCCATTGGCTTTCTTTTGGGGCTTTTCATATGTTGGATGGTAAGAATATCACTGAGGACTTGCAAATGTGAGCAGAACTTTGCAGAAGTCAAGATAAATGTCCCTTTTACAGCTGGAACAACATTTAGTCGATATCCATTGAAATTTTTGTCATTATAATTAAACCAACACAGTCAAAAATGGAATAACCTGAAAGAGGCTTTCCGACAACATTCATTCGCTATCCGCAGATTACTATCTGATCGTTGGGGGATCTCCTTGCCATGACCTCTACCGACCACTAAAATGAGGGCCCCAGCAGTTGAAACCTCCTGATCGGACACCTATCCTATGGGTTGGTGATAATTGTCTACAGTAGGAAAAGCTCCTTAAAGCAGATTTGTCCACTAAATATGCTGTTCTATGCAAAGGCAACATATTACAGCTACAGGGCAGTACTCCGATAAGCCAAGACAGCACAAAAAATGTGACATTTGATAAAGACGAGTGCTGAAAGTATACACATATTTACAAGTCAAATGTATTCCCCTACCACTCAGTGCAACTGTTGACAGGGTGCTATGTATAGCGGTGTACATGGCAGCATGTTAGTCACCGTAGATGGGGAGAGGTTGTGAGGTACGTTCTTCTCATGAAAACATTGTGTATAAAATGGACTTAACAATTTTTTCAGTGATCCTATTATGCGTGTGGTACAAAGTTGTTGCGCACAGTTCTGGCTAGTACATAGCTTTATTAGGCTGTCATTACATAGGACAGCATATTCAGCTGACAGAGCTGGTTTAATTGAACAGTGACATGAGCGATATCATGTCTCACATACATTTTGTGAATTTATGTAATTAACTCTACTGAGTGTGCTAAAGATTTGGGCTCATCTTGTAACATGCTGTCCAAAGCCAGTCCAGCACCACCTATACATAATATACGGGAATCCCACATACCTCGCCATTATATCAGTTAGCTGTCATCAACAATGGATAATCAGAGGACCTCTCTGGAGGAACCAATAAATCATTTCCTCCAGCTTATCATTAAGGATCCCAGCAGAAGAAAACATAAAGATAAATGTTTGTTAAAAAAAAAAAAAAAGTAGAAAAGGAACACTTCATTTTAAACCGAATTTAAAAGAGATTTTTTTTTTTAATTATGTGAGAGTTAGAAACTATCTGAGTTACTTGTGCTGTATGCAGCCTCCCTTCCCTGAAGCTAAACAGCAGTATTTCTTATTTGAAAGCCACTTCCCTTTGCACTTTTAAAACGACAAGCCCCAGAATCCTGTTGTACTTTGCTTGTTTTCTCCATCATGTTTAAAGCCTTGAAAGGCAGGATCAAAGAGGTATGGCTTTAAGGACTGCCCTGAAAATACCTAATCTCCTGGGCTTCACACTGAGCTGTTTTCTTTATTTGTTTATGTGGGATAGTGGTCCAGCCTCATGGTGGTCACTCAGTAAAATCATATGTGTGGCTTGTAATTGTAAAGTATTCTGTTGCATTCTGCTGTTTGGCCACAAGATGCTGTTTCTGGTTTCTGGTGTATGCAAATTAGAAACTTACGATAACTGACATGAGGCACCAGCCATCTTAGGCTGCAGCAGGAGAAGACACAGAGAGATCAGGAGAGGACAGACGCTGGGCAAGGATTGACTCCACTTTCCTAAATCTGTAAGGCCCTGAACTGTGAGCTACCCCAGAGAGAGAGATAGAGAGAGAGAGAAAAGGAGTGTGGTTGTCTACATCGATGCTGTTGGCAAAGAAAGACCCGTGAAGGAAAGAACACTCTGCAGAGAATGAGAGGAGCGACCAAACCAGGGATATCGGCTTCAACAGAGGGAATCTTCACCTCAGAGCGGTAACTGCCGGCCACCGCAAGGTACACAAGGGACAAACGTGTGCACGCCAACGAACCTAGGACTGTGTGCAGGCCTGTAGTTAGCCTAATTGGGGCAGGTTTTGTTTCAGGCCATAAGTGTTTACCCAAGTATGATCCCTGATTCAGGACCTTGGACGGAGCTTGCTATAGCACGGTTATTTATGCAACTGGTTCACAAGTGAAGGATCTGTATTATATCTATATTTCCGGGGGAAAGTGGGTAGAGCTGGTTAAGTTGTAAGCTACTGTGCTGCACTATGAGCGCGCCTTTGAACGGCACCACACACGATTGTTCTGGTCTTTGTACAGTATTAAAAGGTAGAGGGTGGGGGCGTGGCCAGCTATGTGAAGGAGCAGACGTGTTAGAGTGGAGCTCCGTCAGAGATTGACTAAAATCAACAACCACAGCCTTCAAAATGAGTAGCAGACGCTCCAAAAGAGCACCCAAAACGCCCAAGCTGCCTGCTACAAGCGAGTGGACCCTGTCCAACTACTTCACTCCGCTAGCAGATCTGGTAGACGACTTACCGTCTTCCCGCGCCTCGACCCCGGGGCCGCCATCTTGCCCGCCAGACCCAGCTCTAAAACAGAAGCGCCAGTCTCCTACAACTTCCAAACAGGCTGCTGGGTCGCTCGAGCTGCCGCAGGACAGACCACAAAAGAGCCAGTGCTCTCTACCAGCCGCTCCGTCCTCCTGCTCTGACCTCCCGCTCCGGAGGGAGAAGAAGGTGAGCGCTGACCCATCTCTGCGGGACGCAGGAAGAGGAGAAGGCGCCGCAACCCACGCGACCGCAGCCGACACAGCCGGGAGCCAGCGCTCACTGCCAGCTACTCCGCCTCGCTGTTCCGATCCCCCGCATCGGCGGGTGATGGAGAAGACCACCAGCTCACCCTTGCAGGACGCAGGACCTGGAGAAGGCGCCGTAACTCCCGCAGCGATTGCGGACACTGTCGGGAGCCGGCGCTCACCTTCAACATCGCCGCCTTCCAGCTCCGACGGGAGACAGGAGCGAACGCCGATCCACCCGCACGAGCTGCAGAAAGTGGAGAGGACGCCGCGACACAGGCAGCCAGGCCGGACATCACGGGGACTCACGGGTCCCGCAACGTGGGAGATCCGACTCCAGGCAGGAACAGGTACGAGCTCCCGTCGGGCTTCCAGGCATTGCCTGACTTGCCTTCAGTCCCTGCAGCTGTATTGGATACAGAGGGAGGAATCTATTCATCTTGGGGGAGTCGGGATAGAGAGGAGAAGCGCATCCACCCGCCAGTGATGAGCCCGATCCCCCATCCCCAAGCACAGGGGCCCGCCCGTAGCTCTTCCTCCATCTCCCCTGGTCAGTGGGCAGCGGAGCCATTAAGCTCCCCGGGACAGAGACAGCATCAGGAGACTATGCCCCACTTTGCTCCTCCGACAGTGCCCTCATTGCCGCATCAGGCAAGGACTGATACCTGGGCACAGCCTCTGCTACCTGTGGCACCTCCAGCGCCATTTATGCCCACAAGGTCTAGCCTGCAAACCAACCCTCATTCTCCTCAGAGGGGACCTACTGAGCCCAGTCTCCGTCCGCTCTCTCAGGCCCCTGATAGCCCTGTGAATACACCCGGGACCACCTATGGGGGCACTGTTCGGGCCTATTCATCGGCCCGGCATGATCCGCTGTAGAGTTCAAACCAGTCCTCCCCATCCTGGGGTGCTGCTCATGGTGACTCTCTGACAAATCCGACTCCTATGCCTCCCGCCTCCAGTAGCTTATATAACACTGTAGAGACTGTGGGCCTGCTCCCTCCTGAGGAAGCCATTCACACTTTGGCAGCACATCCTGAGCTCAGAGCGCTCCTTTCTCTGATCCCCACTAAGTTGAATTAACAGAAGGCTATATTTATATTTGCCAAGGCAAAAATTTAAAACCCATCAGTTCTCTATTATTAAACACTAAAACGTAAAATTTTAATATATTAACTCTTAACCTCTATACACACTATTTAAAAAAATTGATCCTACCTCATCATTTTAAACCCTTTTTGCTTCTGAAAGAGGGAATAATCCCTTTTTTATCATCAAGTCTGGTGGGCCCCCCCCCATTTAAAGGAGAGCCTTATATCTATACAAAGTACAATTCATAAGGGATCCCCGCAACAACTTTTTGGGGAGTGTCCCAACTCATAACACAAACAAATAAAGGGCCCCCTTGTGACACCGCTGCGCAGGTGACACTTTTAGACGAGGGGAGATACAATTTAAAAAGGGCATGCCTGACCTGGAATGTTTGCCAGCTAATGGCTTTATCAAGGCTTAGGGTCCCATCACAGGGGTTTAGCTCATTCCTTTTATACATGTTAGGGGAAACACCCATACAGGTGCTCACCAATTTTCCATCAGAGAATCCCCATAAGCCATCCCCCTTTTCCCCGCGGCCACTCAAACAGTCCTGTGAACTGCCACCATGCTCTCAGAGCCAACAACCCTTTATCAAATCGCCATCTCCAAACAGGCTTGCGCCCCATTTACCGTACCCCCCGTGCCATGCACTCACCAACAAACACCTACCCCACGGAGGGGCTTCCTCTCACTTCCCCTTCATATTATTGCAACGCGTGCCTCACCTAAATAAAACTAAGCAGACTAGGTATACATTACACAGCACACTGCCATCTTGTAAATTCCCCCAAAGCCCCTTCTCTTAATATCTAATATGCATTTCAGGGGGAATATAAACTCCATGTACAATAGACCATGTCAATTTTTTCCCCCCATAAATCTTCCCCTAGTATGTAATTCATATTCATTCCAATAGAGCTGCAGGCCCCATTAAATTACATGTCCACGCATTGATATAGTATTGTCTCAAGACTATATTCCATAAACACTTCTCTTTCACTGTAAATTCATACTCATTTTAATAATACTGTAGGCTCTATGCTAGGGTTAAAGATGAGGATAGAGATCAGGTTATATAAATGTGTATAGAGTGTTAAGAGTTAGATAATAAAGTTACGTTTTAGTGTTTAAGATAGAGAACTATTGATTTAAGTTTGGCCTATGCAAATACAAATTGAGATCAAAAGTCCTCTTTTTCTCTTGCAATTCCCCAATTTTTGGAGATTATGATTCAACAGATGGCGCACGACCTGCACCAGGCTTGGAAACAGGATCTTCTACCGGTACAGACAGATCTAACTGCCCTACAAGAGCGGGTCCAACAAGTTGAAAACCATCAAACGTCTACAGCTTCAGCTATCTCTGCCCTGCAGGCCTCTGTGGGGGAGCAGCAGGATCGTTTTGTCTGTCTGGTGAATCATATAGACGACCTTGAGAACCGTAGCAGGCGAAATAATATCAGAATACGAGGTATGCCAGAGTCTGTTACAACGGGTGAACTGATCCCTACTCTCACAAAGGCTTTTAACTACGTCTTGGGCAGACCGGAAGAAACCGAAATTGATCGTGCACACAGAGCGCTCTGCCCCCAGAGCCAGGACCCTGATAGACCCAGGGACATTATTTGCAGAGTACACAGGTACACGCTTAAAGAGGAGATAATGCGAAAGGCACGACTCATGCGAAGCGTTACATACAATGGCATGCAACTGGACCTGTTCCCGGATCTCTCACGCAGGACCCTACGACTTCGAACATCTGTAAAACCGTTGCTGGGGATTCTACAGGATAGAGGTATTCCGTATCGTTGGGGCTTCCCCTTCTCCATTCAAGTCCGTTATAGGGACAAGTCACTGTCATTACGCACACCTTCGGAACTCCCGGCCTTTCTTGCTGCCTTAAATCTCCCTGAGGTGGCGCTGCCGGACTGGGAGGACATACTAAAACGGGATCCTGTCCCTCCTCAGAGTCTGCCGATTCCGCAGCGGCCTCGCTCTCTGGATGAGGCTGCACCGAGGCCCCAACGACCCCGGCATAGGCCGAGCAGCCCAACGTTCTCTACGACTAAGAGACCCCCACACCGTTGAAATATCGACTTTTGCCCTTATGCCGGGGCATTGATAGTGACCTGTTGACACACCCACTCTTAGCCTCCTGAATTATTGAAATCAGGAACCCTGGTGATCCGAAATAGGTCTTCTATTTGCAGTTCATCCTCCTCAAAGTCCCCAACATTTGTAGATTAATTTATCGTTCATCAGCTTTTTGGGTGACTTTCTTCTTCTTGTCATATTGAGTCTACTGTATGCTACCATCTAGTTATTTTTGTTGATTCATATTGGATGAGCGCTGGATGGGTTTGATTAGTCGACACGTGCCTGTTTTGAGGTGCTGTTACCTTTCCACCCAGTGCTCAGATCCTTTTGCCCAACCATTTTTTCTTTTTTTTACCTTTGCCTTATCTGAAGTCTACAGGTGTCATGCTTTACCTTCCTCTTTTTTTGTACATGGCTTTGATAACCCATATTGATGTCATGTCACGCCCCCCGGGATCTCTGGCCGGCCTTTATTTCCTCCTGGCCATAGCAGTTCTATTTCTGCCCTATGTTAGGTATTGGCCTCTGTGTTTTAGGCCTTTTCATTTGATGTTGTTGAACTCTTTTATCTTTGTTAATTTTGCTTGGTCGGTCTCTCACCTGTCTTCGTGTGCCTTTCTCGGGGTTGTTCTTCATGAGGTTCTTCTTTTATTCTTTAATGGCTAGCATTAGGGTCACATCCCTTAATGTCAAGGGATTCAACACCCCCGAGAAACGCTCGCAAATTCTCTATCACCTTCACAAGCAGCGGTCTCGTATTGTTTGTTTACAGGAGACTCACCTCTTGAACACATATATACAGGGCTTCCGCAATAGGTACTTCCCTGCCTGGTACCACATCAGTAACTCGCTCGCCAAAACGAAGGGGGTGGCGATTTTTTTTCCACAAGTCATTGCCGGTTCAGATCCTGGATGTTCTTCCAGATACTGATGCTCGCTACTTGTTCATTAAGTGCTCCATCCAGGGTCGCATCTACACGATTGCCAATATTTATGCCCCTAACACCGGCTTACTCACTTTTTTCTCTAAAACCCTTGATACCCTTACGGACTTTGCTCAGGGACAACTGATTTTCTGTGGTGATTTCAATCTAGCACTTAATCCAGTGTTGGATACCTCGAGTGGTCGATCCGCTATGACGGCGCACTCCCTGAGCAGGATCCGTAAATTGTTCCATGACATGCAGTTAGTGGATGTTTGGCATCTCCTTCATCCCGACGACAGGTACTACACGTTTTTCTCCCACCCGCACAAGTCTTATAGCCGGATAGATTATATACTTCCATCCCACTCCCTTCTTCCGCAAGTATCCCATGTTTATATTGGAAACATCCTACATTCGGACCATGCCCCGGTTCACTGCGATTTCACTCTCCCGAATTATAGCAAACCTCCCTTTTCGTGGAAATTAAATGAATCCCTTTTGACCGACTCTGTTTGCCTGACTTGAAAAGTGCTATTGACTCCTTTACTTTTGTGCATTCTACCGAACCCACTCCATCTCAGACTAAATGGGAAGCTCTCAAAACGGGCTTACGTGGTGTTCTCATAAAACATGGGGCTCGACTTAAGAGAGAGAGGTCGCACAAGCTGTGCTCCCTTGTACAGAAGCTGCACTGTCTTTAGGCGACTCACAAGTCGACGGGCCTGGAGTCGGATCTTAGGGACCTGATACGCACCCAACATGAAATACTCCAGTTGATGGAACACAAGCACAAACGCTGCCGACAGCTTTGTTCCAGTTCCTTCTATACATGGAGTAATAAGCCCGGTAGATGTTTAGCGCGTGCCCTCTATTAAAAGCTCAAAATGGTCGTCTGGTACACCTTACTAGAGACATCCTAGCAGAATTTTCTACATACTACAATGGCCTTTATAACCTCCCTCCCCCTGGGGGCACTTCTGAGCAGAGGGACTTTCGAGCAGCGCTACGATCGTACCCCTCCAAAACCGCTTTACCTTCTCTTGATCCCCAATCCCTCGCCTCTCTGGAGGAGCCATTCGGTCCAGAAGAGCTTCGAAGGGCAATTTCAGCCCTCCCTGCCGGGAAAAGCCCAGGTCCTGATGGCTATACTGCTGCTTTCTATAAAACTTTAGCCGACGAGCTTATAACCCCATTGTTGGCATCTTTTAATGCTGTTTCCACAGGCGCACGCTTCGACCCCGCCTTTTTACAGGCATATATAACAGTTATCCCAAAAGAAGGGAAAGATCCCACCTTGTGCCCCAGCTACCGTCCGATTTCCCTCATTAATACCGACGCTAAGCTCTTTGCAAAATTGATCGCTCTGCGTCTTAGCCCCTTTCTGGATTCACTTATACATCTGGATCAGGTTGGGTTTGTCCACTCCAGAGAGGCGAGGGATAACACCCTAAAAACATTCGCCCTACTCCAGCATGTTCAATCTTCCCTGTGTTTTCTTATCTTTAGACGCCGAAAAGGCCTTCTATCGTGTAGATTGGACATTCTTGTGGGGAGTATTGGAGCATCTGGGTTTGGGACCGGCAATGATGAACCGCATAACAGCTCTTTATCATGCGCCTCGTGCACAAATCCGAGTTAATGGTGAGCTCTCCTCCCCTTTCGTGATTCATAATGGTACCAGGCAGGGATGTCCTCTGTCTCCTTTACTTTATATTTTGGTAATGGAACATCTTTTACAGGCTATAAGGGCAGATGAATCCATACGGGGTATCCGTGTCGCTGGCCAACAGGTTAAGTGTTCGGCATTCGCGGACAACTTGCTGTTGTACCTCACCGAGCCTAGGGAGTCAATGTCTGCAGCACTCAGAGTCTTACAGCAATTTGGCGACCTTAGTCAGCATAAGATCAATATGACCAATAGTATAGCTTTGAGTCTGAATATTTCAGACGGTTCGCTGAGGCAACTGAGGTCCACCTTCCCCTTCTCCTGGTCTACCTCCTCCTTTAAATATCTGGGTGTGCATATCCCTGCCAAATTGGAAAGGGTTTCTGAGCTTAACTATACTCCGATCTTTAATACGATCAGCGGTGACCTCTTGAAATGGGATAGGAAGGACTTCAGTTGGATAGGGCGTATTAACATTATTAAAATGAATGTTCTGCCTCGCCTTCTGTACCTGTTCCAGGCCATACCTATTGTACTCCCTAAGTCCTTCTTTACAACTTTACGTAAATTGATTTCTGATTTTGTATGGGCCCGGAAACGCCCCAGACTAGCATACTCTATCCTAACGAGATCCAAGCCTAAGGGCGGTTTAGCTCTCCCGGACCTCCAGGCCTACTATATTGCAGCAACCATGACTAGGGTCTTGGACTCCTTCCATAATATATCATCCAAACTGTGGGTCCAGCTCGAATCTAGGATATATGGAGCTCCGGTGGCAGCTCTGCCCTGGCTACCAATCACCTCGATGCCAAAAAAACTTGTTCATAAGATCCCACTAGTGACCCAAACTTCCATTTGGGTTTGTAGGAGGTTTCCTTCTAAGATGATTTTGTTCCAGCCAGGAGGGCCTTGCATACCCATAGTGGGCAACCCAGAGACCCCAGACTCTGTTGCCATAGCTCTGACTCGGTTAATGGGACATGACCCATCCTCTATGATTTTCAAATCACTTCTTAATGAGAATGCCCTTAAGACCTACCAAGAACTTGCCGTAGATTTTTCAACGACAGGTTTTTCGAGGTTTAACTACTACCAATTGAGGAGTTTATATGCAGCATACAAGGTCCGACTCGATCTTCACAGGACCCTTATGCCTTTTGAAGAGTGGTGCTTGCAGAATTCCACAGGGAAACATGCTCTCTCGAGAGTATATAGTCTTCTACAGCCGGCCAGTGAGGGGGCTTACCCCTTCCAGGCGAGTTGGGAGAGGGAACTGGGGAGGACCTTCACGGCGGAGGATTGGGAAAGGGTGTTTTATCTTTCGCATAAATCGTCAGTCTCTGTGAAAGCGCAGGAGCTTAACTACAAAATAGCTACACGCTGGTACAGAGTTCCGGCTTTACTGCATTCTCTTTACCCGGGAGTGTCTGACATTTGTTGGCGCTGTCAGAAAGAGACTGGTACTATGTCACATATATGGTGGGGCTGTACTGAGATTCAACCCTTTTGGACGCAAGTACTAGACTTAATACACTCTATCACCGGGATTAGGTTAGCTAATGACCCGGCTGTGCTGCTCCTCTTCCAGGTACCTCTCCCGACCTCTGCCCTCAGGGCTCACTTGCTCTGATTTCTCATTCTGGCTGCTAAGATGATCATTCCTCGGTTATGGTTATCTGCAATGAGACCGTCTATAACCTCCTGGTTGAGGGAAATCCATGTCCTACAACGAATGGAGGAACTACGCAATGATTCTCCACATCTGGCGATGCGCCATCTCCAGATTTGGGAAGATTGGCTAGCTTTTTGCCATACGGACCGTTATTTGTCTCTTTGTTGTCAGGATGCTGCGTGTTCTTCTTCTTAGAGGAGTACTACCTATATCATCAATGAAAGTGATGTACCGATAGGCCTTGAGACCGACCATACTGTTTATAATTAACTGTTTGTAATTTTCTCCTGTTTCAGTTAGTTTTAATTTAAAATTGCACATGTGAATTGAGTGAGGATATCCTTCAATGCTCTCAGAGGAACAGTGTTGGGAGGACCCCCCCGGGGTTCCACCCAGACTGGAATCCACCCTCAAAACATATCTCTGAAAGCTACTGCTGCTGAAATGGCAGGGTATTGGGGAATACCTGTACTCAATAGCACCTGCTTCAACTGTGAATTCTTGTTAACATATTGACATGTGTAACGTGTACAACTCTAATCTGAAGAATGTTCAAATATGTTTGAATATTTTTATGTTTACTTTTGTTCTCAATAAAATTCCTCTTTTGAATTTGAAAAAAAAAAAAAAGGTAGAGGGTGTTCAGTCTTTCCACACCCCGCGGGTAAGTGAACTTATCGTACAACCCGAGGATACTTCTCCGGTGGCGCGCTGTGCAGCACAGGGTCCCAGTCACAACTTTGTACAGGTGTGTTTGGGGAACTTGTTGACCGTACTTTCCTAAAGAGTTCAGCAAACTAGACTGTTGTCGAACGGGTGTTGGAGTAGTTTTTTTCGTCCATGACTTTGCTGTATTCCAGTAAGCCTGTCTCGGTACTCGACTTACATTTACACACACCAAACCACTCTCCTCATTTTACCTAAAAAGTAAACATTATAGAAGAAATATTGGGTACATATTCCAACATCAAATGGCAAGGTGCGATCTCAGTAGTAGATAAAGTCATCAGCACAAAGCCAAGTATACAATGTAATAAAAGACAGCACTGCATTTGCATAGATGTGTGCAAGGTATACAAAATTGAGAGAAGTACCCATATAACTTAAGTCAGCAGACAGAGGATCAATCCTTAATCTAATTGAAAATGAAACAGTAGCTGTTCAAAACATAAAAGCAAATACAGTAAATAAACCCAAATCTCACAGATAGTCAGTATACAAATACAAGGCGAGCATCTTGACCCAATGGTGTGAGTGTCGCACCTATCAGATATTAAGGACACATGGGCTAGTTCAGGACAAGTGCCGAATATTGTCAAGAGCTTGGCAGATGGTCATAGGACAGGGCTTGAGAATCACAAACTGTGCTAGGGTAGTTCAGCCACATACTCCAGTTCTTGTCAAAGAACCTCTACACCCATAAAGCCCTTTCCTGTGCGGCAACATATGGTGGATCAATGCTATAGTGAAAGTGTATTATAAAAATACCTAACTTTGGGAGACATTTTTTTTTCCACTGGGCAACCCTCTTAAGCATAACTTTAAAGTTCTCGATTTCCTCAAATACATACCTGCTCAATCAACTACATGCACAGCCTAACAGAACAAAAGAGTAATCCAGTTGAAAAACCAGCAAGACCTTGTCCGGTCAGCACCTAACAATTAATATGACCTGGCAGAGTCTTATTGTCCTGCATATCAATGGAATGCCCTTCCTTGTTGATTCAGACTTTGTGGTGCCTCGAGATGCCAGTAAAGTCATTGTTTGCCTGCCAGAAGAAAGTGAAATACTTGCACAATGCTTGCAATGTAAAAGAATAGACATGTACCTGTGAAAAAAACAAAGTTTACATTGAAGCACAAGTGTTAGAACAGGCAGCCGTCCCTGTGAAGTTCTCAGCTTTAGGAAGTAATGAAAGAATAGATGGCTTGGATTCCCGGCGGAGGACTTTTTGCATCAATGGAACAAAACGGGTAAGGGCAGATGTAATGCTGTTCTAAATATAAAACGAAAAGAAAAAAAGCCCGGTATCACCAAAGTGAGAGGGCAACTGAACGAGTCAAGGGTTTCCATCTGCCAAATGTCATACGTGATAATATGGTGCGGCCAATAATAAATGTAAATAACAAATCCCTGTTTGCTTGTTAATGTCATTTGCTCATGAGGAAAACTGTATAAAGCTACTAAGAAGAGTGGATTGTGCTATGAAGACCTGGATACTTATTACTCAAGCTTCAATCCTCTTTCAGATGGAAACCGACCATCGAGAGGCTACAGCTACTTTCCTGGTCTGTGTACAAAAGCTATAAAGCTGCTTTTAGCAAAGTAATAAATTCAGGAGAATTTTTTTTTATGTTTTACATAATAAAATTTAGATATTTTTAGCATCTTCCTTAGTCAGATATTAGTCTTAATATTCTTGATGAAGTGCCTAAACAGGAGCTTTGCAGCTGAAATACTGAAAAAGCTGAATAGTCCTAGGCCATAGGAAAACATGACCTAATGCAATATATTTTGTTTGTGTAACGGTCCCAGACAAGGGGTGAACAAATTTTTTTTTTTTTGCACATAATAACCCAGAAGCAAAACAACAAAAGTTTGCTCCTGGATAAGGCAATTATACACAGTTAAGTCAAATTATTATGACCACTGCCTACCTTCGTTGTCGGCTGCGCATAGCTCATGAACGAAGTCACATGTCGTGAGCTGGCATGGTGGGTATATAAGGTGTGTGATAGGTTGTCTGCACAGATATCGCTTATTGCTGTTATGGGTGAATTGGCCATTTATCAGAATTGCAAAAAGGATAGGACTTTTGGACTAAGGGTGGCAGTATTTCTGAAACTACACAGTTTGTGAACTGATTGTGTTCTGCTGTACTGTGAGTGCTCAAATGGCACCTTTGCCACCACTTGCTATTGATGTGGGAGGAATTGGATGCCCCCTTATTGGCAAAGGCTTTTATTGATGAGTCACATTTTCTGCTTTATCCAATGGATTGACGTTGGTGTGCCAGACAACTAGCTTCAGAGAACAAAGCCACTGTAACCATTGCTGGAAGAACACAAGCTGGAAGTGGCAGCGTTATGGTCTGGGCCACTCATCCATGTGGAAGACACCCTTAACCAATTCGGGTATAAATCCATCCTTGCAAACCATGTATACCCAAACATGACGACTGGCTTTTCTGAGGCGGATGGAACCTTCCAATGAGGCAATGCAAAATGTTACATGGCTAGAAATGACCAAGACCACTATCCTGGCCCCTAATTCTCCATACATTCCAAATGAGCATTGTGGGACGACCTCAATGGTTGTGTTAGCTCTATGGATCCTTCTCATGCCCATTCCAGCAGCTGTGGGATGCAGTCAGCAAGTCTCCAGATACCTGCAACAACCTTCCAGGACCTTATTAAGTTACTCCATCCAGCCCATCTAGCTGCGGTCCATTCTGCACATAGCGGTTACTCTGTATATCAACTGCTGGTCATAATAATGTGACATTAATGTGTATATGGGAACAAGACAAAGTTACGGTATAAAGCACAGGTGTCAAACACAAGGCCCGCGGGCCACATCCGGCCCGCAGCCTTGAGTTTTCCGGCCCGCGATCTCCCTGACTCTGCACAGCTGTTTTACCACAGCCGCGCAGAGTCAGTCAGCAGCTACACGCTCGGTGCAGCTGCTGGTACAGGAAAAAGGCAGGAGGGATCGTTTCCCTCCCACCTTCTCCCTTTGTATGTACTGTGCTCGGTGAGCACTGTACATACGGCGTCACAGGGGGCGTGACGCGCCGCTTTACTCACGCCCCCTGTGACGCTGGGTCTCCTCGGCCGGCAGCCTCTGCCACCGAGATCTCTGGGAGCTGCGTGCGGGCGTAAGCGGCGTGACGTCACGCTGCTTACACCGTACACCAGCTCCAGGACCGGACCGCGCAGCGCCCCGCTGCCCTTCCACCAGGTAAGTAGTTTTTATTTTATAATCATTAGGAGGGGGGCTGTGGGGCATGTTTAAGGCTACTGGGGGGGCTGTGGGGCATATATAAGGCTACTGGGGCGGCTGTGGGGCATATATAAGGCTACTGGGGCGGCTGTGGGGCATATATAAGGCTACTGGGGCGGCTGTGGGGCATATATAAGGCTACTGGGGCGGCTGTGGGGCATATATACGGCTACTGGGGGGGGCTGTGGGGCATGTTTAAGGCTAGTGGGGCGGCTGTGGGGCATGTACAATGCTACTGTGGCGGCTGTGGGGCATGTACAAGGCTACTGGGGCGGCTGTGGGGCATGTACATGGCTACTTGCGCGGCTGTGGGGCATATATAAGGCTTCTTGGGCGGCTGTGGGGCATATATAAGGCTACTGGGCGGCTGTGGGGCATGTTAAGGCTACTGTGGGCGGCTGTGGGCATGTTTTTAGGCTACTGGGCGGCTGTGGGGCATATATAAGGCTACTGGGGGGTGGGGGCATGTACAAGGCTACTGGGGCGGCTGTGGGGCATGTACAAGGCTACTGGGGCGGCTGTGGGGCATGTACAAGGCTACTGGGGCGGCTGTGGGGCATCTACAAGGCTACTGGGGCGCTGTGGGGCATGTACAAGGCTACTGGGGCGGCTGTGGGCATGTACAAGCTACTGGGCGCTGTGGGCATGTCCAAGGCTACTGGGGCGGCTGTGGGGCATGTACAAGGCTACTGGGGCGGCTGTGGGGCATGTACAAGGCTACTGGGGCGGCTGTGGGGCATATATAAGGCTACTGGGGCGGCTGTGGGGCATATATAAGGCTACTGGGGCGGCTGTGGGGCATGTATAAGGCTACTGGGGCGGCTGTGGGGCATATATTAGTCTACTGGGGCGGCTGTGGGGCATGATAGAGGCTACTGGGGCGGCTGTGGGGCATATATAAGGCTACTGGGGCAGCTGTGGGGCATGTACAAGGCTACTGGGGCGGCTGTGGGGCATGTACATGGCTACTGGGACGGCTGTGGGGCATGTACAAGGCTACTGGGGCATGTACAAGGCTACTGGGGCATGTACAAGGCTACTGGGGCATGTATATGGCTACTGGGGCGGCTGTGGGGCATGTACAAGGCTACTGGGGCGGCTGTGGGGCATGTACAAGGCTACTGGGGCGGCTGTGGGGCATGTACCAGGCTACTGGGCGGCTGTGGGGCATGTACAAGGCTACTGGTGCGGCTGTAGGGCATGTCACCTGGCTACTGGGGCGGCTGTGGGGCATGTACAAGGCTACTGGGGCGGCTGTGGGGCAAGTACAAAGGCTACTGGGGCGGCTGTGGGGCATATATAAGGCTACTGGGGCGGCTGTGGGGCATGTATAAGGCTACTGGGGCGGCTGTGGGGCATGTACATGGCTAGTGGGGCGGCTGTGGGGCATGTACATGGCTAGTGGGGCGGCTGTGGGGCATGTACATGGCTAGTGGGGCGGCTGTGGGGCATGTACATGGCTAGTGGGGCGGCTGTGGGGCATGTACATGGCTAGTGGGGCGGCTGTGGGGCATGTACATGGCTACTGGGGCGGCTGTGGGGCATGTATATGGCTAGTGGGCGGCTGTGGGGCATGTATATGGCTACTGGGGCAGCTGTGGGGCATGTATATGGCTACGGGGCGGCTGTGGGGCTTGTATATGGCTACTGGGGCGGCTGTGGGGCATGTATATGGCTACTGGGGCGGCTGTGGGGCATGTATATGGCTACTGGGGCGGCTGTGGGGCATGTATATGGCTACAGGGGCGGCGGTGGGGCATGTATATGGCTACAGGGGCGGCTGTGGGGCATTAATGGCTACAGGGGCGGCGGTGGGGCATGTATCTGTCTACGGGGGCGGCTGTGGGGCATGTATATGGCTACTGGGGCGGCTGTGGGGCATGTATATGGCTACAGGGGCGGCTGTGGGGCATGTATATGGCTACTGGGCGGCTGTGGGCATGTATATGGCTTCTGGGGCGGCTGTGGGGCATCTACATGGCTACTAGGGGGGCTGTGGGGCATCTACATGGCTACTGTGGGGCTGTGGGGCATCTACATGGCTACTGGGGGGGCTATGGGGCATGTACCTGGCTACAGGGGACTGTATTGGGCATGTACCTGGCTACAGGGGGCTATGTGGGGCATGTCACTTGGCTACAGTGGGGCTATGTGGGGCATGTCACCTGGCTACAGGGGGGCTATGTGGGGCATGTCACCTGGCTACAGGGGGGCTATGTGGGGCATGTCACCTGGCTACAGGGGGGCTAGGTTGGGCATGTCATCTGGATACAGGGGGGGAAATACCTGTCATCTACAAGGGGCTTTATACCCACTTATCTACCTACAAGGGTCATATGTACCTACCTACCTATGGTTCCCCTTAAGGGGCTAATTATAATAGCAATACTGTACAAATGTAACAGTTAAGGAGAAGTTTACAGAGTTCTAAAATTGTCGGCCCTTTAAGGCCCTTTAAGGTACGCCGTGAGGCTGATGTGGCCCCCGGTGAAAACGAGTTTGACAGCCCTGGTATAAAGTATGATGAAGAGGAAGAAACAGGGCTGGGAATAAGCAGGAACTTTGGTATCATAAGATGGGGTGGACAAATTACGATTTTTCTTTTTAAGCAAAGTCAATACAAACTCCTATAGCCACCAACAAAATCAAAAAAGGAAAACCCCAAGAAAGTACCAGTGGCACATTTCTAAGCAAGATGACTCCTGGGATTTGTCTAGCCTTGAAGTAAGAAGTGACATGATGTGACTTTCGAGAGCTACCACATATAGCGGTCATTGTAGATGACCTGGAGTCACTATCCTTAGCTCTAAGCTAATGTAGGTAGATATAAGAAGAACCTAAGGCTATGTCTACACAGCACACAAAAACTGCCGGATTTTCGATGATTTTAGTATTTTGAAACCACTGAAAATCCGACAGAAAATTATTCACATAGACTTTAATTCAAAAAACGACCTATAGTCTACACAGGTTTTTTTCTGCTCGTTTTCTGGTGCTGGCGGTTTTAGGAACATGTAAAATCCAACAGCGAGCAGTAGAAAATTACTGGCAGTTTTTGGCTGTGTTTTCACATTTTTTGCCAGTTTTTCCGCTGAAAAACCGCTCAGGGGGGTTAAGGTTGTGCATACATTACTACACTGACTGAAAACAGTTAAAAAAAACAAAAAAAAAAAAGCAGTAATCTGTGACAGTTTTTGAAAAGAACTTAAGAAAAAACTCCGTTTTATGAACGGTTTTAGGATTTGGTTTTCTGAGCTTTTTGCCCTGTGCTGTGTGGCCCTAGCCTTACACTAAAAGGAAGGAAAATAAATAGCAGGTAAGCACAACCTAAAATAAATGACACTGATGAGTTTTTAGATCACCACTGTACTTCCTGCATTAAACGTTGTCTCAAGAAGAGAACCCCTTCTTCAAATATTCAGCTAATTATCCCAAGTCCAGCTTCAAACACCCCAACAATAATGGCTCCATGGAAAATGTAATATTTCCCACCAGGCATGATTCGTGGGTCTCCACTTTGACTAATAGATGAAAGTCCAGCGTGCTGTACCCAGTTTTCACCCTGTCGGGCCATAAGGAAAGGGCATGTCTTGATAGAACCACCCTTTACCTCAACATATTCAAAATGCTTTATTTTAACTTTTTAGGGGGTAAAGTTTGTCCTTGAGGAGAGCACCATAAAGAGAAAGTGTAAAGAGTATTATAGGCCCACAATGCTCCTTGGGAAATAGAACATTCAAATGATCAAATATTTTTCAACACCATCTTTCGGTATTTAAAAACAAATAATGACAAAATACGTACAACTATAATAAAGTATTCAAAAATGCCATCGGCACGAGGATGCAGGGATAAGTGTGAAGGATAAAAAATTTTTTTTTTAAAGTTACTAATCAAGAGAATGAAATTCTACAGTGATGTGAAAGCCAAACCACAAATCTTTCGATAAACACACTGCATTAATCCACAGCCGGTTATGGACCAGAAGTTTTTTTGTGTTTACTTTTTCAATCCCAACTCCTCTCCAAAAAAAAATAAAAAATCACGGAAAATCAGGACATTACATTACTGCACAATGGCAGGACACAAACCATTCCCAGTAGGAGGCGATATAAGCCCCAGTGTGAGAAGTTGCACATGTGAAGATTAGCACTCTCCCCAGTTTGGTACTGTGGCTTTTCTGCATACTGGTGTGAACTGGTTTTTAATCCTATGTGCAGTTATGTACCAAGTAATTCATGGATAGGTTTGTGAGCAATTGTTTATCAGTATTCTGCACCTGTGCAACTGGAGCTTTTGGCCTTGTCCCCACGGCACCAGTTGGCAGCCGTTTTTTTTTCAGCCTGTTTGCGGTTTTGCAAACCGTCTGAAAAAAAACGGCCGCAAACTTTTACATGGGGCTCTATGGAAAACCCGTGCAGCAGACCCCACTGCATGGGTTTTCCGCCCAGCGGTTTTTCAGTCCACCGGCGGCCCGGAAAACATTGTGCTTGTTCATTCTCGGATGGAATATGAACAAGTGAATGTGACGGGGGAGGGCTTTTCCCCGCTCATCGGAGAAAAGCCCCCCCCCTCCCGCGGCCGTGTGCACAGAACGAAAACTGGACAAATACTGGACGGATAAACCGACCGTTATTTGTCCTGTGCCGTGTAAACGGGTCCTTTGTCTTGCCATTGTGCACCGAGTATGGCTGTGTTTCTGTACATTTCAATACAGCAAAAATAATAATAATAATAATAATAATAATAATAATAAAAAAAAGTCAATGTTCTTCCTAACTTTTTATTTTCTTTAACATACATGGATACATAACAACTGAAACATTATTTTATGCAATTGTTGAGTTAATTTGCTGAAAATATTTAAAACATTACCCTTATTCCCTTTAGAAATATAGTGTGTAACCAAAAAAAAAAGTTTTTTCTTTTTCTTTTTTACAATCGGAGTCAAGGGATGTATGCAACAGTACATCACATAGTTGTGTACTTCAGGGCTATAATGTTTGGAGTGACTGAGGTGTGAGCTTAAAGGGATTTTTCAGGTGAACATTTTAAAATACATTGTTGGTTCTCCTGCTTGAAGAAAAAGAAAGAGAGAAAAAAAAAAAGAAAAAAAAACAAAATACTTATATCTCCAGTACCCTCCATTCCAGTGCTTCCACTGCCTGTGCACTGGCCAGGTCTCCTCTGACTGGAAGTAAATAGAACAGACCAGAGCGCCGGCAGCAGCAGTGCAGGAATGGAGGGTAGTGGAGAGGTCATAATGGCTTTTTTATTGTCTTGAAGAAACACCACAAATGTATCTTAATATATTTACCTGGACAACCCTTTAAATACTGAACTTTAAAAGTCACTGTACCTATCTGATGCATGACTGGTGAGTGAACTGCAAATCACTGCTGCAGACTACTGTACACAGCAACAGCGAGTCCACTCACCCACCACCTTGCTATATTGCATTCTACTGAATAATGATACAAGATGCACAGTTTTTAGTTTCAACAGACTAATATATACATCCTGTCATCTTAAAAGAGTTTCTGCAGCAGCTGAGACAACGTACATTAGATAGCAAACTACAAGAAACCTCTGTAAGGCTATGTTCATGTCACATTTGTGATGTACACTTGGGGCCTCATGTATGAAAACTATCTAGATCTAAAACTTTCTTTATTGCCCATGGCAACCAATGAGAGTTCCCCATTCATTTTTCAGAGCACTATATGAAATCTAAGGGGATCTCTGATTGGTTGCTATGGGCAACAAAAAAACTTAGAACTAGACATTTGTCATACATGTCCCCCTTGGTGTTCATGTCAGAAAAACTCCCAGCATATATGCTATACAACTATCCATAGCTTAAAGGGTTACATCAGCCCAAGAACCAACTCCATAGGCAGTGTCAGACTCGGATGCCTAGGATCCAAAAGTAGAGTTGATTCTCAGGGATTACCAAGGAAGTTCTCAGGGACCACCGGTGGGACCGTCCGTGGGGCCCACACGTGGGACCCGTCCGTGGGGCCCACACGTGGGACCCGTCCGTGGGGCCCACACGTGGGACCCGTCCGTGGGGCCCACACGTGGGACCCGTCCGTGGGGCCCACACGTGGGACCCGTCCGTGGGGCCCACACGTGGAATCCGTCCGTGGGGCCCACACGTGGAAACCGTCCGTGGGGCCCACACAACAGCTACTGTACATAATGCACATAATGCTTTACGCCTCTCTTTCTCTGCCTTTCTTCCTAAAAGAAAGCCCCAGGCTTGCTATACTAAGGGGGCCATCATGCCCAAGGGCCCACCAAGAGCTTCCCCTGTCCCACTGCGGGCCAGTCTGAGCCTGCCCATAGGCCGGCACATTTGACAGAGGCCGATGTAGCACTGTTTCATGGGAATAATTGACTTTTTTATGAGCATTATTTACCAAGTTTACTCTACAGTTATGGGGATTTCCTTGCAACACTTTAAAATATATGCATTCTTATGAAATTGATCCAAACTATGACCTCAAAAAGAAAGCAGCAGATACCAGAGAAATGAAATAGGATACAACAGGATGGAGTTGGTTTGATATACATTGTACAGAATCAAACGTTTCACCAGAGAAAGCTGGCTACTTCTGGAAATCTCCTTATACAACCTGTTCATTGCAGTGCACACCGGAGACGGTCGTGACACGGCGAGTATCAACAACGGTCGTGTGAGGTATGTTCTGCTGTCAGGAAAACATCTCATCTGATCATTCTGTCTTTACAGAGTGGCGTAAGTGCTTATTTTACAGAACGGTGTATGACATTACTGAATTACAGTGTCAATGTCACCTGCTGATATGTATTAAATTGTGGCGATCAGATCACTATAAATTTCTTCTTCACACTGGTCTGTGTAACAGGACTCCCTCATGCCTGCGAAACTGGCCAAATTCTAGAAATTCTAGGCATTTTCTTGAACATCTTGTCCAGGTTTCTCCTTTTTCTGGACAATGTGGCAAGTTAAGGGGTTTTCCAAGTAGTTAATCTATGCTCAGGATAAGCCCTCAATATCAGATTGTTGGAGGTCAAACACCCACCACGTCCACCAATCAGATAATTAAAGGGTCGCAGCACTCCAGCAAGGCTGTGGCTTCTTATGGCTGGGTTCACACTTTGCGTTTTTGTTGCATTTTTCAACTGCATCAAAAATGTGTAGAGAGCCCATCAAAAACAAATGTATTGTTTAGCATGAAAATGTTACTATACTTAACTTGTGACCTATCACTAAGCGCAGCTATACCTAAAATGGGTGAACCATTTATATCACGCAGTGCTGTGGTCATGGAAGTTTAATTAAGACCGCGTTCATTGCACTACTGAAATTACCAGCTTGCAAGCACATAATTTCAGCGCGATTGTCCTGCCCCATGCATTTCTCAACATTTCAATTCTTTTACGACGCATTTAGTACGTGCTGAAGAATACGGTGTAAACTTATCGGCACCTGAACAACAACGACAATGATTTTACACTGCACTCAATGAGTGCTGTACAGAATAATTGTTTTAAGCAGATATGCGGTGCGTACTTTGCTGCAAATATGATCCAAAGTACGCGCTGCAAATATGCAATGTAAACATACCCTTATTGTTTACCAAGCAAAGTGACGTAACTTTTGTAGTGTCTGTGCTAGGCACTGCAGCCTGGTCATACTCACTAGACCTGGTCTAAGCTGTAGAGTGCTGCAGTAACAGACACAGCCACTACAACAGGAGTGTCTAACTCTATGTCTTCACTGCACACATTTACAGCCATTTTTTCAGCATTTTTCATTTTCTAAAACTGCTGAAAAAACTACTGAAAACAGGTCACATAGACTTTATTTTTTTTTATCATTAGAAATTTTTATTATTTTCTTGATACATAATAATAGTCAATACAGTAGGACAGAAAGGACAACGTAATGTGGGGAGGGAAGGAAGGGGAAACAAGGGAAAACATGGGTAAAACAAGTGCCATGCGTACAGAAACATGTCAGATCAAGCCATTTTTAAACAACAGAAGAAGATATATAACTGTATCAGTTGTTCTTAACCATGCAAAGGTCTTGAGGTCACATAGACTTTAATAGTTAAAACAATCTGTAGTCTCCACAGAACGTTTTTTTTCTGCTTGTTTTTGCTACTGGTCATGTTTTGTATCATGCTGCAAAAAACGAAATAGCAGGGCAAAAAATTTACTATTGGAGTCTATGTAAAGCAGCGGACGTTTTTTGGCGCGTCTTTTGCAGGAATCCACAGCAAATATAATGCTGTGCATTTCTACAAAAAAAAAAAAAATCGCCAAAAAACGGGGGGGGGGTTTTAGCTGTTTTTGACATGCACTGGACAAAAAATTCAGTTTTATGAACGGTTTTAGGATTTGGTTTTCACCGACTTTTTGTCCAATGGCTAGAATGCCTTGTTAGGGCAGTGAGAGCTGTGCCACTGCGTGTGATTTGCTTTGAATCTAAACCGGCTTCCTGTGCCGTCTACCAAACACAGCCTTTCTGCATCTGGACCTAGTGCATTCCTACTGTTTGTGTCTTACATCTTGTGGGTCCCATAAAATGATGTGGCCGGCTGTATTTGGCCCGTGGGCTTTATGTTTGACACATGCACTGCAATATGAATGAAGCTTTACCTGGCAGACAACAAAGAGGCCTCCTTGCTCTTGCTGCCAATCAGTGGCGGTGTTGAAAAGGATACCCCCATAGATTTCATGTTAATGATCTATGCCTAGGATAGTCCATCAAGGTTAAAGTCCCAAAAAAAACATCAAACCAACAAAGCTGCAGACTGTTTTCTGACTTGATCTACCACCTGAGCTGGTCTTCTAATAACATAGCACATGTATCTGCTAAACAATTGTTAGTTTTTTCTTTTCATAACATTAGCAATAATATACAATATTGTTATTATTTTATGCAACATTTAGGTTTGTGGAGAAGTAAATATAAATCTCTCAATACCTGGAGATAACAAGCTTCTCCATGGTTCCTCCCTGGAAACATGACTCCTGGAGAGTGGAGACAACCAATAATAAGTACAACCTGATAGCTCGATCTTTCAGCTAATTTCTAGACTTTGAAAATGTGAAAAAAAGGATATGTGTTTAAGATTTTGTTCCACCTAACCAAAATGTTACAAAAATGTTGTTCTGTCCAACTACTTCACAACTCCAAGCTAAATGTGTATGGTGGACGTAAAGTTGAGATAACAGGTCTGCCTGTATCTAGCTTATGCATGAAGGGTAATTACACTTGGAAATCTGCCCTCCATGAACACATTATGAAAGAAAAATAAAAGAATTATGTGAGTAAACTGTATTTTAAAGGGAATGTTAACACTGAGATTGATCATGGGATGCAATTCAATCACCTCCAGTTTAGGGAATCATGACTTTAAGGATGTTTGGTATCCACTTACAGAGAGCCTACTCTACTTACACGGATACGGAAGTGCTTAGGTATGAGCATTTCCTGGGCTTTACAACATGTTGGAGAATCCTTATAAACACTTCAATCCTTTGTCCTGCTGACTTTTAATGTGCACATCAATCTCTTTGAAATTAGATACTATTTTCTGAAAGTAGACTACTATGACATGATCTCGAAACTACAAGTTTTTCTTGCATCTCGGAAACAAACTATTCCAAATAATTAATAATACACATTGATTTTAGTTTTTTTCCTCTCTGTTATATTTTGCTACATCTAAGATTAGTACATTAGTACTATATTTAAATGGACATTAAACATGTCACCGTTCTTCTGTATTTCCCTGTCAGTAGCCATCACTGCCTGGAAAGCGGAGGTAATACCTCTATAACATGGCATCACTTTCCTGCAAAAAAAAACCCACTGTGTCCTTCCGTGTGAAATTGACGGAGTATATTAGGACTGTATATACTTAGGAGTGCCATGAACAACTTGGGAGGTTATATGGAGCTGTAAAACGGCTGCATCCATGTGGCAACATTGCCAGATTACACAGACATGCATCAAGTGCCCATTGATCTAGAACCTGGTTGGCATCAGCTGCCTCTGTCTCATTTATTTCCAGTTTATAACCAGAGTGAAGATTATGGTGAGGTTAAGGGAAAATCATTAACCTCTTTACACACTTCACAAGTCATAATAGATCCCATACGGTACTGTGGGGCTTTTTTCCATCACAAAATGAAGTATACGATGTAAAGTATGGCTGACAAACATGGCGCAAAACAAAGAAGTCAGCATAAACAGCAAAAAGTGCTCTATTTCGCTATCCCAATGGCCGTTTACCCTCATGAAGGGCTGAACTGTGATCATCTATCAGCTCTGACATTAAAGATATTACAGCACAAACAAATCTGTTCAGAAAGTGAACATTGTTCTGCTATGTATTAAAGGAAAAGGACACGTACCCACTTAGCAGACTGGTAAGGTCAGCACATGTGTTTATCCCAATGGCCACATTGTGTTCCACTTGATGCTTATAAGTGAAGGTTCTTCAGCTGCAGTTCCAGTTCAGGCAGAACTTCTTCAGATTTGAGGCACAATCCTCTAGGCATGCATAAGATTGTGTTTCTTTAATTATTTCAATTCTCAATAGCGTCTAAAAGGTTCGAATAAAAAAAAAAAAAAAAAAGTTTTTAGAAATGGTTTCTTCACTTCATCACACGATTTAATATCTAGTTAGAGATGCCCTCTGCTAAGTCTAGGCAACCCATGGAAGAGCAAATGCTTGCTGATATGTTTTCTTTGAGTCTTTGCTTGGGTAGTAACCTGAGCTGGACAGCTCCGGTGGGGAAGGGGATATGACGTCTGTGTTCTTGAAATGCGACTCTGTCTCTTCTGCTAATGCAGACGGTTAACCAATCAATCAGACGACATTATGGCAGAATTCCAAGAGACCTCATAAAAAAAACACTTTTGGTGTGAAACTGATTTCATGTAAGTCCTTGTAGCGTGATACAATGACAACTCATTTTAAGTACGTCATGAATGTTTGCTACCGAGAACAGGAAATTCATTTTAGCACTGACTAAAATGGCTTGATTGTGCAAATGCCATGAATGCGCTCTGAAAAAGGACTGGATATATCATTACTCATTATGAGACAGTGCCCCTTCTTGTGCCAGTTACTGCGCTGAGAATATACAGAGTGACATCATGCCGTCTTAAAAAGAGAATATTCAATGTAGATACAACTTCAATAACTAATGCATGGAGAAAACCCAACTTTCCTAAATTTTAAACAAAGAAGTAGCCAACTCACTAGTTGCACATAACCACATTTGTCCACCGTAGAGCACACATCTACAAACCCCTGTATGAGACAATGTCACATATTTAATATCCGCATTGCTCGCTCCAAACAGTTTAATCAGAAAATAGTTACATAGTAGGGTTGAAAAAGGACAAATGTCCATCAAGTTTGACCAAGGGTGATAGAAGGGGTAGAGAAAATCTGAAAACTTTGTTCCCCCTATTGATCTAGAATATGGAACCCATACGGCATGAACCAATCTGCTCTAAGAAGAATATTTCACCCCTCATCCCACATTGTCATCAGACTAAGTCTACATTCTAACTAGAATTTTATATAGCTTCATAAGTTACATAGCTACATAGTTTGTAAGGCCAAAAAAAAGACAAGACGTCCATCCAGTTCAGCCTGTTGTGCTAAAGTGTTGATCCAGAGGAAGGCAAAAAACCACATGAGGTAGAAGCCAATTGTCCTCATTTTAGGGAAAAAAATCCTTCCTGACTCCAATCTGGCATCAGAATAAATCCCTGGATCAACGACCCCTCTCCAGAATCCTAGTCACTATAACTTGTCATATTATTATGCTCTAGAAATGCATCCAGGCCCTTTTTGAATTCACCATGACAAGTTCCACAGTCTCACTGCTCTGACAGCTAAGAATCCCTTTCTATGTTTATGTAGTATTAATACAATTTTTTTTTCACAGGTAATTGTCTAAGCCTTTCTTGAAGCCCACACTTGTTCTTGCTGTGACCAGCTCCTGGGGCAGCTGTTCGACAGATTCTCTTCTCTGGAGATTGAATAATTTTTTTCTCCAGATGGAGGGAATGTCCCCTTGTCTTTTGAGGGGGCTTTACATGAAATAATTTTTCCCCATACTTTTTGTAGAGACCATTTATGTAAATTAATCATGTCCCCCCGAAGCCGTCTTTTCTGAAGACTAAATAAGTTTAATACTTTTAACCTCTCCTCATAACTAAGACGCTCAATTCTCCTTATTAGTTTGGTTGCCCATCTTTGTACTCTCTCTAACTTTAGAGCATCCGTTCTATTAACTGGTGTCCAGAACTGAATTGCTTGTAGAGCGTCAATATTACATTGGTCCCAGGAGTCCAAGATTCTTAATACATACCAATATCCTGGGTAAGTCACCAAGATAATGTTAAGAAAAAAAAATCATATTGGGGAAAAGTTTATACCGAAAAGAGAGGAAGATAGAGAGAGAGGAGGCATGGAAACTGAAATCCCACACGGCATTTGTGATTGTTAAAATGGCCTTAAAATGAAGAATTCCAGGCAAGCCAATTAAAATACTCTAAGTTCCTCATTATTTTTAGACTGTTCACATCTGCACTGGAGGTATCATTGGGAACCTCTGTGGTAGATTGTCATCTTTGAAAAAAAGGGGAAAAAAAGGCACACCATGCAGCGCTATCCATCTTGTCAAAATGATGGACACCATGACAAAACCCAATGGAGCCTATTTTATGCCATCAGGCGTCATTCGTGTCCATTTTGTCTGTCATTTTTCTGTTCCTACTGGAGCATGACCAAGTATACCAAGTAAAATCCTGTGTGAATAACATAATCATGGACACGACAGACACCGCTCTCTAGGCGTACCTAAAAAAACTGGTGCACCTGACAAAGGTGAGACTAGTTTTTGAAGTTCAGCATTAGGGTATGTTCACATGGCTTATTTTGCCGCATATCTCGGTGCGCATTTCGCCACATATTGCACTTCGTCGTCTGCCCGCGCATACAAAACCATTGTATTGTACATGCAGGGGGAGAATTGACACGTCAATTGTTCACGGCACTTATGCGCCGCTGAAATGCATGTCAATGGGGCCGGCCGGACTCTGGCCTCCCCGTCGTTTGAAATTATGCGTTGATCAGCGTGTGGTTACAAAACACATTGCGTATTGCGGCGTTGCAATAAGCCGTGTGAACATACCCTTGTAGTGATCAGATGGACAATCATTTGTTTAACTATCTAGCGCCATCCTCCTCATTGACATGCAGGGCCGAATTGCAGTGAGCTGCGAACAACTAGTGAAGAGTGTTTCCTGAAGTGGGATTACCCCTTTAAGGCCCGGCAAATACCAGCATGGGAGACTGGCTGGGAATCCATGGTTCCGTTGTCTACGGCCATTCTAAGCTTAATGTGCCTGCCCTTGTCAGACTGCAGATATTAAAACGCTTAAAGGGGTTTTGCCACGATCTAATGTTGATGTGGGATCCTCCAAAATGGGTATTTAAATCACTTTTCTAAATATATGTCATCAAAAAATGTGAAGCCTCTGAGAGCTACAGCCTTCCTTACATGCCCTTGTTTCCTGACCGTTTACATTAGACACGACCAGGAGCTGACAGGAGCTGATCTGGCTGCGCTTGCGTTGTTTGCACTTCTTATCTGATGGCAGGTAACATTAACAAGCTTTGAAGGGACTGGGGAGAAAGATCCTGTGTCTTTTGTATAGAGAATCCACTGGTTGTTATGTAATTATCTGAGTAAACATGCAGACGCTCCCTGGCTCTCTGCTCAGCCCCCCCCCCTCCCTACAGCTGTTCCTGAAGGAATGAAAGAAGGCTGCCTGCTGAGCTTATCTTCTCTCCTGAGCAAATAAGAGGTAGAAATAAAACGCATATAGCTTGTGCACAATACATTTCTCCTCTGTGGATTAGCAAAACAATGTTTGCTCAACTACAGAGACTTTTTTCAAGCCTCAAGAGGGGAGTATCAGCCTGTTAGGTATGGAACTTACTTCTTGGCAAAACCCCTTTAAGGCCTGGCAAGTACCAGTGTGGAACACTGGCTTTAAAAAAATAGCATCTAAAAAGCTGAAAGTTTTAGCACAGCCTTACAAAACAGAAAGACACCAAACGATAAACCACTCCCTTCCAATGACACCCTTGGTGACTTCCTACTCTTGCCCTGCCTCTAGTCACTGTCATATTCTAATTGATGTGTTTTCTCCTCTACAAAGAATGGATGGAGTCATAGATGTGACAGTCCGAAACCTTTCATCTTCCATCTCTGCTCTACTCACAAGCCAATAAAGCTGGAGGCAAAATGGTTGAAGCTTTCAAGTAGCAAAAATCGTACCAGATTCACATAGTGTAATGCACTGGATGCACGCCACCAACAATAAAACAATCCCCACCCTCTTTAGAGCAGATCTAAAAGCAAAGAGAATAGCACAGCATCCTTCCCTTCATTTGTGGTAAAGTCAGCATACAGAATAGCTGGCAACGTTTTGCCCCTTAATAGTTGGGTATTTTTCAAAACTGTTGAAACTGCCTGCACACAATATAATTTTATTAAAAAATAAGACTTCGTTATGCCTTAGTATCATATATGGGCAGCTTTGTAGGGACGCTATTTGATAATGGGATGGGTAAGCCAATTTTGGCCACAGCAAATGAATCATGAATATCCACACTCCAGGCCATTTCTTCAAAAATGGGTTATCCGGGCTTTTAAAATTCATGACAGCTTTGTTCAGTACACAAAGGAGACAAAAAAGTATGGTGTGTGCAAGCAGGGATAGCCCGAAAACCCGATGTTCACATATCCTGCAGTGTTCACTGGAACATAGTAAAAGTTGACCATTAAAGGGGTTTTGCCACGATCTAATGTTGATGTGGGATCCTCCAAAATGGGTATTTAATCACTTTTCTAAATATATGTCATCAAAAAAAGTGAAGCCTCTGAGAGCTACAGCCAGACTTACATGCCCTTAGTTTCCTGACAGTTTACATTAGACACGACCAGGAGCTGACAGGAGCTGATCTGACGTTGTTTGCACTTCTTATCTGATGACAGGGAACATGAACGAGCTTTGAAGGGAGTGGGGAGAAAATATCCTGTGTCTTTTATATAGAGAATCCACTGGTTGTAATGTAAACATGCAGATGCTTCTTTGCCTCCCTGCTCAGCCCTCCTCTCCCCCCTGCAGCATTTCATGAAAAAATGAAAGACGCTGTCTGCTGAGAGCTTATCTTCTCTCCTGAGCAGATAGGAGGGAGAAACTTGTGCACAATACAGTTCTCCTCTGTGGAGTAGCTAAATAACATGTTTGCTCAAGTACAGAGACTGAATATCAGGAACGTGCATGGGAGGTGGAGTGATGACATCACAGAGGAGGTACTTGTTTTTTTAACACAACGCCCCTGTTGGGTGAGGAACTAACTTCTTGGCAAAACCCCTTTAAGAAGTGTGTGAACTCTGACTCTTGCATTACAACATCCAAACCAGCACTGTTCTGTGGTTGGGATGCGGACTCTTATAATAAGCCACAAGTGGCTAGTGAACAACTGATTGCGGAACAATGGCCTATCGACAGGATTTTAAAAGTCTGGATAACCCCTTCAGAGGTTTTACAATGCACATGCAGTACTACAAATTGCCATAGAGGTTGTTAAAGGTGGAACCTATAAGCAAAAAAATAAAAATAAAAAAAATTTGCCTACAAAAACTTCATGGCCCAAACCCAGAATTAAAAGCCACGGCAATCTGCAGCAAAAAAAAAAAAATAATTCAGAGAATTTGCAATAAATGAGTACAGTTTTGCTGCATGGCAATTGGCCGGTACATGACAAGCCTGAAAAGTGTACAAATATTGTACCAGGTTCTCAGGTATTATAAAGGGTGGGAGCGGGTGTCAGCTTGTGCCTCATTTATTAGCTTGATCTATATTCCATATCCCATCTACACAACCCACTCTTTTACTGCTTAATTTGAATGTGTGAGCTACAGGTGTGCACCAATATTTTAGCCCATTAGGGTGCGTTCCCACTGCAAGTGACAAATACCGGTCGGTTTTACCCGGCCGGTATTTGTCCGGTTTTGCGGCCGTCCCCACGGCCGCAGGGGGGACCGCATTTCTCCGCGATGAGCAGAGAAAAGCCCTCCCCCTACACATTCACAGATTCCGTCCGAAAACCGGACAGAAGATTGTGCTTGTTGAATGTTTTGCGGGCGGAAAAAAACGCCGGACGGAAAACCCGTGCAGTGGAGACTGCTGCACGGGTTTTCCACAGAGCACCATTGTGCTCATTTTCGGCCGGTTTGTCAGGCGGTCTGCAAAACCGCAAACCGTCTGAAAAACCGGCCGAAAACCCGTGCAGTGGGGACATGCCCTATAATACAGGGTTAAAGCTATGGAGCCTGTTTGATTTATTTTTTTTTTTAAACACTTCTGCAAAGTCACCGAGTAAAACATGAAACATGTTCAAGACAGGATTCTCCAAGATCTAAATACAAAACAGCTCCGGGCTAAAGAAACCTGTTCAGACCTCCCTGCTTTATTATTCTAGTCTGTCATACATAACACTCTGCTCCAGCAATTACACTAAAGAGAATTACAGAGCTGTCTAATGACAATGGCTTTACAAAAAAAGAACTATCTGGGACAAGGGTAATAACGTTCCTGAGTAGCCTCAACCTGTCATATAAAACATACTTTCTGTGCCACTGGTAATGAGGGAAACATAATCCAGAGGAAGACAGTTTTGCAGAACAGGGTTCAGTCAAGCTGCCTTAAGGATGGTCCCATGTGACAGCGAGCCAGTCCTCTTGGACTTTTATATGGTTATAAAACTCCCCAGTGACTTCTGATAACCTAATCATCAAGGGCTTAGCTATAGGGGGTGCAGAGGTAGCAGTCGCTACTGGGCCCTGCAGCCTGAGGGGGCCCAAAAGCCCTCCAGCCCCATAATGATAAACCATCATTGCAAGTCTCACATGGCAGCTGGGGGGCCCATTTAACTTTTTGCACTAGGGCCCTGGAGCTTCAAGTTTCACTCTGCTAATCATCAATACTAGGGAATACACGATCTTACATTTATCTAACTAAATTAGGAAATGCAAATCTGCAGAAAAAAATTAAAACTAACGCAAGAGTTGTAGGAGACAGACACCTGGAAAGGGTCTGTAAAGCAATATGAATGCAGAAGGTTGGTTCATATCACGTTTAGAGTCTATAGAGAGGTCTACTTCAGAAGAATCTCCCAATGTAAACCCCCATCGCCTCAAGTCTGTATTAAGGCGCCACTGACAGTACACACTTGACAAAGGTGCTGGGTGGAGCAAAACATTGCTATTAGTTCTGCTATAGTGATCATCCCAAAAGAGGAGTTCAAATTACGGAGCAGGGAATTCCATATCCCTCCTGGATGGGAATAAGAACCAACCTGGAACTTTTTAAAAAAAGAAATAGATGCCTAGGAACAGAAAGTTGGGAGTACAATGGGGAAGAGAAGATAATCCAGCGTCCTCATAAAAAGTAGTTGCTTTATTCCATAACATTAAGTCGAATGCAACTGCTTACACGTTTCAGTTGTTCAGGCCCTTAAAGGGTTCTTCCTACCATAGACTTTGATGGCATATCAATAGGATATGCAAGTAAAGTCTGACAGGTGCTGGTCCCACCTCTGGAACGGACCCCTAAAAAGGTCATCTCAGAATGGAGAGTTAGTTGTGTTTGCGCACAGCACCCTATTCTGTTCCAGTGCAGTTGGACAGTGTGTCCAGGTCTACATGGAACTCCCATAGAACAGAATGGAGAGTCGTGCACAAGTGCGACCAGATCTCCATTTTAATAAGACTTTTTCGGGGACCCATCCCGAGGTGGGTGTGGGTCCCAGAGGTGGACACCTATCAGACATTGATGGCATATCTCAAAGATATGCCATAAAAGTCTATGGTCGGAACACCTCTTTATCCATGGCTATGATTAAGGGCAAGAATGCAGAAACGCATAAGTGCTTGCATTGTCTGTCTCTTTAGGCTTTTAACATTGTGTTATAAAGAAGCTACTTTTATGAGGACTCTGGATTTTCTTCTCATGCCAACATCAAATTGGTAGAAGCCGGAACGTTCCTACTACAGTCTATGAATTGTACAGAGCCTCAGCACGTCCACCCAGATAAAGACATCAGTGGAAGCAGTGACTTGTTGTGAATGGACTCATCTTGAAATCATCATCTTCTAATCAGTCATATGCTGATACTCAGGAACCCACAATTTAGGCAATCCAGATCAGCTATGTGCAGGAGCCCAATTGTTTCTGAACACTGACTGGGCATTACACAATGTTAATATACCACTCTCCTGGGATATAGTAATAAAATATTTGAAGCCTTGTGCCATGAATACTTTCCCTTTACAGATTTGGAGATTACTGGAACTCCTTTAACAGATAACAGATGTGCAATACCAACTTTTTTTTCTTAAAGGGGTTGTCTCACTAAATTGATTCATCTTACCTCAGTCCTGTTTTCTTGATTTCACTTTGAATTCAGGGGCGTGTTTACTGGCTTCCACTACTGTAGGCTGCAGTAAAGGCCAGGTCTCTAGCTATAGCAACCAGGGCTGGCAGCCTATCAGGAGAGATCAAACAGGTCTGTAGCTATAGCGTCCTGAGGAGCAGATGCAGCCCATACAAGAGGGGATATCTCAGAATAGGTAGGACACTGTTAATGGACATATATTGCAAAGTGACTTGTTTTTGCAAGATCTTTAACATAAAAAGCAATCCTTGTAGTTAGACAACCCCTTTAAAGGATACCTCCAACATATCCGGCAGTACATGCAGACATCAGCAAACTTTGTTCATAATATTACAAGAATGTGCACAGCGAGGTATACACATTTTCTATTTTTACTGTATACACATTTGTATGGAACAGTGTAGTCTATGTTGTTATTCCATAAAATAAAGAAGAAAAAAACCCTGATATTTTTGCCTCTATTGGGCTGGTATGCAAGTACTAAATGGAGCCCTATAGACCTGTTTGATGCAAACCCAGGAGCTTTTTCTGGAGAAACTCTACATACAATAAGAACATCACCTTGACTATACTGTGGTAATGTGAAAAGCTGGGCGACAACTTTGGCAAACTCATGTGTAAGCAAAGATCTTTCCTATAGTGAATGTCTGCTGTAGTCGCATAGGTTCACACATACAGATGTAGATTTTCACTGACTAGGATGAAAGCCATAATAGAAATACATATTCCTGTGATACATATATTTTTACCAAAATAATCAGAACCCCTATATGGATTTATGTCATTTTGTACAACTCATTTCCTTTTGCCCTGTAAAAACACATGGTGCTAATAGAGAAGTTGCAAAACCCACAACTTGTCAAAGTTACAATAGCTAAAACACCTTTATAAACAACATGGCAGCTAATTGTTTATACTGCAGAAGACATTGTGGCCCGCATTCACCAGCTGGGCAGTGAGAGAGAATGACAATGCCACAGCACCACCTCACCAGTGTAGAGGACAGTGCCAAATCAACACTCTGTACAGAAAGTTCAGCATCCGGGGAAGTAAAACCCCAAGGGAAGGGGGGGAAAGGGGAGAAGAAAACAATTTTAAACCAAAAAATCACTCCCTGTGCCCCATTCAAGCCGTGTAATTGGTGGAAATTTTAAGGCCCCTCCCCCACTTACCCCAATTTTGGGCTTTAGCTGTCTCCCAGTTACAAAAAAGGGGATTTAAAGGGGCGTGGGGTCAGCGTGTGAAGGGCACAAACCGAATCATGCCCGAAAAAAAACATTTCAAGCCTTCCCTTTGCCCACTGCTTTTTGCGACGGCACAGCCCCCCAGGGGTACTCCAAATTGGCCCCCCCCAAAGTAAAAACAGTAAATGTTCCCGTATCAACATCGATACAAAAAGAAATTTCTGTTCATCATGTACTGCTTTGGCATGCTGGACTGGAACACAAGTTTCCAAAAATGCCCCTAAAAAGGGGTTTGGGGTGCTGAACATTTCATTATTTTTAAAGTGCTGTTTGGCTCTGGCCCCTTTTTTAGCTCTTAAACTTTAATAGCTGCAAATTTTTAACCTTTGGTTTTTTAAACAGCCAAACATACAAAAAAAAAACCCAAAAGTACTATTTGGGGCGATTAATACATTGTGGATTTGGCCCTTGCTTGACGAAAAACAGCCCAAATCCGCCGGCCCCTTGGGGGACAAAGGTTTACTTGGGGGGTTTGCTCCACGTTTGGGCGCCCACTAGGGGGGTCAAGGGCAGCCAAAACTGTTTTTCTGTTAAAACCCTTTTCCCCCACTGGCAATTGGGGAAAAAACAAAGGGTGCACCAGTTCCTCGGTTTTGTTTTTTAAAACCGGGGCCGTTTCCGACTTATAGCAGGGGGGG
Organism: Phyllomedusa bahiana; assembly: GCA_025379985.1. NCBI lineage: Eukaryota > Metazoa > Chordata > Amphibia > Anura > Hylidae > Phyllomedusa > Phyllomedusa bahiana. The sequence continues at coordinate 284,240 of JAODAL010000032.1, forward strand.
GAACCAACCCTTGGGGAGCTATATACTTTTAGACCGGGAATTAGGGGGTTTAGGCCCTTTTTTTATCCAAAAAGACTAACTTAAAAGATAAAAATTTTTAAAAATTTTAATTAGCCTTGAAAGGGGAAAAACTTGGGCAGGTAATTTTGTACCAAAATGGATAAAAATATGGGCAGAGGAGGTTGGGAAATACCAAATTTTGGAATTTCAGAAAAAGGCAAATTTAAAAAAAGTAAATTAAAGGTTGTTGCTTGGTGCCCGGCCCCCCAGGGGGGGGGGGAGTGGGGGCCTGGGGTGGCCCGCGTGGGTGAAAGTTTCTGGACCTGCTCCCCAGGGACCCCCCCTCCTTTGGGTCCCAAAAAAGGGAAAGCCACCCCTTTTCCTGGGCCTTTTATCTGCGAGGGGCAAACCCACTTTGGGAGCCCCTAACACCCCGGGAAATCATTAAAATCCAAACCCCCTCAGGTCAAAGCAGTTTTTGGGGACAAAAACCCCCAAATTTGGGCTATAAAACGGCGGGCATTTTGGCCCGAACCCGGGCGGTGGGAACCCTAGAAATCTGGGCCCTTTTCCCCACCCTGGGTATCAAACCTGCTTATTTATGGACCCCGTTGGGCCCCGGTTTTGGATTTCTCAATCCCCCTCGGCCTGGAAACCTGGAAATTTTTGGCGGGGGGGGTGGGGAGTTCTTGGTTTATGCGTTTGAACCCCGGGCCTGCCCCCAGTTAAAGAGCGGATCGCCCCATGAATCGTTTTTAAATTTCGGGGAGACCCCACTGGGGTTTGGGTTGATTTGGTTTTTTTAAACTGGGGCCCAGCAATTTTTTCAGTGCCCAAATTTGATTCTTGAGGATCTTTTCATGGGTGACCCCAAGCGTGGCGACTTCCTAAAAAAAGGGATTTTAAAACGGGCTTCATTACTGTGTAAATTGAGCTTTTTCCTGTTTGGGGGGGAAGGCCCGTGAACTGTTAGATACGAATGGGGGATGCAAAAAAAGTGAATTTTTTTCCCCAAAACCCCCCCTTTTGAGGGCGCTTTTTGGGGGGCACCGGGCCCCCGTGGGTCCCCCAGGGCGGGCCCCCTGACCCCGCCCCTTTTTGGGCAACCCCCTCGGGGGGTTGGGGTGGTCTCCCGGCCCCTTTCCCGGGGGCGAATGAGGAAGTTGTTCCGGGTGGAAAGACAGGCTCCCCGCCGTAGGCAACCTCCCCCTTTTGGGGTTAGGGACCGTGTTAGGCCCCGCTCAGAGGGTTGTGGGCTGTCTCCACAAAGAAAAGCCGCCCATAGATTTTGGGTGCAAACCCCTGCAGGGCCCCCCACAACGCCCATTTCTTTTTTTTTTCCCATGGGGGAATAGGCCCCTTCCCCCGGGAGAAGCTTCCGGGTCAGGTAATAACGGGGTGTTCCCCGTTTTTGGGCCACCTGGTTAGCACTCACCGAGGCCCAAAATTTTCCCGGCGGCCCGGGTTTTTACATAAACTGGCCGGGGGGAAGTCGGGGGCCTGTAGAATGGGGAGCTGGGGCCCAAAGGGGGGCCTTTGGGGCCCTTTGGGGGCCCCCTCGCATTTGTTTTTTCAAACGATTTCGGAGGGCCCCAAACCCCTTCCTGGTGAGGTCTTTTAGGGGCTTTTGGGCCGGCTTCGATAGTTTTGGAAAAAAACCTCCCTTTTGTTCCCGCGGGGCCCAAGAAAGACATCACCTTTCCCTTTTTTGGTCCCCGGGGGGTGGGCCAGGTTTCGATGGCATCCAATTTTGGGTTTGGGGTTTAAGGCCCCCCCCCCAACCCCGGGGGCCCCAGGTTGTGGACCCACTCCCGCCCAAAACTGGGGACTTTTCCGGCTTGATGGGCAAGCCTGCCTTGGGGGAAATTTGTCCAAGCACCCGGTCAGGTGCTGGAGGTGGTTTTCCCCAGGTGGGAACCCGAAAACGGCCCTTTTCATTTAAAGGGACCAGCCCGCGTACCCTTCAAGTCCCTTTTAAACAGGTGGGGGACCCTCCGCTGAAAAAGTGGCAAGGGGATTCTTCATGCCGAACGGCAAAGGCAATTGGACCCCGTACAGCCCAAAAGGGGTGATTTTAAAAGGGGAAAAGCGTTCCCCTTTTCAAGGTCAGGGGAATCTGCCAATTTTCCCCGGACCCGATCCATGATGGGCAGGGTACTTTTTTTCCCCCGGCCCCAAATACGAGCAGGTCATTGATGCTTCTTGGGTACGCCCCCGGTGACCGTGACGCAATTGGCCCCCCCGTTGTCCACGCAAAATGGGTGGTTCCCTCCTTCTTGGGGACGAGGATACAGGCGAGGCCCCCGGCTTGGAAATGTTGGAAAGCCTGGGTGACCCCCAGCTTCAACAAACTCGGGCAATCTCCTCCCCCATGTGCTGCTGGCACTTCGGGGGGGGGGGAATCCCGAATTTTGCTGAACGCCGATTTGGGGGGGTCCCCCCGGGGGTCCACGGTTTGGCGGTGACTCAGTCCCCCTTTCCCGGCACGTTATGAACAATGCCCGGGAAAGGGGAGAGGGGTTTTTCCCAAAAACTGGGAACCCTTGGTCCCCCCAAAGGGGGTTTCCACCCAAAACTCCACATCCTCTATTACCCCCCCTGCCCGACCGGGGGAAGATGTCCAAGAGGTTCTTTTTGTCTCACTTTCCCCCGGGGTGGTTTCACAGGGGGGGGCACATACCTTTCCCCCCAAAGTGGCCTTTCCCTGTTTAGGGAAGGGCCTTTCCCCCCTTCCCCGGATGTGGTCCGGGGGGAAAGGGACCGGTTTACTGCGTTGAAGTGCTGGTGCACGACATATGGGCCTTTCCCCGGCTGTAAAGCCCTTTTCCGTGGTAAGGGACCGGACCCCCACTTTTTTGGGGCCCACCCTGGTTTGGTCCTTCACAAGCGTTTCTGGGCGTACCCCTGCTTTTGGTCGGCTTTGGGCCCCTTTTCCCCTTTTTCCCCCGTGGAAATAGCTGGTCAAGGCCTCATTTTGTTTCGGCAAGGCCCACGACATACTCAATGACCGAAACCTCCGGGGGGTTTCAAGTTCCTTCCCAGGCCCCCCCTTCACCAGAGCCAAAGGGGCCCCCCCCACACGTGCCCCAAAAAAGGGGCTCGAAGGGGAAACAAAACCCGGGTTTAGGTTTTGTGGAAATTCCGGTATTGAATAGCAGGTGTGGGAAGGTACCGCTCCCAGTCGGGGCCCGTGGGGCTGTCGCCAAACAAAAAAAAAAATTGAATCTGCTTCAGGGTGCCATTGAACCCTTTTACACAGGGCCCTTAATTGTGGTTTGGAAAAGGGGTTTGGGCCCCCAGATGTTTTCCCTGTATCGGTTACAAAAAGGACTCCAAAGTGCGACAAAAGAAATGGGTTTCCCCCCTCAGGAGGGGGCCAAATTCCTTTGGGGGGAAACCCCACTCGGGAGAAAATCTCTAGTTTTGGGGTTGGGCCCCCTTGGGCGGGCCCCCCCAAAGGACGACAAGGCTACCGCCCTTTGGGGGAAACCCGGTGGCCCTAGGGCTACTACCGTCCCGTTTTTGAAGCGTTTCCCGGAAACTGCTGGGAATGGCAAACGGGTCCAATTAAATCCCCCCACCCCCCCTGAAAGGTTCTATGAAAGGGAGAGGTAAACCCGTGGGGTCTGGGCCCTTGGGCCCCCCCTTCCCCACCCTCGACGGTGTTTTGGGGGAAAAACGGCAGTAAAGGAAACCCAAAATTCCCCATCTTGGCCCGTAGAATTGGGTGGGCCCGCCCTTTCCCTTTGGGCTTGGTGAAAACCCAAGGGGTTCCGGGGCCCTTTGGGAAACTCATGCCCCAACCGCAAAAAACCCCCCCCCTGAACGGGATAGGGTACCACCAAACCCTCGGTCCCTGGGGGCCCCGCCCCCGGGGAACCCGGTTTGGACCCCACGTTTTTAAAAGCCGTCCTTGGTCCCAGACCACCCCCCGGTTTTTGGAAATCCCCAAGGGGGGCTGTGCCGCCTTTCCCCCTTGAGAGCTTTTTAGGGGTGTCGTCAGCCGTAAGCCTGCCTGAAACCCCTCGACGACGTGGCCAGGGAATGGACGTGGGCTGCCACGTCATCCCGTTTGGCCCCCTTCCAAAAAGGGGCCTAAACTCCTGGCCCTAACCCACCCCGGGGAAATTACCTTTGGAGATTTGGGGGGATACCGTCGGGCCCCCGAGGGGCCTTGGCTCCTGGCCCTCCCCCCTTTCCCGGGGAGCGGCCCCGACCGCTGAAAACCGCGGGGGGGGCCCCCCCCCCACTCCGGCCCTCTTTATAATTTGGGCCCGTTGCTTGGCCTTTCCTGGCCCTCCCCACATCCTGTTTGGGGGGGGAACCCCCTCTTGGCCTTCCCGGGGGCCCGCTCCACCTCCCCTGCTCCCCCCCAAGCTGTCCCGCCCCCCCGGGGCTGGGGGGGGACCCCGCCCTGTTTGGGCCTTTTCCCGGGAGCCCTGCCTTTTTTTTTACCTGCATGCTCCCCCCCCACAGCGGTCTTTCCCCCTGTTTGTCCCCCCTTTATGCCCCAACCCCAGGACAACAAAATCCCCGCGGCTTTGGGCACACCCGCTGCCCATTGGGAACCCGCTGCCTTATCTCCTCTCCACAGGATGGAAGGGACAAAACCCTGTCACCCCCCCCCAACCCTTTTCCCCTCAGTTTTCATAATTAAAAAATTTTTTTTGCAACCCTTAACATGGTTTTGGGTGAATATTACATTTGGGGGGAGCAGAAACCTTTTTGGGGTTTAAGGGGGGCCCCAAAACGGGCTACCAAAAGCCTAAATCTGTCCCAACAAATTTCTAGCCCGGGAAAGGGTTTGGGGGACACTTTAAGCCCCCCCGCACCCCGCCCCGGCACCCCCCGTTTAATACAAACCCTTGGGCCCTGGCAGCGCCGGCCAACGCCCCAATTTGGAGACCGGCAAGTCTTTCCCGGTTTTCATGTCCTTTTGGGGGACACCAGTCAGGCCGGACCACAAATCCTCTCCGCGCCCGGGGCCCCAAAAGTCCCTTTGGCAAAAACCCCCCCCGGCCCACGGGGACTGGCTGGTAGTTTTTCAAGGGGGTTCCCCCAACCCCCCACCCAAAAAATTGGGGGGGGCCTTGAAAAGGGAAGGGGCGGGCCTTCCCTTTCGGCGCTGGGGACAGCGGCCTTGAAATTTCCCCGTTTTTTGCAAAGGTGACAGAGCGGGGGTTTCCCCCCCCAGACGGGAAGCATGGGCCCGGGGGCCCCCTGGCTTAAGGGGGAAAGGACAACTGGCCCTGGGGGGATCTTACCCCCCCTCCAGCTGGGTTGGGCCCCGGGCCCCCGGTGCCCAATTTTTATACTCTCCGCGAGGCTTGCTGTGGCGGTGGCCCCCCCAAATTTTTGGTCAGCGGGGCTTGTGGAGGGCCTCTTTGGGGGTTTTCCCCAAAAAATGCTCCCTGGCAAAAGGGTTCCTTTAGCTGCTGGCGGTGGGATCTTTTGCCCCGAGGTCCACGGGCGACTGCTCTCTGGAGGGGCCCCCATGTGGTCGGCCCCAAACTGTCGGTAAAGGAAACCCCCCCGCAAAAATCCGGAGTTCTTCCTGTCATCTCAGGAGTTGGGGTTTGTACTGCCCGGAAACGTTCCGGGTTTATTCCCTGAGGTCAGGGGGGGCTTGTGGGCAGGTCCCCCAAGATCTCCAGAGCTTTAAAAAATTTAGACGAGGGTCAGAAACCGAAACCCCCTGGTTTTTCAGGGACGTGGGGCGGCCCGGGAAATTTTTTTTAAATGCCCCAGGGAAAATGTCCAAAGGGCTCCCCTTTATCCGCATGGGGAAAATCCTCCGCCCTCAACTTTGGGGAAACCCGGGGGTTTTAGGGGGCCTGGACTGGCCGGGTGGACTTGGGGCCTTTTCAAATGTGGGACCCGTAAATTGGGGGTCACCCGGGGCCCCCCTTTACGTTTCCCTGGCCCCCCTTTCCCAAGTTCTCCCCGAAAATTTTGGTTTTATCAACAGGCCTTGTTGGGCCTCGAGGGTTTTCCCCGCCCCAAGCTTTGCCAGGGCGCTTGCAGGGGAATAGCCAAAATGAGCGCCCCCTGCCCCATCGACCAAACCCCGACTGGTTTCCTTTAGGGCCCGGCCCGGACTCCCCCCTTTCCCCTTTATTTGTCCACAGAAGGGGCCCAGGGCCGAGCTCCTCCTGGGAAAATACCCGGGGGGGGGGCTTGGGTTTTCCCCCGGGCCTTTCAGCTTTGCCCTTTCCAGAGCACCATCCTTTCAAGCAAACTTGGCTACTTGACCAAAAAATGCAAAACCCGAATGCACCCAAAACCTTTTATTTTTCACTCTTAAATTGTCAAATGGAGTTAATTTAAAGACCCCAGCAGCAAAACCCACTTTTGGCCCTCCTTTTTGTCGTGGTAGGGCCCCGCCAAATCAAACACTATTTGTCTTGATCCCACCGCTGCCCCTTTTTGTGCGAAAAAAAGCCTATTCCGCCCGGCCCCCTTGAGGGCAACGGCCCCGACTTGGGGTGTAAACTCGCGTTTTCGCTGCCCCCCCTAGGGGAAATCAAGGTCAACCAGATCTGTTCCACTCTTAACCCTTGCCCACACTGCGACAAAGGGAAAAAACAATGGCTGCCCCAGTTCGCTCGTTTTGTTATAAAACCGGTCCGTTTTCCGACTTTTAGAGGGGCAGGGAACCCAACCCCTTGGGGAGCTAATACTTTAACCGAGAATTAGGGTTTAGGCCCTTGTCAAGACAGGAAATAACTCAGATTAAAAATTTTAGATTTAAATTTTGCCCTTTAAGGGCACAATTTGACCCGGTTTAAAATGTACAAAATGGATAATAATTTTACAGGGGCAAGGAGGTGCAAATACAAATTTTGGATTAAAAGACAAAAGGCAGGGGTTTAAAAAAGTCAAGTTTCCCTTGTTGCCCTTTGGGGCCCGGGCCCCACGGGGGGCGAAGTTGGGCCCGGGGTGCTGCGTGATGTGTTATGGGGCCTGCCTCAAGGGGACCCCCTCCTTTTGGCAAACAGGGGGAAAAGCCACCCCTGGCTCCGGGGTTTTTATCTGCGAGGGGCAGCCCACTTGGCAGCCCCCTACACACCCCTGGGACGGTCTATGAACTCCTCCCACTCAGGTCATGCAGTTTCTGATACAAAACCAAAAATGGACTATAACTCGGCAGGGCATTGGCACAGAACCGTCTGGGCCTACCCGACGCCTGGATATCAAACCTGCTTATCTTATGGACCCTGTAGGCCCGGTTCTGGATATCTCAGTCCCCATGCGTCCTGGAAACCTGGAAATTGTGGCGGTGGGTGTGGGGAGTTCCCTGTTATGCGATATGAACTCGCCATGCACCAGTTATGAGCGGATCGCCTATGAATCGATATGAAATATCGGAGACGACCCGACTGGGTTTGATTGACTGAAGTCTTTGAAGCTGGGACTAGCATTTGATCAGTGCTAATTAGATTCATGAGGATCTTTACATGGGTTGACCCCATGCTGTGGCGACTTCCTACAGAAAGGAATTTACACTGGGCTTCATTACTGTGTAAATTGAGCTTGTCCTGTGGTGGGGGAAGGCCGTGATCTGACTAGATACAGAATGGGGGATGCAATAAAGTGAATTCTTCCTCACACTTGCACTTGTAGTTCCATATTCCACAGCAGCTAATAGATGTGGAACTACAAATGCCAGCATGCCACAACAGTATATGAGAGCCAGAAAGTGAGGTGAAATCTTCTAAATAGGGGCACATAAAGCAAAACAAGTGTAAAACCCCTTAATTGCACCTTAAACTTAAATGTAATTTTAGCATTAATTTTTTTTTTAATTAATGTGCCAGTTCCAACTTGCATACAAACTTAAGTTAACAAACATACAGTCCATATAGTGTATATAACCCAGGGACTGCCTGTATATAGACTGCAATCATTGTCTTATCTATTAGTTTATTATATAAACAGTAAGGGCTAGTTCACACGGCTTATTGCCGCCGTAATTGCGGGGACGGATTTCGCCCCGCAATAACGCCGCCACCATGCAGTGGGGGTGGGGGGGGGGGGCAGCTGCTCGCCGGCCCCATAGACATTCATTATTCATGGCACGTATTCGTCGAGCGGGGAGAGGAGACGGAATCCATAGTTCTCTATGAAAATTGTGGATTACCGTAATGCCTGGGACTGATTTCAGCCGTTTTGGAGCGCAAATACGGCGTGCAATACGGCTGAAATCAGCCCCAGAATAAGCCGTGTGAACGAGCCCTGACTGTAAGGCTATGTTCACATGGCGTTTTTTGAAGTGTAAATTTACGCTTCAAAGTCACTTCAAACCAGCTTTAAAAAAACGCCTTATTAGAGTCGTATTTTGAAGCGTTTTTGAAGCGGATTTTGAAAAATCTTATCCTCACTGTTTTTCTATGGGGATTTTACAAGCAAGAACTGACATGTCACTTATTTTTACGGCCGTAATTGCATCCACAAAATGGCTCGCAATTACGCTTGTAAAAGGCTTATTTTACATTATATTCAATGAGGAATGATTTGAAACTTGCCGATTTTGGACCATTTTCCAGTCTGTAAAACGCGCTAAAAAACTGCCCAAAAAAGACCATGTGAACATACTCTAAAGGGACAAACTTGAAATAATGACACAAAGTTTCAGTCACTTGGCTCCTCTTTGTAGACGATAAAAACGATTATGAACATAAACCAAAACTATTCTCCAGTTCCAGAAATCTCTTTTTCGTGTATCTCATCTGACTTCCCAACAATCACAGGAATGCAATGTGTGATCACGTCAGTCAGTACAGTGAAGAGAAAAATAAGAGCATTACAAAAGATCCATTATTGTTCCAAGTATGAAAGCACTTCAGAAACTCTGGTTACAACTTGCACAGTCAGTAAATGAGGTCAGCACATGACCCTTCTGCGTCTGGATGAAGTGACATCACAGCGGCCCAGACACTGACACTTTATTATAGACCACCAGTGAGCGATATGACCAGCAGTGCACATCCTCCTCCTAAAAGCCACAGCTCAGATGAAGACATTTCACAAATAGTCCTATATGTACAATTATTATATAAGAAAGCCATAAAGCACAGGACATCCCCTCGATTAACCAGAGCGGTGAGCTGCTGCACATATCTATTAGTTATTGGTCTGCTTACATGAATACACTCCAGTCAGCCCAGCACCCACAGGCCTTTGGAGTTCATCTCTAGGGGGTTTCACCAGTATAACCAACAGAAATCTGATAATAAACAAAGCTCATAGCTATAAGGGCATGTTCACACGACGGATTTGGCTGCGGTTATGGCCGCGGGTTCCGACGCGGTTCCCGCGGCCAAAACCGCGGTCAAATCGTGACTAGTATATTAACATGGTTTCCTATGGGAAACCACATTAATATTCACACGCCGCGGGTTTGGCCGCGGCCAATCCCGCGCGTGTGGAGAACTGCATGGGAGCAAACCCTCGGCGCAAGCCGCGGCCCAAACCACACCCCACCCGCGCCGAGACCACGCCCAGCGCCCGCGAAGTTCGACGAGGTTTTGGCCGTGGCGAAACCCGTGGCCAAGACCGCCGTGTGAACGGGGCCTAAAGAAGGGATTGTCCATTGGGGAAACTCCTTTAATGTTTTTGTTTTAGTAAAAACTAGTGTTCCCCATGAAAAACAACTCAAGAACATCTTTCCTTAAATCTCTATGTTGTGTGGTTGCTCCTACAAGAAATCACAAATTTGTCATCTGGGTGTTGCCAGTTGAGGAAAGGTGGGGGCGTCCCTGCACACAGTCTAAGGGTATGATCACACGGCGTCTTACCTCCGTATGAACATACGCTTTTCTAATTCGTCTCTGGGTCCATCAGAACGGACCGAGAGACACATCTAACAATCAGCAGTGACTTTATCACTGCCGGCAATGACAGACACGCAGCGGCGTTAACATGAGAGATCGCCTCTGAGTGTTTGCACTTGTGTTCACGCTTGTTGGGCCCGTCTTGCGGATGCGATGCAAGAATTGCATGTCATTTCTTGCATTGGTCATGTGTCTTTTCCCGATATCACCTTTTGCAGCATTCACTTCTGAATTGTAATCTCAAGAAAAGAATTGGGACTGCTGCAGCCAGTGACGTTCCAACAGGCACGACAAGGAAGAAAACAGACGACCAAGATACAGGCAGTCCCCTACTAACATCGTTCCAACTTACATACGTCCCCTAGTTACAAACGGAGACTTATGGGGCGTGGCTGACATTCAACACTGAGTCACGCCCCATTATAACCAAGTGCCAGCATGCCACAGCTGCACATGAGATACAGAACGTTAGGTGAAATCTTCTAAAAAAGGGCACAGAGCAAAACAAATGTAAAAACCCTTCCCTGCACTATCCAAAACTAAAAAAATTTTTTTTGCTGGAGTTACATTTAATATATATACCTGTTCCGACTTACATACAAATTCAATTTAAGAACAAACAGAGTCCCTGTCCTATTTGTAACCCAGGGACTGCCTGTACAGCAGTAGCAGAGGCAGTGCTGGTCAGTGGAGAGCAAGTATGGCGCTTTTTTTTGCTTGTTTCATAACAGCAATACCAATTTGAAAACTGTTTTGACGTGTACAGCCCCTTCAAGCTGCATGTATATCTATTTGAATAGAGCCCGACAGTAAGACCACTATGTAACAAAGCAGCAGCACACCACAGCATCAAGTGAGATTGTTTCTCTATTCACCCATGTTCGCAATTTTAGGTCCTACAAACTGTCATTAAGCGATGGCTTCATGAAGGAGCTAAAAAATACCTTGTACACATGGGTGAATACATCATCGGGGTTCCATGATCTGGGTGTTGAGTGCTGCTTCTTTGCATAGAGGGTGTATCGGAAGCCTTGGGGCCTGACTTCCAAAAGCATTTGCACCCACTCTTTGTGAAGTTGGTGGCTTCTTTGTTTCACCATTCCTCTGGTTTTTTGACCTAATAGTGGCTCTGTTATAGATCTCAGTGCAGCTTAGTTTACCTTCATGCTTAGGATTTCCAGCTGAACTGGCTAAGAGATGGAACCTACTGGCAACAGCTTTCTGCTCTCAGTCCCATAGTCCAACAAGACCAAAATATTTTCTCATGAACTTCTCAATACGATGCTAAGCAAATCCTTAAACCCCAGGGACAAACTCCCATAGAGTTACATCTGGCCGCCTGTTCTAATTTACTACTTGTTCTATGCGGTAAAATCCTCGTGGAAATCAACTAGGACTGCAGGAATTCTCACTCCCCAGCGTGACAGGCAGCTGCACGGGGGTAAGGACATGAACCCGAAACCCCCGGAAAAACTGGCGGAAAGGCGTTAAATTTGCTCGCCACTTTTTAAAAAAATTCCAAAACTTTCAAACCCTAAAGTAATATGAGATTGTCTGACTTGAGAGGAAATCAAGAATACCAGTCTGACCACAGGTAGGATTGAAAACTAAGTGAATGCATTACTGGTAGGTGTCTCTGAATTCCCCTATTCACAGGTTTTCTAGGGCTAGGACATCGCAAGAGAGTTAACTCATTCTGTGACTCACTGCCCGATACACTCTAGTATGTATAGTTACAATACTACTACAAAAAAATCTAAATCGTGTGCTTATCCCACAGGATAAAACCAGTAATATAACCTATATATATCCCAGAGTTCAGCTTCTTCCCCCTTATTAACCCTATATTCCAGAGCTCACTTTTCTCCTCTTCTACAACCTATATTTCACAGGTCGCTTTCTCCCCCTCATATAACCCTTTATCAAGAGCCGCTCTCTACTTTATCATATAACCCCATATGTCCCCAGAGTCAGCTTCTCTCCTCCCATCATTAACCCCCATATATCCAGACTAGCTTCTCTCCCCCTATCTTTAACCCTATATTCACAGGTCGCTTCTCTCCCTCCATATATAACCCTTATTTCACGAGCTCAGCTTTTCACCCTATCATATAACCCTATATATCACAGAGTCAAACTTTTCACCCTTTTATATAACTTATTTATCACAAAAGCCCGTTCTTTCCTCTATCTATAACCCTTTAAAATCAGAGTCAGTTTTTTCCTTACTAACCCTATATTCACAGAGCTCCGTTCTCTCCTCTGCCCTATAACCCTATAATCACAGAGCCATTCTTCCTCTGTCAGATAACCCCATATATCACGGTCGCTTCTCTCCCCCCATCATATAACCAAAAATTCACAGAGCTCAGCTTTCTCCTCCTCATATTTCCCTATTAAACCAGAGCTCAGCTTTTCTCCCTTATCATTTAACCCTATATATCACAGGCTCAGTTTCTCTCCTCTGCCTATAACATATATATCCAGAGTCACTTTTCTCCTCTTTCATATAACCCTATATATCAGAGCCAGTTCTTTCTCTATCATAACCCTATATTCACAGAGCTCAGTTTCTTCCTTGCCATAAACCCCATTATCACAAGCCAGCTTCCTCCCTCTATCATATAACCCATTATCACGAGCTCAGCTTCTCTCCTCTTCTTTTAACCTTTTATATCACAGAGCTCAGCTTCCTCCTTGTCAAAACCCTATATATCACAGGCCAGCTTCTCTCTCTGTTATATAACCCTATATACACAGGTCAGCTTCTCTCCTCCCTCATATAACCCTATATTCACAGAGCTCAGTTTTCTTTTTCCCCCCCATCATTAACCCTATAATCCAGAAACTCCGTTTCTCTCCTCTGCCATATAACCCCATATATCGGCTCGCTTTTTTCCTCTATCATATAACCCTATATATCACAGAGCTCAGTTCTTCCTCTGTCTATAACCCTATATATCCCAGAGCTCAGGTTTCCCCCCTCTGTCTTAACCCTATATATCACGAGCTCACTTCTTCCCTCTATCTATAACCCATTATCACAGGCTCACTTTTCCCACATAAAAACCTCAATAAACTAGCTAACAAAAAAATCTAAATCGTGTGCTTATCCCACAGGATAAAAACCGTAATTTTACCTTTATATCCCAAGGGTTTAGCTTCTCTCCTCCCTCAAAACCCAAAATCTCACGACTCAGCTTTTCCCTCTATCAATAAAACCCATTTCACAGAGCTCGCTTCCTCCCTCCCCTCGTATAACCCTTTATATCACAGAGCTCGCTTCTCTCCCCCTTTTTAAAAAACCCCCATATATCCGAGCCAGCCTCTCCCCTATCATTAACCCCAATATCAAGGCTCACTTCTCTCCCTCCATCATATAACCCTATATATCACAGAGCTCAGCTTCTCTCCCCTCATTAAGCCCAATGTCACAAGTCAGTTCTCTCCTCCTCATATAACCCATATATCACAGAGCTCAGCTTCTCTCCCTCAAAATATAAACCCCATATAACAGAGCTCAGCTTCTCTCCCCCATCAAAAACCCCATATATCAAGAGCTCACTTTTTCCCCTAAATTTTTAAACCCCATATATCACAGGCTCAGATTTTTTCCTCTTCTATAACCCTTATATCAGGCTCAGATTCTTTCCTCTATCATAACCCCAAAATTTAAAGAGCTCAGTTTCTCCTCTGCCATATAAAACCCCTTTACACAGAGTCACTTCTCTCCTCTGTCATATAAAACCCTATTTTCACAGAGCCAGCTTCTCTCCCTCCTTTATATAACCCTATATATCACAGAGTCAGCTTCTCTCCATATATAAACCCTATATATCACGAGCCCTTCTCTCCTCCATCAAATTTTAACCCTTTTTTTACGAGCTCAGCTTTTTCTCCCTCTACATATAACCCATTATCACGAGCCTTTCTTCCCTGCCATTAAAATTTTTTCACAGAGCTCCTTCTCCCTTTTTTAACCCTATTTTTGAGCTGATTTTCCTTTCATAAACCCCAAATCCGAGCCAGTTTTTCCTCCTTGCCTATCCCCTTTTATCCAGAGCATTCCCCCTTATCATTAACCTAATACACAGGCTAGTTTTCCTTTGTCAAAAACCAACACGGCTAGTTCCCCCGCCCCCCATATATCCACAGGCTCGCTTCTCTCCTTTTAATTTCCTATATATCACAGAGCTACTTCTTCCTCCATCATATAACCCTATATATCTCAGAGCTCAGCTTTTCTCCCTCTATCGTATTACCCTATTTCACAGAGCTCGTTTCTCTCCTCTGCCATATAACCCTTATATCAGAGCTCGCTTCTCTCCCCCTTCATATAACCCCATTATCACAGAGTCGTTTTTTCCCCCTTGCATATAACCCTATATATCCGGTCAGTTCTCCCCTCTATCATATAACATATATATCCAGAGCTGTTCCTTTCCCCTATCATTATCCCTATATATCACAGCTCAGCTTCTCTCCTCTATCATAAACCCCATATATCACGGCTCAGCTTCTCTCTCTATCATTAACCCTTTACCAAAAAGGGCCAACTTTTTCACCTCTATCATAAGCCCTTTATCCAAGGCTCAGTCTTTTTCCTCTTCATATAACCCATTTTCCCCCAGAGTCACTTTTCCTCTGTCATTTAAAACCCTTTATATCACAGAGCCCGCTTCTCTCCTCGTCATAAACCCTATATATCCAACTCAGCTTCTCCCTTTCATTTTCCCTATTTAAAACAAGGGCTCCTTCTCTCCCTGTCTTTAACCCTTTATCACAGAGCTCAGCTTCCTTCCCCATATATAAAAACCCATTATACCAGGCTCACTTTTCTCCTTATCATGTGACCCATATATATCACAGAGCTCGTTTTTCCTCTACATGTGACCCCATAATCTAGGTTCGCTCTCCCCCATAATCCGTTCTTATATGACATGCAAAATTTACATGCCCCACTTGTGGCAAAGACCCTAATACTTGACCCAAATATCCAAATATTTAAAAGGGAAATAACAACGGAGCCTCTTACATAAACCCCTGTGTGCGTCATGTATAAAGTTCAGCAGGAAGCCTTCAGCTGCCTGGGTATTAACATGGCATGAGGGCTTATGTGAGGTTCTATTATGAGCCTGGTTATCATTCCTCCTTATCTATTAGTGGTCAAGTATATATTGTCATTACCACAACTCGGGCATGAATGGAGTGTGTTTTCCTGTCTAAAACATGATTTCCTTTGAATCCAATGACTTTTGGGGCATATTGCTGGTTTTCCTCATCTGTACTTCCTTTTTTTGGATGAAGGTATATCTAAGGCAGTTGTGACTATGATATCCCCTGTGGTCACCTATGACTTTTGCTTAAAGGGGTTTTCCCGTTTCATTGATGAGCTTGAAACATGGAGGCAAAGATAAATAAAGACAATTACCAAATACATTCTGAAACTCAAAATTAAATTCTCTTCAGAGTAAAGGTTTTTATCTCTTTCAAATTTTACACAGGCTTCCCTGGGGTTTTTGGGCCCGGGTCTAGCATGGTTGGGGTGGTAGGCACTCTCCCCCTGTGTTTATCTGCAAGACGGGAGATTGTTTACATGACCTACTAAAAAGCTTTAACTATCGAGAGCTCTGTAAAACCCTTTTGAAACCCGCTGTTTAGAAATTCCAAAGTCCCTTTCCTCTAAAGTCTTGCCTATACCCGGGATAATTTTAAAAAACCGTTTTAAAAAAACCAATGGTCTTTTTTTTAAAATTGCTTGGGTCCGGTTTGTTTGCAGTTTGCACTAAAAAAAAGCAAATCGGTTTTTTGGGTTTTTCCATCAGCCTCGTTGAATGGACCAGAATCCCACGGCAATCCTGTGGAAGATCCAGCAGATTAGAAAATCCGCTGGATTTTTAAACGACCAGAAAAAATCTGTGCTATGTATACTACAACACTGATTTTTTATTGCGAAACGCACAGCACTGGGTTAAAAAGGGCCGGTTTTTTTAAAAAAGGGCCCTAAACTGCCGTAAATCCGAAAGGGTAAACCCCGGGTCGGGGAGACATGGCCCCATAGCATGTCTCCACAGAAAAAGGAAATTTAAAATCAATTTTTAAGGGGGATTCGTATTTTTTAAAAACGAAAAAAAAAAAAATCAGACTGAACCCGTGGGCCCTAAAACCAAAAATAGAAAATCCCCAAACTATAGCCTACACTTTCGGAATTTTTTCGAAAGAATTTCTAAGCCCCCCCAAATCCGTCAAAAAAAAAACCTGTTTTTAACTTTCACGGAAATTTTAGTACCCTTTTTAATACTGGGCCTCTTTAAAATTTGAAAACCAAACCGTTTTTTCTTGGGGCAAACTCACACCAAAAAAAACCCGGTCAGCAATTTTTAAAATATCCCTTGAATTTTTGTGGGAATTTAGCATGGAGACATAGCCCCGACAGGAGTAGAAAAGCTGAAAAAAAAAAAAAAAATTTTAAAAAAATCAACTGCTGCAGGGAAACCCCCCACAGCATTGGGCAGGAAGTTTATCCCGAAGCTGGCTGTGACCTGTTTAAAACAGCAGGTGAGACAGCCACTTTTAAAACCCTTTGGGCCTTTATTTTGAGGGATAAATTTTTTTTAATTAAAAGTAAAAAACCCGTAGTAATTTCCTTTAAAATTGCTAGAAATACCAGTTAAGAGTACTTTTGGGGAAAAAATTTTTTAAAACCCGGTTTTGGGAAAAATTCCCGTAAAGCAAAAGGATTTAAAAAAACAAATGTGTAAAGGGCAAAAAAATAGATGTCCTTTTTAGAGGTTAATAAGGTTTTCCCTGTTTCTTTGCTCTCTACTGCTTTCTATGGCTAACACGGTACAGCAATATAATACTAAAAATAAATGTGTTAAAATGAAAAGTGAAGGAACAAAAGAAAAATTAAAATCAATATTTCATGTGATCCCCTTTTACCTTCGGAGTCCTGGAAGTGATGATACGGCCCCACAGCATCCTTATCTCAGCATCATCTGTCTGGGATTACATGAAGAGACCGAAGGATCGGAGCAAAGATCTGTGCTTACTTCTCCAAGATGTTTGGAACAACCTCCCTGCTGAGAGCCTTAAAAAACTATGTACCTAGAAGAACTGAAGCTGTTTTGAAGTAAAGGGTGTTTTTTTAGCAAAATTTTTTTTTGATTCCCTTTTTTTCATCCCCTTTTCAATTTTTTTCATTTTAAAATTTAAAATATAAATCATTTTTCGAAAGACTTATTCCGCATTTTTTCCCACACCCCCGGCCCGTAATTTTCCAAAGGGAAAGGTTTCCCAATTTGTTAGCGTGCGTTCTAATCTTTACCAGGTAAAAACCATTTAAAAACAGTTTTTTTTTTATAATATATTTATATATATATATATATATATAATCTCTTGCCATAGGAAAATAATTCTGCCCCCCCCCGGTGTCTTTTACAACCAAGTAATGACCACAAGAATCGACACTAAAATTTTGCAGTTGTTTGACTTGGCTCACCATTTTTCAGGAAGCTGTACACAAAGCACCCCCTCCAGAGCCCCCTAAGAACCAACAAAATTTCCCAAGAGGGCCCCCGTCTCAGATTCTGCAATGACACAAGAAACACTGACACTCAATGCCAAAACTGCAGTGATAACTTTGTCTTGTTGTGGCCCAAAGGGCCCCGGCTATTTGCTTTAAAACATGACCCCGATTGGCGGGACCCTCGTGTCTGGTAAGTGACTTCCCCAGCCCTTGGGAAAGCGATACAGGATTTTGGGGGTCAGCTTCCCGGAAACCCCAGCGATACAATATAGCGAGAAAGGCTTCAGCAGAACGCCCTTTCCCCAAAATTAACCCATGGGAGATTTAAAGATTACAGTGCTTTCCGTTTCCCCCTACTGTTCCCTTATGGATCTTCACATGTTTTGATTTTAAAAAAATTTCCTTGAAAGTATTGGGGGGGAAAAAAAAAATAGATTTGACTCAATTGCAATTCCTTAAATGGCCTATAGACAAGGGTGACACCAATATAGGAAAAAAAAAACTATTATTTTAATTAAAAGTTTTGATAACCCCTTTAAAGTTTTTTTCAACAGAGCAAATTTTGAAACACGTCCACCTGAAGCTATAAGGATGGGCTTTGTACAGAACAGACAAAAATGAATTTTATAAAACATGTATATATTACTGTTTTTTTGTGTTTTTATATAAATTTTATTTATAAATTTTATTTATATTAATATAATATAAATATATATATTAATATTAAATATATTATTATTTTTTTTTATTTATATGCCATTCAGAATCACAGTAAAACTAATGGAACTCTATGGCCCGTAGTCGCTGCCCCTTTTCATCGGATAAAACTCTCAGGATATCCAACAATAACCCCAAACGCTTTGGGTATATTGTTAACATTTTAAAGGGGGGGTTATATACAACCTGTTTGATTTTTTGGGCCCTACTTTATTTATTTTTGCTTTAACTTTCCAATAAAAATTTTTTAATCTGCCACATTTTCCCTAAGAGTTTATTAAGAAAAAAGTGAGGTTTCCTTAATGGGGGGGTTTCCTCTGGATCCCAATAAATAAGGGACACAGCCAGAAATATCAAAAAAAGGGGTATCAGAAAAAAATTTATGTATACCCTAAAGGGGCCCCCTGAAAAACACTCATGTTTTTCAAGAGTTTTTTTTTTTTAAACTTTTAAATGTAAACCCCCCCCACAGACTTAGCCCCTTCCCCCTTAAATTTTTGTACATGCAGGGAAGAGCCCCCGCTAGGGCCATGTCCTTCGTTCAGAAAGGGCAGCCCCCCAGGGCACGGGTTGCGGTTGGTTTTTTCAGCGGTTTGGGGTTTTTGCAGACCCCCCTAAAAACCCCCCAAATAACAAAACGGGCTTTGGGGAAAACCCGGAGCAGCCCCCACGGGCCCCCCAAAAGCATTGAACATTTATTTTTCCACCCGGTTTTTCGGAAGAATAAAATAGTGAATGGGGGAGGGCGGCTTTGCGGAAAAAACCCCCCCCCCGGGGCCCCATGGGGGGCACCAAACGGTTTTGCCTTGGGAAAACCCCCCAAAGAAAAGGGCTAAAAAAGAGGCCCCTTTTTTGCTTGGGGAATGTGGGGGGGAGGGAGTGGATCAGCATCGGGTTTAATTTTAAAAGGGGACGAGAATGGTTTTTTTTTTTTTTAAATTTAACATGTATTAACTTGAATCTAAAAAAAAAAACCCAAAAGAAAAAAAATTAAAATAAATTGTGACTTTTATGATGGGTCTTTTTAGTGAAATTGTGTTTGTGAATACAATTCATTGGCCAATTTTTAGGGTATGTCCCAAATAGATTTGGGTTTTAAAAACCCCAAAAAAAGTACACAAAGGTGTAGTTTTTGATCCTTTTTAAACTGCAAAAATTTACCCCTATTTTTTCTATGGGCATTTCAATGTGTAAAACGGATCAAGAATTGATATGTCAACGACCTGAACACATTTATCTATACATATTTTACATTGAAATCAATGTAATTACACCTGAATGTATTTAACAAACGCTGTGTGAACATGTCATTAAAAGGATTATCAATCTTTTTCATGCCTATGTTCCATACTACAAGGTTCTAGAAGGCAGTTGTCAGCATTCAGAAATGTAGTATTAAATACGTTTTGTAAATTATAACACTGATTTCCCATTGTTTCTTACACAATGTTACAACTTCTTAATCCAACAAATGCATGCACTGCTTAATAATGTATAAATCCTATACACTGATATACAAGCGCTAAAAAGTAAACTGCATACCGATGAATGGGCACTGTGCTGAGCATTGTTGTATCCGCTCCTAAAGACCGGTGAAGAAGGAAATAATTAATGCAGCTTAGATTCCTGTTTATAAAAGAGGAAGCAATGTGCTTATACAAGTTAAAAAGCTTGTGTACATAGAATGTGTAAATCTGTGAGAAATTAACACACACAGCCCAACATAAGATTTTCTCATGTTTCAGAAATGTAGGGTGACATGTATGAACGGGCTGCACCAGAAGTCTAGCATCTTTTCAGCCCGACATCAGGCGCAGCCCTGTTCGCATTACTGAAAACCCTACCGTAAGCCAGTATCAGGCGCATTACAGAGTGCAAGCAGCACTTTTTAGTGTGCCTGAAATTATCGGAAGGGGGGGGGGGGCGGCCCATGCAGGAGGCGGGGCACACTAGAACCGTACGTATTTCGCCGCATATTGCGGCGAGCATTTTGGTGCGTATAATGCTCAATTACGGTAATCCATAGCTCTCATAGAGAGCTATGGATTATGCATTGTCCCCCCGCGTGTACAATATGATCATATTGTACACTCGGGGAGATAAGTGACATTTCAATTTTGAGCGGCGAATACGGACCACTAACAATGAATGTAAATGGGGCTGCCATGTGAACATACCCTTAGGGTGATATGTATGATTTGGCGGCCAGACGCCAATTTTAATGTGCATAAAAGTAGTGTAGAATGCGCCTGAATCTATGAATCTGTTCTACTGCGGGTCATAGATTTAGCGCTTTCTAGCTACAAAGCGACACTTCTGACTCAGGTAAACCACATTTAAGGTGGTTTACCTGTTCCAGTGGAATTCGCCAGATTGTGCCTCTATAAAGCTATAAATATGTACCTTTGTATGGATGTAGCCCCGCTATCTCAGGCACATTACAAAGCGCCGTGGGCGCTTTCTAATGCGCCTGATATTGGAGTACGGCTGATTATAAATATAGCGAACAGGACTGCACTACATCTCAGGCTGAAAAAATGCCAGACTTCTGCCGCAGCCCCGTTCATACATGTCCCCCTTACTGTCAGCATTGATTGGACAATGTCAGACTGTGCAGGGACAAACTCCCAAATGGTAAAGCCCAGCTGTTGGATTGGTGATGTAACAGGGGAACTTTGAGACTCTCGGTTCACATATTTTGGATCAAAAAGATGTTTAAGCTTCGCCCACGACTTTTCAACGTGATCTACAAAAATCGGGCAGTCCTATTCTATCTTACCTCTCAAATCGAGCCAATCAGCCTCTCACTGGGTCCAACCGACCTCCAATTAATTCAGAAGAAAAAATTAAAAACACCCAACCTGCCATGCGGCCCTTCTTATGAGCAGCATATGAGAGTGGGCGGGACAAAACCCAAAATGAAAGCCCCCCGTCCCTTCCCATATAGGTTAAAATCAATGTACACCAATATAAAACGTATTTCGGGCACACAAAAAACATTTTCCTGATTTTAACCTATATGGGATGGAAGGGGTTGGCGTTCCATTTTGGGTTTCTGATCCCCCGCCCACTCTCACAGGCTGTCATAAGAAGGGCACTTGCAGTTGGTGTATTTTTTATTTTTCTCTCTAATATGGAGGTCTGGTTTTGACCCCATTTGAGAGGCAGAATGGCTTGAATTGAGATAAATCGATAGCATAGGACTGCCCGATTTTGAGATCACGTTGAAAGTCCCTGGCAGCTAAACATCTTTTGATCAAATTATGTGAACCGAGAGTCTCAAAGTTTTTTCATGTATGATAGATAGCATAAATGCTTCTTTAGGGATTTCCACGTAGTGTATTGCCCTTTTTGTAACAGGGGAACAACACAACAGAGATCTAAGGAGAGATGCTCCAGAATTGATATTTCAGGGAATACTAGAATGTACTAATCTAGAGATCTCAGGAATTGCAAAAAGGCTCTCTTTTACCATCTTTCTGTCGACCAAAGCTTATATAGTCAAAAGCTGCAGAAGCACATGATTTCAAATCTGCAAAATCTGCTCTAACAGTAAATGTATATGGGTAAAAAAATGCTGCAGAGTAAACACACAATGGCATACCTACACCCAATCGTACAGATCTTAAACAAAAAAACAATGTATTCAAAATTTAGTTGTGGATTTTGTTGTGGATTTTGCAGTGGATCAGCGGCAAATCTGGAACAAACTTCCACTGCAGATTTATTACGGACTTTGATTGCTCTTTGAAATGAACAAAGTAAAATCGTCAGCATTTGGCAGGCAATGTGATATGGTGAAGTTTCAAATCCGCCCCACTGGAAATGTATGGGTGGGTTTCATCCATGGTGTGCGGATGAGATTTCCTAAAATTTAATTCCCTTTGTTGCTACTTTAATATCTGCGTCGTTTCCTCCGTGTGAACGTCCCATAATGCTTTCATTTTTTTTTTTTGCACTGCGCAATGGAAAGTATGTAAGCAGTCACCGTGGCCAGGCTCGTATTGACCAACAGGGGAGATGGAGGAACCCCCAGTGGGCATAGTAGGCTCCTAGACAAGGCAGGCTACTTTTCTGGAAGAAAGGCAGAGAAAGAGACCAAAAGCAAGAGGCAGAGTGCAAGAGTCATTTGCTGTATGTGCAGTCATATACAGTAGCTGTAGAGTGGGTCCGAAGAATCGTCTCCACTGGTCAGCCCCAAGACTCAACTCCGGCTGCAGTCACCCCAGTCCAATACCAACAGGGACAGTAATGGGGCTGCTGGTGATCACGATCAATGACTGTGGCATATACGGTTTCTCTTCCATGCACACACATGTACCCGCAGGGGAAACAATGGACGATGTGGTGGCATGACTCCACATGATATCACTGCCACCACAACTGTTCAAATCTTGAAAAGTAAGAAGACATAAAACAGAAACAGCATCAACAGCACAACATGTAATTCTCTGACAAATGAAAGGCATTTATTAGACACTGATAAACCCCTTTAGTGTTCATAACTATCAAGTTGAATTCCAGTCTAGATCAGTCACCAAGTAAATCAATGTAGTGATTCACACTCAACAAGGTTTGTCTAGCCACGATGAAACCTGAGCCTCCCTTGGATGTAGGCCATTGGCTCATTGTGCTAGCCCCATTTCTAATAGATCACCAATGTTGATCCAACTGTTATGAACAAAACTGTGTAAAATGTTTGCATTGAAGGCGAGAATGGATTAGGAAAGTAACCTGATGTCTTTGCCATTTATTGTTATAGGGTTTTATTCATCAAGGGATGAAACAAGTATGTGCAGCTTAAGGGCGGGTTCACACATTCAGCTTTTTAGTCTTTGAAGCCAAAACCAGGAATGGATCTAAAATAAGGAGAAGTCGATATTTTCTTAAAACGTGTCCTCCAATTGTGATCCATTACTAGTTTTGACTTTAAAAACTGCACCTGAACATGTAAACCCACTGTATACGAATAATATATAACTTAAAGGGGGGTCCCCTCCATAGACTTTATGCCATAGCACTAGGACAAGTCTAATAGGTGTGGGTCTCACCTCTGGGACCTGCACCTATCTTGAGAACAGACCCCCAAAAGTTTCAACTCAGAATGAAGAGCCTGTCATGCTTGCGCACTACTCTCCATTCTGTTCTATGGGAGTTCTGAGTACAGCCAGAACTCCTCCATAACAGAATGGAGAGTCATGAACAAGCTTGACTGGTTCTCCATTCTGCTCCATGACTTTCAAGGGCCTTCTATGGAGGTGTTGAAAACAAGTGGAATAGATCGGTGGTCTTTTTGCAAGTTTTGTAAGGGGTGTGTCCCTGCACACTCTTAGGGCGACATATATGATCTTTTGCACCCAGATGGCAATTTTAATGCACATAAAAGCAGTGTAGAATGCGCCTGAATCAATTAATCTGTTCTACTGCGTGTCATAAATCAAGCGCATTCTAGCGCAAAAGCAACACTTCTGGCTCAGTAAACCACTTTTATGATGGGAACACCCATTTAAAGAAAAAAATTGTTCAAGAGAGTGTGCAGCAATTGTTTAAGGAATATTAAATCTAAAAATAAAGGGGAAATGTAGCAGAGAAACATGGAGCTTTTATGGAGGTGTTGGAATAAATCGGTGGTCTTTTTGCGAGTACAGTCAGAGCAACAGAGGGAGGTTTCTACTACGGCTGTACTAGTGACAAAGCAGTCTGAACCCCAAGTTGTGTTCATTTAAAGGGCTTTCCATTAGTTTTAATACAAAGAGGTTCTGTTGGTTAAAAGGGGTTAAAAATTTAAGAAAAACCCCAAACAACTTTATTCCTGTAAAGTCCACTCCATTCCAGCAGCAACAAGACCCCTGATTTTCCCTGCCCGTAATTTTTGATTAAGCAGGACTATGGCAGGCTTTTTTGATCGCACTGTATAGCGCCCCAGGCTGCTGTATTTATTGCAGGCAAGGATCAGACAATGGGCACACTAGAATCACAGTTATCAGCAGGGCTGTGGAGTCGGCAAGCCAAAGCCCCGACTCCTCAATTTCCCAAACCTCCGACTCCTGACTCCCTCACACATAGCGCATGTTTAAGTGATTACTGCAGTAAAATGTTAACATCCGGCTGGGCTCTGGATCAGATTCAAGCATGTCTTGACCAAAATCTGATCCCAAGTCTCTTCTACACGTACCCAATGTTGGTGCATACTGGACTTGGGTATGAATGATTGAGTTGAGGTCTGGGGACTGTGGAAGCCAATGGTTCATTGTCATTGAACCATTCCTTCTCCAACCTTAACATATGCTTTGGGTCGTTGTCCTGCTGGAACACTATGTCGTCCTTTTCATACCCATAGTACTCGAGTGTATGAAGTAACTCATCTTGTAAGACACTCACATATAGCTCAGCATTGAGATCAACATTGATCCTGGTCAAGTATCCAACAACCCCATATCATCAGGCTTCCTGCACCGAACTTGACAAGTTCTTAAACTTCTTGATCCTTTAGCCTCCTTCTTCCCAACCCATTTGCCCCTATTATAGCCCGGTCATCAGCTTCCAATCTTCCATTTTTAGTACTTTTTTTGTAACTCTTTGCCGACGCTTCTTATGACGAGATTGAAGTCGCGGCTTCTTCCCCTTTTTTTCGGGCCATCATTCCAGACCTGTGTAATACGTGTCGCACGGTGCTTGCATGGACGTCTGTGAATTCACTCTTACGAAGCCTACGAGCCACCTCCACTGCTGTGTCTGTCGCGTTAAAAATGATAGACCTTGTGATGAGCTGACTTGCTGACTGATATTTTGCCTGGACATCCACCTCTTGGCTTTGGAATGAATGGACGGACTTAATTTTATATTGTTCCAGCTGTCATGACCTCACATGATGCAGTTTGGCAATTTTCTTTGCCGAGAGATCAATGAGCTGGATGATGCTGTGTCTCTTTTCTTGGGAAATCTTCTTCATGGCTGCTCGAACTAGTGACCTTTCACTTGGGAATCAGCCTAATAACACACTGAGCGATTAGGGAATGTGAGAACAGGTTGTAATTTGTAGTAACAAGAAGAAAAAGATTGTCCCACGACCAAGAGCAAAACTGTAACAATGCAAGAATCTGCAGAACTAAGCATATGCTAAATAGTTGCAGGTCAAAGTTATATAGGAGATAGCCAAGATGATTGGTCACAGCTGTACTGGATGTTGAGATATGGAGCCTGAAAGTCATAAGTTCAAAACATTGTTACCCTTTTGCTTGTCAGTGTAAAATATATTTATTGGATACGACTTTAAAATACTGTATGCAAAACACTGCAGGAAGTGGGAAAAAACACAACAAAAAAAAACAAAAAAGTCCTGAATAACATTTGTGAAGTCTATGAATTTGTTCTGAGAAATAGTATTGCCTCCATCAGATCCTTCATAGACGACCTCTCATCTGATCTCTTTATTTCCAGGCTAGAGAACGGCCTCTCTACACTAACTTGGGTTGGGGGCAACATCTCTAACAATCTCAGGGTATAAACCATGACAGTCAGTTCTATGAATGGTTGAACTCTTCTACTTCTTTGAAAGCAAGTGAAAAATTTTGCTGAAATCTGGTCAATCTGTTTGCTATGGAAGCGGAAACTTTTCCCCTGTGGCAATGCTTTGCTTGCTCCATGTCATCAATTACACTCCTCATGTGATGAGGTGGAAGATATGGGAGCAGTAGCACTGGCAAGACCCGATTCCTCTTGCTCTTGGCGCTGCATCAAACTAACTGTACCAACTAGTTATATATTTTGGGTGTTGGATTCGGTCCATTTTAGAACGACTCCTACAAAACAGGCACAGACTCCGACTCCACAGCCCTGGTTACCAGTATACAGGCAGTCCCCGGGTTACATACGGGTTAGGGACTGTAGGTTCGTTCTTAAGTTAAATTTGTATGTAAGTCGGAACCAATATATTTAGTTTATGTATGGTGTATATGTATGGTGTGTAATTATAGGCAGGTTTATGTCCCCCATAGCAGCTATAGGCAGGTATAGGTCCCTCATAGCAGGCATAGGCAGGTATAGGTCCCCCATAGCAGGTATATGTCCCCCATAGCAGGTATATGCAGGTTTTTTATGTCCCCCCCAGGAGGTTTTGGCAGGTTATTCCCCTAGGCAGGATTAGGCAGGTAGATGTCCCCCCTAGGCAGGTTTCGGCAGGTATATGTCCCCCAGAGGCAGGTTTAGGCAGGTATAGATCCCTCATAGGCAGTTATGCCCCCCATAGGTAGGTATAGATAGGGCTTATTTAAAAAAACAAAAACCGATACTCACCACAGTGCCCCGCTGCTCACCTCCGGCTCAGTCTTCCTGCACAAACCGGTGACGTCATCAGGCTGCGCAGGCAGCGTGATGACATCGCGCGCTGCCTGTGCGGAGACTCCGGAAGGTCGCAGGTCTGCTTGCGGCCTTCCGGAGTTCTATTGCGAAGCAGGGAGCACGCACTCTCTGCTCCGCAATAGTGTCTTCCGCTGTATGCGGAAGAGTCGTCGCATATAGCCGAAGCGATCCCCGCCGGTGCCCGGGACATGGCAGTGCTAGGACACCGACGGGGACCAGAGAGTCAGCTGTATGCGCTCCTAGGAGTCGCATACAGCTGCAAAGATCGCTGACAGCGTCCGGGCCACCGTAGCGCCCGGACGCTGTCAGCTGTCCCTGGCAAGTTGGGGACTGCCTGTACTTGTCTAAATGGTATCCCTGATCTAAAATCAGGTATAAAAGGCCCAGGTCAATTTTCCCATCACATTGAGTGAAGGTGGCATTCTTGGCTGACCATTAAGGTATTTTTCCCCTAAAACTTGTAGCCCAAATTACTTTTGCATCCTCTGGAAACATTTGCGTCAGCGAGCACAGGAGACTGGAAGATCATATTCAACATGTTCAGGAGCTGTAAAAATGGCAAAATTAAATGTGTATTGTGTCACTGTCAAAATGATAAATTAGATGTAGAATTATCTTTTCTTTCTACTCATCATCCAATTAGATGTCTCCTCCAAATTAATGTTATTAAAGCTGTCGACAGCTCTGAGCTATGAGAGATACAACCCACACGGTCAGTCTGTGGCATAAATCTGATTTAATCACAGTGAATTAGATTCCAATAGAACTTTTAATCACATGGCTATTCTATCACTGTATGATTGGTTAACTGGCGGTTGCTAAGAGACAGATTTGAATTAGCATCTACGCATTAGGCATGAACTGATAATACACATTCCCGAACTCTCCTCTGTATCATCTGGGGGAGGAGGGAGGCCTTGAATCTCTTGCTGTTAGCAGGCACTGCATCCGTCCCAAGGAAAGCTGTGTTGAAGATATCTGATACTTCAATAAGGATGTATAGCAGTAAAAACTGTTTAAACAAACTATCTGATGAGCTCAATAAGAATGTAATGATAAAACAGATTTTGATGTTTTTTCCTTAAATCATCAACTTGACATGTTAGGGAGCTGTAAAAATGGCAAAATTAAATGTGTATTGTGTCACCATCGTCAGGAGCTCAAAATGAGTGATATGGAGAAAAGAGTCAGGATACGGTCACTAGTTTCAGGGGTTTGTGATGGAAAACATCCAATCTGAAATAGCTGCTATTCCTCTTATAGACTACCGATATGTTCAGGAACATGGAGCGCTGCATCAAAGTATGTCTGGCAGAAAACAGAGATCTCTCCCAGAATTATATTTAATGTAGTGAATTTTTTTGGTTCAGATTGATTTATCCTAAGAAAAGTTACAACAGGTTATTTGGGGCCTCTGTCACGTGAATCTTCCTGTAGCTATTTGTTACCAACTGCCCCTCACACAACGCCCCTTAATGCTACATGTCCATGCATTTCAATGGGCACTGTGGTGGCACTGTATGAGAACTGAACATTTGCTGTATGAACCATGTCTATAAAAATGGCTACCACAGAAATTCCTCCAGCTAGACCACTGGCATTTTCAGAATAACGTGTGCCAAAGTAATGGAAATAAGCTGGGCATGAAACTAGACTCAAGACACATGCAAAACCCTTTCAAACAGAAACTGAGCGCAATGAAATGAATGTAATAGATGGAATGCTATTTATTAAACTTACAAAGGGATAACTCCCTAAAATCATCACATGAAGACAAATGAAACTTTATGTATATAGCTCACAGGATAGATGAATATGTGATTCTCCAAGACAAATCCAATTATTAACGGCTGACACATTCCACACACCCAACCACATCTTCATCTTACAAGTGGGGACGCTGGAAAATGTAAACTTCTGTCAAGTCATTTACGCAAACCTTTTACACAAATTATTCAATACCTGAGCGGGAAAACAGAATGTATAACACACTAACCCGTTCTCCAGAAAGACGAGGCTTCCATTAATATGAAGTATTAAAAGGACTGTTGTACAAGGGGTAGGGACTGCTAAACTGCAAAAAGCAGTAATGCGCCCCATTGGCAACACACTGAGCACCCTGACTTCTAACAACGGCTTGTGTCATACCGTGATATTCTTGCTGTCACAATCAATAGAAAACCACTGCACTCTGCTTTGAAGAGGAAGAATGTGAAGAAATTGCTATTTGCTCTTACAAATTCTCTCTTCCCTTGGCATCACCAACTTGGCTCTTTCTTAGATCTCCTCTCTGATCAGGCATGAAATGTCTCTCACTCCACCTCTTTCCCTTGACCTCTCTGTTGGAGTCCCTTAGGGGGTCAGTCCTGAGCCCACTACTCTTCTCTCTCTATACCCTTGGACTCAATGTCATAGCATCACATGGCTTCCAGTACCACTTGTATGTGGCCCAGATATTATCCTTCTCCTCCTGCTTTCTCAAAACTCAATATGGAGTAAACGGAGTTCCCATACCACACTGCACCTCTTTATCCGATCTATCTATCACAGTCAGTGACGCCATGCCTTGGGATAACCCTGTCCTTCAAACCATACATCCAAGCCCTGATCACCCCTTGCCACCTCCACCTCAAAACTATTTCCTGAATTCGCTCCTTTCTTGACTACACAAAATTGCTTGTTCATGCCCTAATCGTTTTACGCCTGGATTACTGCAAAACTCTTTTCTGTGGCCTCCAATCTACCTCTTTTGCTTCCCTCAATCCATCCTTAACTCCGCTGCCCAGCTGATTCACCTCTCTCCTCCTCGGTCTCTGTCTTTTCCATTCATTTTAAGCTACTAATGACTTACAAGGAACTCAATAACCTTTCTACCCTCATATATCTCTGCCTAAAGAAACTTCCCCTCACTCAATCTCCACTCCTCACAGGACCTTCTTCTCTGCTTGCCTATTGTTAGCTCGTCACACAACCGTCTCCAGGATTTCTCCTGTGCTTTCCCCATACTCTGAAACTTCCTACCCCATCACCTCAGACTCTCCTCGACCTTAACTTTCAAAATCAACCTGAAAATCCATCTCTGCTGCTGACTGATCCACCTCTCTTCTCCCTACTCCTCTCCATCTCTCCTCTGCCAGTCCCTTCAGTGACTACCTGTTGCCCAACAAATTTAGCTTAAATGACTAACAATGACATATAAGGCTCTCCATAAT
The DNA here is from genome assembly GCA_025379985.1 of Phyllomedusa bahiana. NCBI lineage: Eukaryota > Metazoa > Chordata > Amphibia > Anura > Hylidae > Phyllomedusa > Phyllomedusa bahiana. Next base: position 313,891 of record JAODAL010000032.1, read on the forward strand.
CTGTCTCCTGCATACAGCTCTGGTCTAATCCACAGATAACTCCCCTCTTGCAATCCCCGCTCCTCGCAGGATGTCCCTTTCAGCTCTCCTCTTGTCACCTCCTCACACAAGATTTCTCCCGTGCTTCTCTCATACTCTGGACCTCACTGCCGCAATACATCAGACTCCCCTCCACCTTCACAACTTTCAAAATCAACCTGAAAACCCATAATTTCAGGATCGCATACAATTTACAATAACTCTTCTGCCACCACACCATAATACAAACATCTCCGTTCCTCACCTGCTGTCTCCCCCTTCTCCATTGTAGACTCTAAGCTCTAGCAGGCCGGTTCCCCTCTCCTTCTATATCAGTGTGTTACTTAGTGTTATTGTATTTGTTTTAGATTATGCACCTTAATCCTTTGGTCTGTACAGCGCCCTGGAACTAATGGCACTCTAAAATAAATAACTTATTCGCACAACTGTAAAATGCAGTGGTACTCTCTTATGAAACGAGCTGTGCAAGTGTTGCAGCTACCGCTTATTTTCCCTCCTGCCTACATCACCATCCAGATTTGAACTGAAGAAGGCTTAACCTGAGCCAAAACGTTTTCTTCTAGTCTGGATTTTTTACTTTGAGAATTGCAGTGAATTTTACAGTTATGTGAATAAATATCTACAAATTCTTCCTCTTCAAAGTCAATAGATTGTGACAGAAAAAGAATATCACGTCATGACACAACCCGTTATTCGAAGTCTGGATGCTCCATCTGTTACCACTGGGGTTTTCTATGGATTATAACTAGCATAATGCATCCTTCCACAGAGCACATATCAAAAAATTTTAGGTGTGCAACACCACTGAACTACATACTAGTGATAATCTTGCTGTCAAACCTGATGGAACTTCCAACAACCCCAGTGTGAACATAAACAGAACATAACCATTCAGGAGTCTAGAAAAGCTCTGCATCATGACCACATGGCCCGGTAATCAAAGCCAGGTACAGTATAGTAGAGATGAATAAAATAAAAAAGATTAATTGTATAAAATAACACTGCAAAGCGATCATGTCCACACGTGGCAGTAGAAATACCAAGATGACAGTCCGATTTGCAATGCTGCTGGACTGCTGAAGGATCACCCCCACTTATCATTCAATGTAACTACTTCTCAGCTGTTCCATGTGGAATATGCAAAAATAAGAAACCAGTCACATCTCATTCTTGACTCCGTTTGTGATATTTGCCAGGATACAGTGAAAACCAGTGCCCCAAAAGCACCACACGCCACATGTATCAAACTCAAGGCCTGCAGGTAGAAACCAGCCTGCCACATATGTTCTGCCTGGAAGCTTAGACACTGCAAAAAGTAACGGACAAAGCCGGGACGCAGAAAGTCCAGTTCTCCACTTTCCCCGGACGTCTCAGCCAGTTCTCAGCAAAGGTAGTGCTGGCACACAGACCAGGCACCATCTGGAGTTGGAGCTCCGCTGCGCATCTTCAAACCCTTCTGTTCAGCAATTCACGGGCAGTGGCACAGCTCTGACAACCCTAACCAGACACTAGCCACCCCCGAAGGTAGGAAGCTTGGTGCTAAAAAAGTGGGCCTGGCTGCTTTATAATCTTAAAAGATATCTTGGCCCTTTACTGACCACATGGCTCACTATGGCCTCAGGGCTGTGGAGTCGGAGTTGGTGCCCATTTTGCAGGAGTCTGAGTTGTCATAAAATGGACTGACTCCGACTCCCAAAATATATAACTAGTTGGTCCAGTTAGTTCGATGCAGTGCAAAGAGCAAGAGGAATTGGGTCCGGCCAGTGCTACTGCTCCCATATCTTCAGCCTTATCACATGAGGAGTGTAATTGATGACATGGAGCAGGCAAAGCGCTGCCCCAGGGGAAAAGATTCCACTCCCATAGCAAACAGATTTCAGCAAAATTTTTCACCTGCAGAGAAAGAAGTAGAAGAGTTCAATCATAAATCAAAACTGACTGTGGCTGAGGCAATTCCTTTATACCTCCCTGACATTGTTAGAGATGTTGCCCCTGTGGTCACCGCTTTGCCCCCAAGTTAGTGTAGAGAGGCTGTTCTCTAGCCTGGAAATAATGAGATCAGATGTGAGGTCATGTATGCAGGATCTGATGGAGGCAAAACTATTTCTCAGAACAAATTCAGAGACTCCACAAATGTTCCTGCAGTGTTTTGCATATTTACATTTTTTTTTGTTTTCTAAAGTCATATCCAATAAATATATTTTACACTGACAAGCAAAATGGTAACAATGTTTTGAATTTGTGACTTTCAGGCTCCATATCTCACCATCCACTACAGCTTTGCACATGAGGCTACTGTAATTTTATATACAGTCATCTTGCCTATCTTGTACATAAATGTGACTTGCAAGTATTTAGCATCTGCTTAGTTCTGCAGATTCTTTCCTGTAACTGCATTTTGCTCCTAAAAATAAAAATTTTAATTTTTATTAATTTTGTTAGCATTTGGGAAATCCACCTTTGGTTTTCAACACTGCCTGAATCCTTCTGGGCTCTGGATCAGATTCAAGCATGTCTTGACCAAAATCTGATCCCAGGTCTCTTCTACACATTCCCAATGTTGGTGCAGACTGGACTTGGATACAAATACAGCTTTTTCTTCAACTCTACCCACAAGTGTTCAAAAGATCAAAACATTGTTACCCTTTTGCTAGTCAGTGTCTGTTCTACCTAAGTAGCTTGATTATTGTATCATAAGATGATAAACAGCCTGATGTTACCATTTTACTACAATAAAGTTATCACTTAAACATGCGCCATGTATGAGGGAGTCAGGAGGCGGAGTCGGAGGTTTGGGAAATTGAGGAGTCGGGGCTTTGGCTTGCCGACTCCACAGCCCTGCATGGCCTTATAGTGCGGATGTGGCCCTCAGTGAAAAGGAGTCTGACTCTCCTGCCATAGACAGTGATCGTGTGTCATAAAGCAAATGGAGTCATAGTCGAGATGTACATGGCCTCTAGGTGACAGGTCACTTATTTCTACAGCAGTACCAAAAATCAATCCAAAAATGTGAATGGGACCAATACCGGTTGTTTTTTCTCCAGTTATCACTACATCCATACTGTTGCAGTGGCACAAACCAGATGCATGTACATACGATTGTGTGACGTTAGGGCCCCATGTGTATGTATCATCAAAAATCAAACATATGTAAATACAAAGCAATGAGACTAAATCTACACAATGTACAACCAATACTGATTACGGATTGGATTGTGTAGTGATTAGAGCGCAGAATGCTAACTGCTTCGGATTGTCAAGCAGCCACTGAAGCCTCACAAGACAATGCGAAACAGTTCATTTCTGAAGACATATGGTGCCCAGATGAGTCGCAGCAAGCTAAGGTGTTCATGGTATGTGCTATTCAGATGAAATCTCATATTGCTTATAATAACAACGCTGGCATATGAGGCTCCACTTTCAAGACTTTAGTGTGGGATACAACTACAACAAATGGACATGCTCGTACAGAACACCTCTGTTTGCATTACTTTTCCCGTAATTCGGGAACTTTATTCTAAATATAGCACATCGCAATTTTTTTCAGCTATTGCGTCTCACTGTGTCCGTCTTGGTGGTCCACAACTTGAGTCTATGTTATTTTACCGCACCCATCTCTATGCACAGCTCGCTTCACTAATCGTTGCACTACTGTTAATGGGGGCTCTGAAGCAGATGGATGTCACGGCTCTTCTGCTAACCAAGCTGCATCGGAAGTGGACTTACATTTTTACGTCAGTATTGGAGTTGGACCTCAGCTAATTGACAAAGAGTTGCCTTCTCCGATGAGTCATGTTTTCTGCTTCATTCAGCAGATGGATGTCGGCGTGTCAGACGAGAAACAAACATCCTGCAACCATTGCTGGAAGAACACAAGCTGGTGGTGGTGGTGGCAGCATTATGCTCTGGGAAATGTTTTAATGTTATTCTCTAGGACACTCTATCCACATGCAAGACACTCTCAACCTATTTGGGAATGAATTCATCTTTGCAGATCAGATACATCCATACAAAAAGATTGTCTTTCCTGAGGTGGATGGGATTTTCCAGCAATACAATGCAACATGTCACACAGCTAGAAAGGTTTGATATCGGTTGGAAGAGCAGAACCAAGACTTCCAAGTACTACCCTGGCCTCCTAATTCCCCAGACCTAAACCCGACTCTGTGGTACCACCTCGATGGTGGTGTTGGCTCTATGGGATGCAGTCAGCATGGCTCAAGATACCTGTGACAACCGACAGAACCTTACTGAGTCACTCCCAGCCCATCTAACTGCTATCTGTACTGCACACGACCCTTACCTTGGATATTAGCTAGTGGTCATAATAATGTGACTCAACTTTGTATAACATCGTTAGAGGGGTTATCTAGTTAAGACAGCCTTATCTTGCAGCAGGCAATGTAGAGAAGTACTGGGTCCACCAGTGTTGGGTTGATCATTGTAGCATCTCCATTCTCCGAACACAAAAAAAAAAAAAAAAAAAAACCCTGATGTAGAAGTAAATGGGGGGCTACTTTTTTCCACTGATTGTGTGTGAAAATGTAAAGGATTAGGCCAGGACCACATCTGTGATAGAGATTTGGTTCAAAGCCTCCATTGCAGAGGTGGCACCGAATTCATTTCACAAGTTCCATCACAGGTTGAGGGAACCTGTGATGGAACCTTCGAGGCAGATGTGAAATGGGCATTAGCCCATTGAGTGCAATCTGCACCCCCAAAACACCCCTGCGGCAGAAAATCAAAGGTCATCTGCCACTGAAATACTCGTTAGATTGCAAAATCGAGGTGTGAACACAACCTTAATTTTCATTTCCAATAGACACCGGCTAAAACCTCTAGCACGCGTCTACTGTACATCTATGTTTTCTTGAATGACATGCCTAAACAATTTATAGAGTGTGATGTAGGTAAATTGTAATCCAGTGATTTGTTGTGCAAGTGCCGGGTCAAGGATCTTAACTGCAGACTGCTGTATGTGTAAACATAGTGAAATATTGCATCAACTGCGGAGAATCCAGACTGTGACCTTGTGTTAATCTTAGACTGCAGTGTGTTGACAAACCGTTAATGATTTCATTAATAGAAGCAGCAGTCCCATATAAATGTTAAATAAGAGAAATCAGTGAAACCTGTTCCTTCTTGACGTCTTTAGTCTACAATAAATCCAACATCATAAAAATGAAGCAAAATAAAAAAAAGATCAGGAGTACTTAAAGGGGTTTTCTCACCGTATTGATGAGCTTTACACATGTAGACAAAGGTAAACAAAGACCACTACCAAATACATTGCTGATTTGACTTCCTTTCACAGCTAGAGCAGTTCTTATCTCCTGCTTGTGTGCACAAGCTTCCCTACGTCACGGACCAGGGTTGGGATGATGAGACCTTCCCCTGCTGTGTCTCATCAGCAGCACAGGAGCACATATGTTTCTTACTGATGAACTTGAACCCTTTAGAGCTCGGGAGCCTTCTGCCCTGCTGCTCGACCCCCTCCATCACCAATACCCCTCTAACTAGCTCAGCTAGAAATAGCAGAGCCGATATGCCAAAACCATCCCTACAGCCCACAATAGAAAATCTGAGCTTTAGTCTACACAGATCGGATTTTCTGAGGTCGGATTTCAAAACCGCCATTCTTAACCAAAAATCTGGAACATGTTCAATAATCCGCCGTATTTCACTAGAAAAACAATGGAAAATTCACTATTGAAATGAATGAAGGAGATTTCGTTTTTAATAAACAAAAAGAAAACATTTTGGGCAGCTCACCCCTGCGAGCTTGGCATTGCCATCCTCCCCGGCAAGGAAGGGTATGAAACTGGAAATGGATAAAGTCAGCACTTGCAATCTTCATAAAATCCAACGTTTTATTTACAGTCAAAGAATTCCATAAAAATAGTATACAGCGAATCCATGGACAGTACAAAATAGACAATCATCCAGCTTCCGTGTTTCTGACCAAAAGGTCCGTAAAGGGGATTTGCCATAAAGTAAAATTGACATGGAAAGCTTGCAAATGAAATAACAAACATTTTCACCATTCATTATTATTAACAATTCTGCACCGTTTTTGTTTTAGCAGCTCCTTTAGTGATCCATTGTTTACAGCTCGTCTCCAGGGGATACGACCAGGGCTGAGAGCTACTCACTCCTGGTCGCACATGCTCAGACATCACCTCTCTTCTCAGGCAGCTACGGAGTGTTCAAACCCCAGGTGCTGTCATTCTACTCAGGTCCCCACAGGTTTGGTTCCTGCAGGGATTTGAACCTAGGACCCTTGTGTCTGTAGGTAAAAACTTTAGCTACAATGTAGATCAGAGGTACTCACAGCTCTATACATAAGTAGACTTTTCTTTGACTACAGAGAGGAAAGGCCTGGTGATGTCATCACATGATATGCAATTCAAACAAATCACACATGCCCCCTTCTGAGTACACAGAACTGAAGAGGTGGATGCAGGAGGTATGAAATGAGATCATGGCAAAACCACTTTAATCCACCAACAATGGAAAATTCACTATTGAAATGAATGAAGGCGATTACTTTTTTAATAAACAAAAAAAAAGGAACGTTTAATCCAATACAAGAACTTATACAAGAATTAGCACCTTCAGCTAATTTTAAATTTCTCTGCAGAATAATGAATGCTATGAACCTTATATTTTGCTTTTTATTAAAACAGTGTATCAATTGTCCGATTCCCTTTAAAAAGGATCTGTCACCTCTCCAGAATGCGTAATTTATTACATACTCACATTTCCTACAAATGAACAAAAATGAGGATCACCTTCCTCCTGGCAATAGCCAGGCAAGGAGCCGACAAATGGGTTTCAATGTTCCCATAGTCTCACAGTGATTAGGCTGGAAACAGACACACCCTATAGACAGAAAGAATGGTTACAGCAGCTTTTATTTCCAGGAGGAATAAGAGAGGAACAGCACACTGTAATCTAATAAAAACGCTGCAGAAATTGTATTAAATGTCAAATGCGAGTATTTACTAAAACAGAAAGTGCCTTGAGATTATGTGAGGAAACTGCATAAAAATAATAATCACACACTGTGTTACCATTAAAATCTGTCACTGTGGTGTCAGAAAATTACAATAATACAACAGAGCAGCCATACATTTGAGTACAGTCACATGATATGCAATTGTTTAGATTGCATATCATGTGACCCAGCAGGATGACATCACCAGGCCTTTCCTCTCTGTAGTCAAAGAAAGGTCTGTTTATGTAAAGCATTGTGAGTAGCTGAGAGGTAAAGTTTTTGCCTACAGACACAAAGGTCCTCGGTTCAAATTCCTGCAGGAACCAAACCTGTGGGTTTTTTTTCTCTTTATCACCGCACAAACCTGAGTTTTTTTTTTTTGTTTTTTTTTATCTATTTGCAATGTTTGACTAATTACTAAGGAGTACAGAGGACAAGAGTAGAGTGACAGCACCTGGAGATGAACACTCAGTAGCTGTCTGTGAGGAGAGGTGATGTCTGAGCATTTCTGATCAGGACTGAGAAGCTCTCCGCCCTGGTCTTACCCCCTGGAGACAAGCCGTAAACAATGGATCACTAAAGGATCGGCTAAAACAAAAAAAGTGCAGAATTTGTCACAGATTACGACAATGAACAAAAAATAGAGCAGCATACAGTACTATTTTTATATTCAAAAAACGGACACTATGACAGAAACCCAATGGACCCCATTCAAGTCAATAGGGTCCATTGGTGACCATCATGAAACAGATCCAACACTGCAATTATTATCTGCTCCTATGACGAAACAGAAATAACAGTGCAGATGCGAACCAGGCTTAAAGGGGTTTTGCCACGAAGTAAAATTGACGTGGGAAGTTTGCAAATGAAATAACAAACATTTTCACCATATATTATTATTAAAAATTCTGGACCGTTTTATTTTAGCTGCTCCTTTAGTGATCCAATGTTTACAGCTCATCTCCAGGGGATACGACCAGGGCTGAGAGCTCCTCCGTCCTGGTCACACATGCTCAGACATCACCTCTCCTCTCAGGCAGCTACTGAGTCTTCAAACCCCGGGTGCTGTTATTTTACTCCCGTCCTCTGTGCTCCTTAGTAATTAGCAAAACAGTGCAAATACATAAAAAAGAAACCTCAATGAGGTTTGTGCATTGATAAAGAGGAAAAAACAAAACACAGGTTTGGTTCCTGCCGGGATTTGAACCGAGGACCCTGTGCTGTGAAGCAAAAATGTTACCTCTCAGCTACTCACAATGCTTTACATAAACAGACCTTTCTTTGACTACAGAGAGGAAAGGCAGTGTGATGTCATCCTGCTGGGTCACATGATATGCAATTTAAACAAATCACATGCCCCCTTCTGAGCACACAGAGCTGAAGAGCTGGATACTGGAGGTATGGAATGAGATCGTGGCAAAACCCCTTTAAAGGGGTTCTCTTACCACAATGATAAGCCTTTATTATGCAGGGAAAGGTACATGAAGACTATTACCAAATACACTGCTGTTTTAACCCCCTGTTTTTTTTTGAGACACGTTCGTTTTTCCCTCCTCGCCTTATGAAAGCCATAACTTTTTTATTTTTCCACCTACATAGACACACAATGGCTTTTATTTTGCGGTACAAGATGTACTTTCTAATGGTGTTATTCACTATACTATAGAATATACTGGGAAACCGCAAAAAAATTCCAAGTGGGACAAATTGTGAAAAAAAACTTTTTTCGCCATGTTTCTGGTGATTTGCTTTTACGGCGTCAATCTTCGGTAAATATAATGTGTTATCTGTATTCTACAGGTTGTTACGCATCCGGCAATACCAAACATGTAGGGTTTCCATTATGTTTTGGTACCGTAAAAAAATTCCAAACATTTTCTAATTTTGACATTTGCGCCGCGACACCAGTTTGTGCGACCAATAACTTTTTTGTACTAACACCTACGGACGTCAGTGAGGGTGCATTTTTTGCGGGCTGAAGTGTACTTTTTATCGCTAATAGTTTGGAATGCATGTGACTTTTTTGATCATTTTTATTCCATTTTTTGAGTGACGTAAAATGACCAAAAAACGCAATTTTGGCGTTTGGAATTTTTTTTTCTTCTACGGTGTTCAGCGTACGGGATAAATTATGTTATATTTTTATAGATCAGACATTTTCGGACGCGGCGATACCAAATATGTGTAACTTGTTTATTATTTTATTGATTTTATTTGTACAATGGGGAAAGGAGGGTGATTTGAACTGTTAATACTTTTTTTTTGTACTTTAAAACTTTATTTATTTTTTTTACTGTAACATTTAGTCCCCCTAGGTGCTTGACCACTAGGGGGCGCGATTGTTAATACAACCTAATGCATTGCATAGGCAATGCATTAGGGTGTACAAAGATGGCGGTTTCCCCACTTCCTGTCTGCGGACGGAAGTGGGGCAAACCGGCCAGGGGAAGTGACGGGAGCCTTCACAAGGCTCCCCACCACCATGCCCGGTCGTCGGATCGGCGCGCCGATGACCGTACCGATCAGTGCGCGGCACCGATCGGCGTTCATTCAGACGCCGCGGCCATCTTTGCCGCGGTGTCTGATGGGTAAAACAGCGCCAGCGGGCGGAGCCACCCGCCGGCGCTGTTACTGCCGGGTGTTAGCGGCGAATCGCCGTTAACACCCGGCGGCTGTGCGGGGAGGTCGCAGAGCGATCCCCCTGCAGAGCCCCTTAGCGGCCCTGGGATGTACTCATACGCCCAGGGTTGTTAAGGGGTTAATTTTGTTTTGTTCATAAGATAAACAAAAGATTTAATCTACTGCTAGCGTATATAGGTTTCTCTTGGTTACAGACCACCTCTTCGGCTCTCTTATCTCACTACCTGAAGAGTTTTTTCTCTAGCACAGGAGCTAGCATACCTAATTTAGTGTCAAGTTTTAACCCTTAGGGTATGCTCACACACTGTGCTTTGTAATTACGGGGTTGCAAGCCTGTAATTTTAACGCGTAAACGCTTCGCAGTGTAGCTAAGCAGATTTCTGCCTTGCAGACATTTGTATTTTGCGGCACATAATACACCTGAAAGAAATGACATGACTTTACACGCCACAAAATCTTTAAGGTCCAAGTCATATATTTATATAGAAATTAGCTTGCACTTTAAAGAGTGTGCACTTTTGTTTGCTTCCGAGTAGCAATTAAACCCCAGAAATTATTACAAGCGGAATATGTAAACAGAAAGGATAAAGGGAAGATTTCATTTTCAAACTTATGCAAAAACCATTTACTGTTAAATATTTAGCCAAACCACAAGACACAAAGCAACGTTATCTAGAGCCTCAAATGACCAGCACATCAGAACTCTGTTTTCATCCCATGGCAGGATTTCTGAGAACTCCCGAAAAAAAAAAAAAGCAGGGGAATTTCAACTATTTCCAAAACCAGTGGACAGCTGCCACATTTCTCAGCTCTGAAAAATAGAAAAACACCAGAAATCAAGTCACCACCTTAACCGGATAGTTACTGGGTTAAAGGTAAGAACAAACAATGTGGACAATGGTTTTCCACATTTTGCGCTTGTTTCACAGTCAAAATCTAATTTTTGTTTTTGCATTTTTTTTAAGAAGGAATTGAAGGTGTTGTCCATCTGCTATTTTTAATCTAAAGTGTGGAGCAGAGGCTGAAAGAAAAAAAAAACAATACTAACAGCCATGACAGTTCTCTGCTGGTCTTCATTTTTCTTCCAACTTTAGTCGAACAGAAGGTCACTTCTACAGCAGTCACATGACACTGCCCAACCTCACTGCATGGAAGTCAAGGCTTAGCGATGACGCTCCATTCAGTAAAAGCCAGAAGACAAGAGAAGATCGGTGGAGAGGAACGGCAGGCGCATGGCAGCAACAAACCCAACTACGAAGCGGGGCTGAGGAGTCAGCAAGCCAAAGCCCCAACTCCTCAATTTCCCAAACCTCCGACTCCCTCATACACGGTGCATGTTTAAGTGATAACCGTAGTAAAATGGTAACATCAGGCTGTTCATCACCTTATGATACAATAATCAAGCTATATAGGTAGAACAGACACTGTCAAGCAAAAGGGTAACAATGTTTTGATCTTTTGAACACTTGTGGGTAGAGTTGAAGAAAGCAGTATTTGTATCCAAGTCCAGTCTACTCCAACATTGGGAATGTGTAGAAGAGACCTGGGATCAGATTTTATTCAAGATATGCTTGAATCTGATCCAGAGCCCAGAAGAATTCAGGCAGTATTGAAAACCAAAAGGTGGATTTCCCAAATACTAACAAGATAATAACAATTAACATTTTGATTTTTAGGAGCAAAACCATAACAATGCAGGTACTGCAGGTACAGGACAAGAATCTACAGAACTAAGCAGATGCTAAATACTTGCAAGTCAAATTTATGTATAAGATATGTAAGATGTATATAAAATTACAGTAGCCTCATGTGTAAAGCTGGAGAGATATGGAGCCTGAAAGTCACAAGTTCAAAACAATGTTACCATTTTGCTTGTCAGTGTAAAATATATTTATTTGATATGACTTTAGAACACAAAAATATTGTAAATATGCAAAACACTGCAGGAACATTTGTGGAGGCTCTGAATTTGTTCTGAGAAATCATATTGCCTCCATCAGATCCTGCATAGATGACCTCACATCTGATCTCATTATTTCCAGGCTAGAGAACGGCCTCTCTACACTAACTTGGGTTGGGGGTAAAGCGGTGACCACATGGACAACATCTCTAACAATGTAATAGTATAAAGGAATTGCTTCAGCCACAGTCAGTTTTGATGAATGGTTGAACTTTCTACTTCTTAGAAAACAGGTGAAAAATTTTGCTGAAATGTGTTTGCCATGGGAGCGGAATCTTTTCCCCTGGGGCATCGCTTTGCCTGCTCCATGTCATCAATTACACTCCTCATGTGATAAGGTTGAAGATATGGGAGTATGTAGCAAGCAGACCCAATTCTCTTGTCTTTGCATGCTCGAACAACTGTACTAACTAATTATATATTTTGGGAGTCGGAGTCAGTCCCTTTTATGACGACTCTGACTCAGACTCCTGCAAAATAGGCACCGACTCCACGACTCAGACTCCACAGCGCTGCTTCGGAGGCGAGTATTGTTATTTATTTTCTTCCAGCCTCAGCTCTATACTGGCCATTACAAAATGGGAGTTGGAGAACCTCTTTAAGAAAGGTTTCCCTTGTTCTCTCCATTGGCCTCCAATGTTTTTGACAACAAAAGGTACAAAGTAGAACCTACTGTGTAGCACATGGGTATGAACTTGATCCCCACAACATTGGAGCCAAGATTTCCTTAAATCTGTTGCTTTCTCTTGTCAAAGATGGGACCACCCCATGTGCAAGAGCAGAGAGCCCCGGAACAAGCAGCAAAATAAACTGCTTGCACCATCTAACCATTGCTGTATAATAAGGATTGCCACAAGAAAGACAACACAAGGGAGGTCATTTGGCAGATTTTTTAGTGGGCAGCCATGGCCAGCTAAGCATTCAAAAAATGGCCACCATGTAATAGGAGGACAATTCAAGTCGCCCAGAATGGGAGCAGTTTTCATACAGCAGATCTCCCCTCAAGCTCGACTCTATGATGTCTATGTGTACATGGCTTTTTTTCTCAACACTGGTCCTCAAGACCCACAAACATGTCAAGTTTTCAGGATTTCCAATACAAGGAAATTCTAATAACCTGGCCTGTTGGCTTAGGGGCCGTGGACAGGGGTTATCTACAGGAGCTAACCCTTTTATGGTACAAAGCACAGGGTATGCAGCTCCCGTGTACATAGTACCAATGGATGCACTGGCTGTGGAGCTTTTCTTCTAATACTGCTGAGAAAACCTATACAATGTAGCATCCAAAGAAATATGCAACGCAGGATCCAACAGATAAATATTCTGTGTGCGTCTGCATGAAATACGGAAGTAGAGGCCCAATGTACCTATATGGGAGTCCTATTACGCCTCAAAGCCATGTACCTTTCATATGCACCGTATCACTCATGTCTGACTCCTGTCACTAATATGAGTGGCATTTCCAAACCAGTTCTGTCTGACCCTCAAATAGTTTCAAAGCCACAGCCTCTTTTTCCTAGAAGACACTGGGGATGACAGTTCACACACATACTCAGGGGAATGGAGCATCTTAGTTATGAGGAAAGAGTAAAAGGATTAAACTTATTTAGTCTTAAGAAAAGATGGCTACAGGGAGACACGATGTATTTATAAGTATATAAATGGCCTCTACAATAAAGTATGATAAAAAGCCATTTCATGGCAATTCCCCTCAAAAGACAAGGGGACATTCCCGCCATCCAGAGAAAAAGTATTCAATATCCAGAGAAGAAAAGCCTTTTTCACCAGGAGATCTGTGAATCTATAGAATAACCATCCCAGGAGCTGGTCACAGAAGGAACAGGTGAGGGTTTCATGAAAGATAACTACTTACAACTAAATAATATTAATACTTATGTAGCCAAATAAAACATCTAGATCCAGTCTGATGGCAATTTTAGGATGAGGAATAAAATATTCCTTTAAAACCTTTAACTTGTCTACATTCGTTTAAGGCTGTTTCTCCACTGCACAGGAATACAATCGTATTTTCGGCGCTTTTAGTTTTTTAAAAGTGGCGAAGATACGATCGTTCATACGGCCCCATAGGCGGCAATAGAAAAGACGAGCTGCAGTCTCCACAGCTCATCTCTTGTCTGCTTGTCTTTCGGCGTGGGCGTATTATACAACATGTTGTACAATACACCGGCGCTTTTAGCTTTCTTGGGGTCTTTCCATACAATTGTATGGGCAACGTAAAAAAACGTCCGTTCTCTGGCTGTTTTTTGTCCGATGCAGTGGAGACACAACCATATTACCTTTGTAATATCAGCAATGTTATCATTTGACTTACAGCAATATCGTAAAATAACTCAAACTGTAAAATATTTTCACAAATCAGTTCTCAGACATGTAACCTTGTGTAATGCTTTATCACGCAGAATCATTTGCTTTGCATTGTATCTTTCTAAAATAAAAATTAACTACTTACATTGGAAGTAAAACATTTTGAAGATTAGGACATACAGTATAATCATCATCACTACGAGTTAGTTTTACAACACCATTTTCCCATATGGTCACTTTTGGGCTTGAGGCTGGCTCATAGTTCACTATGAGCTGGCCACAGACAGCAGATGACAGCACTTGCCCAGTTCTCCCCATTAATTTCTATAGGAGTTCTGACTACAACCAAGCTATGTGCTGACCCCAGAGAACAGAGAGATGGTCGCACTTGCGCAGTTCTCCCCATTCATTCAGATAGCAGTTTCAAATACAACCAAGCTATGAGCGGGCCTCAAACCCGGAAGTAATAAGAAGGGAAAACCCCTTTAAGAATGCCTGCTCACCGGACGGAAGCGCTATTGTGGGGATTTTGTTGCTGGTACTGTAAACCCTGCCGATTTTCCACATGGAAGTTCAGTTTAAAAAAAAAATAAGCACAGAATAAGAAGTTGTCTGGTATTTTCTTAAAGGGGTTTTGCTACGAAGTAAAATTGACGTGGGAAGCTTGAAAATTAAATAATAAACATTTTCACCATTCATCATTATTAAAAATTGTGGACCATTTTTCTTTTAGCTGCTCCTTTATTGATCCATTGTTTACAGCTCATCTCCAGAGGATACGACCAGAGCTTCTCAGTCCTGGTCGCACATGCTCAGACATCACCTCTCCTCTCAGGTAGCTAAGAAATGTTCAAACCCCGGGTGCTGTCATTTTAATCCCGTCCTTTGGACTATTTAGTAATAAGGCAGATAGTGCAAATAAAAAAAAAAAAAAGAAACCTCAGTGAGGTTTGTGCATTAATAAAGAGGAACAAAAATCCACAGGTTAAGTTCCTGCAGGGATTTGAACCAAGGATCCTTGTGCTGTAAAGCAAAAATGTTACCCCTGAGCTACAGTGTACCCACTTACAGTTCTACACATAAACAGACCTTTATTTCACTACAGAGAGGAAAGGCCTGGTGATGTCATCCTGCTGGGTCACATGACATGCAATTCAAACAAATCACACACTCTTAAAACACAGAGCTGAAGAGCTGGATGCAGGAGGTATGAAATGAGATCGTGGCAAAACCCCTTTAAGAGCAGAAGATGCCCTGATACTACCTGCCAGTCCTGGTGAGATCTATTTATATTTTATTACATTTCCTGCTTTTACTCCCTTAAGCACCTTAATGACCAGCTACATTTTTAACTTTTGCCACCCTGCGTCATAACTTTATCTTCTAAGTAACGCCGCTTTATGGGACTTGTTTAACGCAAGATAAGTTATATTTTTGGGGGGCATAGTTTAAGCTTACAAATAAATTACCATCTTTTTTTGAACAATAAGGACCATAAGACACACCTATGTTTTAGGAGGAAAATAGGAAAAAAATTTGAAGCAAAAAGTCCGGGCTGAAGTGTAGCTTTTATTGGTAACAGTTTGGGACAGATGCGAGTTTTTATTCCAATTTTTTGGGGATATGAAATAATAATAAAAAAACACAATTTTGGCGTTTGGAATTTTTCTTCTTTTATTCTGTAAAGCGTATGGGATAAATGATGTTACAGTTTAATAGACTGGACTTTTACAAAGTGCCGTTAATAATTTTGTGCAACTTTTTATTTTTTTTTATTTGTAAAATGGCAAAAGTGGAGGGATATAAAACTGTAATATATAATTTTTTACTTTAATATTTAGTCCTTCTAGGGTACTTGACCCCTAGGGGGTAACACTGCCTTGTCCTATATACAGCAGTACCATTGTATTAAATAGGATTTTCATTAATTCATTACCTATTACAGCTTTCATAGGCAGGGTGTAATAGGTGTACATGGCAATTTCTGAAGCATGCATGAGGCTTCCTGCTGCCATGACAACCGATCCCACCACCCCCTTGCAATTACATTGCAGGGGCTAGGAGGGTGATCGGCACAGCACCGCCCATTCCTCCATTTTTAACTAGGGGAACCAGTGTTGGATTTCTCAACTACCAGTCTCGGGACCCAAAACATACCGGTCAGAGTTTGAGCAGGAATTTCCTTCAGGTTATTGCACAGGTGGTGTAATCTTAATCGTATAGTGCATTCTTTTAGTGGGAACAACAGTGTTTTTCTGCATTTTTTAAAAAATTTTTTTGCAACATTCACATTTGACACTAAATAACCTGTTAGATTAATTCTACGAGTTATTACGGTAATGAATCTACCTAGTATGTGTAGGGTTTTTTGTGCAATGTATGCTTTTTTTTTTATTACGTATTTTTACACTTTTTGGTTTTTAAGCCCAGGGATAACTGTTTAACTTTTTTTTTTTTACACTTCGTAATCGATTAGTATACTCCTGTATGCTAATACACTAGACTCTGTGTCTGTGTGACACAGGCTGCAGTTAGGGCAGCACACTGTGTGCCCAGACCGCAGGCTAGCTATACAGTACAGACAGCCCTGGGGCTACCATAGGTCCCCAGAGCTGACTGTACAGATGTTCCCCGGGTTTCATCCAGTCACCGGGAGTCCAGATCACCCAATGGTGCAGGAGAATGCCCTTTGGTTATGCCTCAGTCACGGACAACAGCAATCAAAGGGTTAAACGCCGGAGATTGGAGGTTTTCTCCACTTCTCGGTGCTTGCAGAGACTGCTCTAGGAACAGAGTTGTTAGGCCATGTTCACACGGCTTATTTCGCAATGGATTTGCAGCCGTATTTATGGCCGCAAATCCGTTGTGAAATCAGTTACAAACAAGTAACTGGCCGTTTTATATTGATTTTAATGGGAAATACGTGTCGTCGTTCAGACGACACTTATTTCCGTTCCGGATTGCAGCCGCAAAACAGCCGGAAAAACAATGTGCATGTGAATTATTTCCGGACGGATTCACCACCTATAATGAATGGGGATGGTGAATCCGTCGCGGAATCCGTTCCAAATACGTGCCACACTCAGAACGTATTTACGATCGGCAATCCGATGTAAATACGTTCTGAAATAAGCCGTGTGAACATTGCCTTAGGGTGAATTCAAACAGCGTTTATCTGGCATATAGCGGTATATACTGCGCGCGTCACTATACGCCTGGTGTTTTAGAGGTACGCGCTGGCCAGTGTATACTTCTGGCCTGGCCCCCATTCACGTTGGCTTATCATAGCACACAATTGTGCCCCAAAGTATGGTCTGCAAAAACGCCATGTGAACAATACCCTTAACTGCAGTTCTGTTACAAGTGCAGTTCCGGTGCTGGAGGCCACAATACCCCTCTTACAGACGACCTGCAGAGCCCGCCATCAAAAGCCGGCAGACAGACGTTAAGGCCATGTTCACACGGCTTAAAATGGGCCGTATTTCGGTCCATAATTACGCGCCGTAGTGCGCCAATTACGGGCCGAAAACGGCCCATTCATTACGGTAATTCACAGTTCTCATAGAGAACTATGGATTACGTCTCCTCTCCCCGCCCGGCGGGGAGATAATTGACATGTCACTTTCTAGCGGAGTATACGCACCGCTAGCAGTGATTGTCTATGGGCTGGCGAAGTGCCGGCCCCCCGCTCACTACCCCGCAACAACCCCCCCCCCCGCCACACCGCATAATTGCGGGGCGCAAGTAGGCCCCGCAGTTAAGCCGTGTGAAACTAGCCTAAGGAGGTAAGAGGGCCGGTAACAGGAGGTTTAGTAAATACTTATGCTTCGTTTGAAATAACAATTCTGGAGTATCTTTTCTTAAAGGGGTTGTATCATTACATTAAATTGTCTTCAGAATAAGTGGACAGTGAAAACAAGCGACTTTGCAGTTGGATGTCATTTGCAAAGCTGTCTTGTTTTCACTGTCTCCCTTATCTTCGTTTTGTGTAAACACTTTTCCCCAGTGCCGGTCGGATTCCACCTCCTTTCATTTCATTGGCTGACGGCTCTACTAATTTACATTCTGTCTGGCCCCCGATCGGTATTCACGGAAGCGCGCATTCCTGCCTCTCTCACTCAGAATAAGGGGCCGGCAACAATTTCACTCTGCACAGTAAGCAGCTCCACAGTAACCCTGCAGCTGCTTCTACAATCAGAAAACAGCAGAATTGTGCTCAGTGCCTTAATGCTGCTGTGTGTAAACATAGAAAGGAGACAGATCTGTGCTGCCCTGGCTGAGTTCATAGAAGACTGGATTCAACTGTAACAAACCTCCAGCTGTGAGAGAAGAGATCAGTGCTCTGAGTTCATAGAAGACTGTCTAGACTAAATGCATGGCTGTGGTATGTAAACATACAGCTCTTACAAAATAAGACTGCATAGGTAGAGGAACGACACAGTGACATGTGGACTTAGACAGAGAAGGGGGGGGGAGCACACTGACTCAGGAGCGAGTATGAATAGTGAAGGGGGGATGATGTCATCCCCCTTCAGTTAAGAAACACCCAACTGGGAGGGAAAGAAACGCCCCTGGATTTGAAGAGCTGAGAAGCTGAGAGTACAATGAAACACACGAACTGATGAAACGATAAATCCCCTTTAAATCTCAATTTGGTTCCCCTGTTATTCCTCTTAAGAGTTTCATTACCAATTTGTCAATTAGAATCTACAAATTCGGGGGGTATGCCTGTATATTCTGACATTGTCCAATGAGTGCTAACAGAGTCAGTGTGCGCAGGAACACACCACAACTGTTTTACAGAGCATGGTCTTCACAGCCAGCTTCAGCCTCTTCCTTCCTGGTCAGGATGTGGGTGGTTCTACAGCAATGACTAGCATTTCAGCTCTGCTATTCCTAGCTGTTAGATGGACATTGGTGATGGAGGGGTTTAGGCAGAAAAGCACAAGGCTATGGAGCTCTAAAGTGTTAAAATTTGTCAGTAAGGAACATAAACAAGTTCATGTGCTGCTGATAAGACACAGCAAGGTGTGGCATCACCATCCTGGCCAGAGCTGCTAGAGCAGAGAGAGGTGGTCAATAACCGAGGGAAGCTTGGATACAGAAGCAGGAGATGAGAACTGCTCCAACTCTGAAAGAAAGTAAAATCAGAACAGCAATGTATTTGGTAATAGTACTTCTTTACACGTTTAAAGCTAATCAAGGTGGTGAGAATACCCGTTTATGCCGAAGTACCAGACCGCCACATGGACAGGAAGGTAATACAGTCCAGCACATTGAGGTCCTGGAAGTATGACCCCTATTAATTACACTTTGACAGCTGGTCTATAGAACAGTCCATCGATGCTATAAACCAGACCTGGGCAATGTACGGCCCGCTGGCCGCATCCGGCCCTCCAGCCTGTCGATGCGGCTCGCGGCGTACGATGCCCAGGTCTGCTAATAGTAGTGCTGACAGCCCGCCGCGGCCGGGTATTGCTGAGAGGCCGCCGCGGCCGGGTATTGCTGACAGCCCGCCATGGCCGGGTATTGCTGAGAGGCCGCCGCGGGCCATCAGCGCTACTATTACTGGTGAATTTGGCAGCGACGCGATGAACTCCGCTCACCGCGCCGCTGCCTCTCCTGGGCGCACACAGAGTAATAACTCCGTGCGGGCCCAGGAGCTGGAGGCATGATGTCATCACGCCACCAGCCAGGGGAAGCTCCTCGGATAGAAGATGAGCGCGCGCGGCCGGGAAGGAGGTAAGCCAAGGTGAGTATTAGTGTTTGTTATTTTTAATTTTGGTCATAGAACTACAGTATATACCTGCCTGTGCGGAGCCCTAACTATCCATATACCTCCCTTGAGCCCTAATTATCTATATACCTGCTTGTGGGAAGCCCTAACTATCTATATACCTGCCTGAGGGGAGCTATATCTATCTATCTATATACCTGCTTGAGGGGAGCTTTATCTATCTATCTATATACCTGCTTGAGGGGAGCTTTATCTATCTATCTATATACCTGCTTGAGGGGAGCTTTATCTATCTATCTATATACCTGCTTGAGGGGAGCTTTATCTATCGATATACCTGCTTGAGGAGAGCTTTATCTATCGATATACCTGCTTGAGGAGAGCTTTATCTATCGATATACCTGCTTGAGGGGAGCTTTATCTATCGATATACCTGCTTGAGGGGAGCTTTATCTATCTATATACCTGCTTGAGCGGAGCTTTTATCTATCGATATACCTGCTTGAGGGGAGCTTTATCTATCGATATACCTGCTTGAGGAGAGCTTTATCTATCGATATACCTGCTTGAGGGAGCTTTATCTATCTATATACCTGCTTGAGGGGAGCTTTATCTATCTATATACCTGCTTGAGGGGAGCTTTATCTATCTATATACCTGCTTGAGGGGAGCTTTATCTATCTATATACCTGCTTGAGGGGAGCTTTATCTATCTATATACCTGCTTGAGGGGAGCTTTATCTATCTATATACCTGCCTGCGGGTACCTATAGCTATATACCTGACTGACTGAGAGGAGCTGTATATACCTGCCAGACTGAGGGGACATACATCTACATACCTACCTTACTAAGGAGAGCTGTATATACCTGCCTTACTGTGTACCATGAGTAAGGCAGGTATATAGATACATCCCCCAGTAAGTTTCAACAAAAATAATCCCTCCAAAAATGATTTTTTTTCCCCGTTCACTCTATGTTTTTATTAGTCCGGGCCCCCAAAAGCATCGCACTTTCTCATGCGGCCCCATGGGAAAATTAATTGCCCAACCCTGCTGTAAACTGTAAAATACGCATATGGTCAGGCTGCGGAGAGAGCTTTGTACATAGATATTTATTACCGCACAAACACATATCATAGCCTTAAATTGGACCTGTGCCAATCTGATAATGGCAACTATCTTACCAAGTGCCACACAATCTCACAGTGGACGGCCAGCTTTTCTAGTGGTGTCCGTGAATGCAAGAAATATGAAATAATTCAGACGAGGCCTAATAAGCACAAAGCCACACGGATCCCGACGAGCAAATATTTCTCTGAACTCTTGGTTGCAATGTGTTAAATAAGGAGTGCGTGCGTGTGTGTATGTGTGTTTCTTTTTTAGTCATGAGATGTGTTGACACAGCTGATGAAACAGATAAACCTCTGCCAAAGTGTGAATGTGAAGTGTTAGAAGTGCAATACAGCGGGAGAGGGGGCAGCGACTGATGCCGAGATGATATCTAATGTTATAGGCTGAAGAATGCAAACTCCTCTCTACTATTCAATGCCTACTTTGGCAGAAGCCCCCCTCTATTAAAGGTGGGGCCATAATGAGGAACAGGAATACCAAAATACTGCATGACTGTGCCAGGCATGTCAGGGATTGAGCAATTCACAGAAAGGAGGTGTGTACAAGTGAGCCACAACCACCGAATGCAAATACACTACTTCCCTCTCAGGAAGAAACCGAGATTTCACCATAAAACTAAAATATCCATAAAAGTCATGAGTCGTCGCATCTGCAGAACACAAAGAAGTTTCACTGATCTTCATAGATTTCTACGTCATATTTGTCATTGCCTAGCAAGGATAGAGCAATATTGGCTTGACTAATATTCCTTTTTGCTTCCCAAAGATTCAGTGAATCAGAAGTAAATTGAGGATTTGTTACAACCTATAGAGGGCGCAGTGAGCTTCCCAGCTCCTTTCCCATAATGCCTTGTGAAATGCAGATGCTTAGTAGTGGGCTAAAAGGCAATCAAAACACTACACACCTTAACTGGTGCTATCCAGAAGGAGAGATGTTCCCCTTCTCTCAGCCACTCATTGTCTCCCACCCAGTCAAGCCAGTATCACTCTGCTCTACACTGATGAGGGGCAAAACCCCGAAACGGCGTATGTAGATGAGCGATATCGGCTTGACTAATATTCCTTTTTGCTTTTCAAAGATTCAGTGAATCAGAAGTTAATTGAGGATTTGTTAAAACCAATAGAGGGCGCAGTGAGCTTCCCAGCTCCTTTCCCATAATGCCTTGTGATATGCAGATGCTTAGTAGTGGGCTAAAATGCAATCAAAACACTACACACTTTAACTGGTGCTCTCCATAAGGAGAGATGTTCCCCTTTTGTCAGCCACTCCTTGCCTCCCACCCAGTCAAGCCAGTATCGCTCTGCTCTACATTGATGAGGGGCAAAACCCGAAACGGTCGTATGTAGATGAGCAATATTGGCTTGACTAATATTCCTTTTTGCTTCTCAAAGATTCAGTGAATCAGAAGTAAACTGAGGATTTGTTACAACCAATAGAGGGCGCAGTGAGCTTCCCAGCTCCTTTCCATAATGCCTTGTGATAGCAAGGATAGAGTCACATAAAGAGAATGCTCAAAAATACGAGCGTATTTTAAAGGAAAACAAACCTAATATAGACACACTCACTTCATGAGTTTTGATTCATTTAGACAGAAAAAGAATACAAACGTGATTTGGTGACATTTTTGCAATCCTCATTGACCACCACTGTAAAATTACATGGTTTACGCAGCAAAAAGTAGCAAACACCTCAGTTTGTTTTTTTGCTTTTACATAGTATGTATTGCTTCACACATCATGTAAAAATATGCGCCATGTGCCCAGCAATTATTATTGGTTATTTTATGTTGAAGCGCCATTAAAGGTTTTTTTGCCACCATGTAATGTTGACGTGGGATCCTCCAAAATGGGTATTTAATCACTACAGCATTGCTCAGTCCCCCTTAGTTTCCTGAAAGTTTACATTAGACATGACCAGGACACTGACAGGAGCTGATCTGGCCGCGCTTGCATGTTTGCACCTTATCTGAAGACAGGGAACATGAAGGAGCTTGCAAGGGGCTGGGGAGAAAGTGCAGTGTGTGAGTCTGTCTGCTGTATAGAGAATCCACTAATTGTAATGTATTTGAGTAAACTTTGCAGACACTCCCTGGTTCTTCACTCTCTGCTCACCCCCCTCCCTCTCACCCCTGCAGCTAGTTCATGACTCTGCATACTTTGTTTATCTTCTCTCCTGAGCAGATAAGAGGTAAGGAACTCACTTCATGGCAAAACCCCTTTAATTCCAGGACACTGTACGTTCAAAGGGGGGTTTACATACATAAGACAAAACAAAATATAATGGCAACACTAAATGGCTAACAACTACAGAGGGAGAGATAACCCTGTCCTTGAAGGCTTACGATCTACAAGGGAGGAGGACTGAGACAGGAGGTGAGGAGCAGACATGTTTGTGGGGTGGTGTAGTGGCAGCGGGGTTATTGTAGATTGTGGCTATCCTGAAGAGATTGGTTTCCAGGTCACTTTTGAAGCTAAAGGTGGCTGAGAGCCTGATGTGTTGGGGAAGTTCCGGAGTATGGAGGAAGCACGGGAGAAGGAAAGCAGAGAAGAAGGTTCTGGAAGAAGCAAAGACTGCATGATGGGAGGTATCTGAAGATTATTGCAAAGATGAATAGGAGGGACAGGTTCTGGAGAGTCTGATGTCTCATGGTTAGTAACGTGAACTGAATTTTCTGAGCAATGGGTAGCCAGTGAAGGCAGAGAGAGGCAGAGGAGGAACGAGGAGAGAGTTGGATCAACCAGACAGAGAAATAAAGGATGGATTCAGAGGGAGTAAGAGAGATATTGACATGGGCTACTATTTTTGCAGTGTTAAGGGTCCATTCCGGTATTTGTCCGGTTCGTGTGCAGCGCACACGGCCGTGGTGGCCATGGGCGATTAGCGGAGAAAAGCCCTCCCACTTCACATTGAGATGTTCAGAAACCGTCCGAAAACCGGACGGAAGAATGAACATGCACAATGCTTTTCGGGTGGCCGGCGGATTAAAAAAAAAACGCTGGGCGGAAAACCCGTGCAGTGGGGCCTGCTGCACGGGTTTTCCATAGAGCCCCATGTAAAAGTTTGTGGCCGGTTTTTAAGACTGTTTGCAAAACCACAAACCGTCTGAAAAACCGGCCGCAAACCTGTGCAGTGGGGACAAGCCCTAAAAATGTTTCATCACCACAATGATTAGTTTTTAACATGTAAGGGAAGGTAAATAAATACTATGACCAAATACATTGCTGTATTGATTTTGCTTTATTCAGGAGATAAAGAAGATTTTATCTACTACTAGTGTATACAAGCTTTTCTTGGTTACCGTCCGCCTCTCTCATCTGATTGCTTCAGCTGCCCTCCCTAAGCATGGTGAGTTACTCCCTCCTGAGTTTTATCTCTAGCAAACGAGCTTAAATATTACAAACCTCTTCCATTCATATTACTAACAGGAATAGGCAGGAATAGCAGAGCTGATATGCCAATCATTGTTTTAGAACCACTTACAACCTGAACAGGAAGTGCGAGTCTGAAGCTAGCTGTGGCTTTGTGAAACAACATGGCAAGTTAACCCATTTAAGCAATGAGAGGATATGAGAAATATTTTTACAGGTGGAGGCAGCAGGCAGAGGTAAGGGATTGGATGTGTGGTTTGAAGGACTGGAAGGCGTCAAAGGTTATCCGAAGGCAGCGGATTTGAAGGACCCGTGTAGAACCATTGACTGTCATAGAAGGATCGGGGGCTCGTGAGGGGAAATAAATTGGGATAGCAGAAAGATGATGAATTCAGTTGTCTCCATGATTAGTTTGAGGAGGTGGGAGGAGGAGTATATGGATGATAGACAATCTGGGATCCTGAAGAGCCGAGAGTTTTTATCTGGACCAGAGATGTAAAATTGGTGTCATTAGCACACGTGGTACTGAAAGCTATTTGATGCATAAGGAAATTTTTCATGTATATTTTTGGCATGCATATCTATATGTAAAACACACATAATAATAATGTTAGTGCAAATCTGAAGCCAATGCACAGCAAACTTCACATATGTAGTGTGAATATTTTGCAGGGATATATCACCAATTTTATCCCTGCTAAAATAAAAGGAGCAGAATTCACAATTTAAGACATTTTAAGCATGCAACAAATATACACAGCATGTGGATGAGATGTATAAAACCTCATTTCCTTGCCTGCTAGAGCAATCTGCTTAAGATTTTACCTACGCAATATTAAACACAAAATCCTCCACTTTCTTGTACGAGGCGAGTTCACCCTAAAGGAAGGGGCTCTCTCATAAAAAACATTCTTTATCCTGGATAGGTAATGAACTCAGGACCTCCACCAATCACTAGTACTGGGGATCCTGTGAGAAGGAATTACCGCAACAGCCAAGTATATTCCAGCTCATGCCACCACCTTGAAATGCCACAAGCCATAGCATAGAGTTTTCTGGAGTGCCCCCCTTGCGGAGGACAGCACAAGCTAGTGTCAGACCTGCTGTTTCCAATGCTGTGTCCCTTATTCTGTAAGATGCTGCAGTTTTAGAGCATTTACCCCTCAAATCTTAATCATGAGCAGGTGTTAGCCCCGCCCACCTAAGGCTAGCCCCACCCACTGGCAGTTATTCACATGGTTCTACCTATTCAAAGCAATTTGAGCATTAAATACTCTAAGGGTATGTTCACATGGTCAGATTTTGGTGCACATTTCGCATTGTATTTGCACTCTAATACTGGCGAGCTGCGCGCCGAAAGTACACTTATCCACCGTTCTCATAGAGAACTATGGATTATGCCTCCCCTCCCCGCCCGTACAATACGTACGTATTGGGGAAATAAGTGACATGCTGATCAGCACGACTCCCAAACACCCCGCGTAATTGTGGGGCATACTGTACGCCCCGCAATTACACCATGTGAACATAGGCTAAAACTCTTGCATCTTACAGAATAAGGGACACAGCGCTGGAAACAGCTGGTCTGACACTAGCTTGTGCTGCCCTCAGCAAGGGGGCATAATCTATGACAGGTTCCCTTTAATGGTGATGGTTTGGTCTCCCATGTCTGACAAACTTACTTTGATTTATGCTAAAATTTTGGTGTAAATTTTAAAAGAAACCTACACCAGCTCATGGAACACAGAAAACCTCAGCAGATGCACCAAATTTTTTAAGAGGTTTTTTTTCATCTTCCTTCAACGTATTGTAGATAAAGAACGTCACAGGAATTACCTCCTGTATGTTTGTCAGCAATTAAAAGCGTTGTAAATTTTTTGGTCCTTTTTTTTGTCTAACCCTGTTTTTAAATATGTTTGGAATACACGCTCCTTTCAGAAGCTGTGGAGATCACTGGAGTCACCTTTGGGTCAGGTGGTGCCTTACATATTTTCTGCTGAGGTCTCATACATTGGCCCTGTGGTTAGTTTATTTCATTTCACTCCTACGACATACAGCAGGTACCACATATACGCGGAGCTGGAAATTGTAGTGGCCGCAACAAGCATACCTGGGACAATTACCCTCTGCATGGACAATGGGTTTTAGACCATATATAAATAAGTCCAACTATTGATAATAGATTAGACTTTTTAGGGTGACAACCACCTCTCAAGGGCAAACTCCTCTCCATAAATACAAACTAGAACAACATCAGAGGCCGAAGAGTGTATAGTTCAAAAATTACAAATACATCTTTATTGGTGACATACATAAAACAACAATCATTATTAAAAAATAGGCATATCAAGGAGTCCAAAAAAACTAAAAGCATATGTTAATTCCATATCATGCACAAGGTATATAGATCTAAGTATATATGGGGTACTCCAAAAGTACTGAAGGCAGCATCTATGGGTCAAAAAATATCACATATGAATAAATAATGCGAGTGGTATAGAGAGTATCAAAGTATCAATGACCCATAGGTAAATAGCTGCACATGAAAGTGTAAGTATACCTCAGAAATAAAGGAGGTCCCAGCATAAGGGAATACACGCTCCTTTCAGAAGCTGTGGAGATCACTGGAGTCTCCTTTGGGTCAGGTGGTGCCTTACATATTTTCTGCTGAGGTCTCATACATTGGCCCTGTGGTTATTTTTTTATTTCATCCTACGACATACGAGGTACCACAAAACGCGGGCGGGAATTGTGGGGCCGCAACAAGCATGCCTGGGACAATTACCCTATGCATGGACAATGGGTTTGTAGCTGTAGCAGAGAAGGGAGAGGAATTTAGACATTGGGTTTTCTGTGCAGACAGCTCCTAGTGTGCTACAAGCTGGGAAGGGTAGTTTTCAGTGCGAGGCTAAAACCACTGGCACACCCCAGACCAAGGCACAAGCACATTAAGCTTTCAGTCTCAATTGGTTGTATCTGGACATATATCGTGGTGGAGCCACAAGGATCTACAGGGCAAATGTAGTCTATTTCCCAATCATTTACGCTTAAAAGGGGTTTTGCCAGGATGTGCCTTATCTGCTAAGAAGCAGATGTGCTGAGCTGAGAGATCAAAGACACGCCAGAGAAACGGGCAGTGCATAAGGATGGTGAAATTTTCACTCAAATAACAAACTACAACTAGGGGGTTTCTTATACAAAAGACAACACCTTTTCCAACCCTTGAAACTCCTTCTGTTTCTGCATAATAAAAGCAGGATCTATCAAATAATCACAACAACTAGGGGATTCTGTATAAAAAACCAACATTTTTTTTACCGGTGCCTTGAAAGCTTCTTCACCCCTTTTTTCATCAGATAAAAGTGTTTTCTGCGCAACCCCGGCCCCGCAGCTGCCATCGTATCTAATAGAAGTTTTTAATAACTAAGGGGCAGGTAAGGCAGCCTGTAGTCTCTCAGGGTGCAATTTTTGTTACAATTTTTTTGAAAAAATGATTTAAAAACCCCTTTAAGAACCCACTCAACATTACATCGTGGCAAAACCCCTTTAAGTGCAGGACACAAAAGTGTGGTAGGAAAAAAAACTACATAGACCACACTTTAGTGTCTGGCGCATAAAGCATAAATGACTGGGAAATAAAGCATAGTCCAAAGGAGACTACATTTGTCCCATAGAGCCCGATACTTTGAAAGAGGTATACTGTTATCTCAAATAACACCACGTTTTCAGTATCTGTTGTTTAGAAGGGCTAAAAGCCGCTCAGAGCGTGGAGTAAGATACAAACGAACATTTTGATACAAACCTTTTCTACTTTGTCAGGAAAAAGAAACAGTTTGCGAGGTTTGCTGTTTTAGGCTATGTTCACACAGCTTATTTTGGGACGTATCTTGCCCCGTATACGGGACGAGATACGTCCCAGTCATTACGGTAATCCACAGTTCTCATAGAGAACTGTGGATTACGGCTTCTCTCCCTGCTCGCATAATACGACGAGCAGGGAGAGAAGTGA
Source organism: Phyllomedusa bahiana (assembly GCA_025379985.1). NCBI lineage: Eukaryota > Metazoa > Chordata > Amphibia > Anura > Hylidae > Phyllomedusa > Phyllomedusa bahiana. Next base: position 342,098 of record JAODAL010000032.1, read on the forward strand.
CATGTTAATTACTAGCGGTGAATACGCGCTGCTAGTAATGAATGTCTATGGGGCCGACCGGCGGGCTACCGCCCCCCCTCCCCCGATCACATGGCGTAATTGCGGGTGAAATACGTCCCCGCAATTACACCGTGTGAACATAGCCTTAGGGTATGTTCACACAGCGTCTTACATCCGTATGAACATACGCTTTTCAGATGCGCCTCTGGGACAGACATGTAAATTCTTTGAAAGACGGACATGACAGGCGCGATGGAAACACGCAGCGGAGATCTCTCATGTGAACGCCGCTGCATGTTCCTCATTGCGGGCAGTGATAAAATCACTGCTAAATGTTAGATGCGTCACTGGTTCCGTTCTGTCGGTCCCAGAGACGCATCAGAAATGCGTATATTCACATGGATGCAAGACGCCGTGTAAACATACTCTTAGGGCAGCGTTTCTCAATTCCAGTCCTCAGGGCCCACCAACAGGTCAAGTTTTCAGGATTTCCACAGCATTGCACAGATGATATCATTATTGTCAGTGCATTCTGCACAGGTGATATCATTATTGTCAGTGCATTCTGCACAGGTGATATCATTATTGTCAGTACATTCTGCACAGGTGATATCATTATTGTCAGTACATTCTGCACAGGTGATATCATTATTGTCAGTGCATTCTGCACAGGTGATATCATTATTGTCAGTGCATTCTGCACAGGTGATATCATTATTGTCAGTGCATTCTGCACAGGTGATATCATTATTGTCAGTGCATTCTGCACAGATGATATCATTATTGTCAGTGCATTCTGCACAGGTGATATCATTATTGTCAGTACATTCTGCACAGGCGATATCATTGTCAGTGCATTCTGCACAGGGGATATCATTGTCAGTGCATTCTACACAGGTGATATCATTATTGTCAGTGCATTCTCCACAGGTGATATCATTATTGTCAGTGCTTTCTGTGAGAGATCCTGAAAACATGACCTGTTGGTGGGTCTTGAGGACTGGAGTTGAGAAACACTGCCTTAGGGTATGTTCTTAGACGTTTTGGATCCGTTTTCTACCAGAAGAAAAGTGCATCCAAACTGCATCCCAAAAAACGTATCCAAAAACACAGCTGCAGATGCTTTTTTGGATGCTTTTTGCACTCGTCTTTTCTGATCCGCTTTTCAATGCCTTTTCTTTCAAATCAATTATCTATTAATTTAACCTATTCCATGACCAAATACACCCTTTTGACCTTGTGTCAATCAATTTTCAATTAATGATTTAACCTGATCCTACTAACCCTAAATAATGTTTAATAATTATTAACTGCCAATTAATAATCATTAACTATTAATAATTACCTATTAATAATTAATGATTAATAAGTAATATAATGATAATAAAATAATTAATTATTAATATTTAAAATAATTGTTAAGTAATAATAATTATTAATGATTATTAATAAGTAATTACATAATACTTAATACATACTTAATTAACAATTAATAATATAATATATATAATATATATAAATATTGTACACAGACATATAAATTTTAATCCAATGTGTTTTTCGGATGTGCTTTTAGTATCAAAAGAGTATCCCAAATGTACCCAAAAGTGTGCTGCGCTTTTAGATCCTTTTTCAGGCTCCAAAAGTGCACTCCATTGTTTCCTTTGGGGATTTCACTTGTGTAGAATGCAAGTAGAAATGACAAGTCAATTCTTAAAAGGGAAACTGAAAAGCGCATAAAAAAAGAACAAGAAAAAGGGCGCATCGGAAAACACTCTCTGAAGGGGCGATGCGTTTTTACTTTGGGGAAACAATGTAAACCCAAACGCACATTGTTAAAATACTTTTTTTTGGATCCTTTTTTGCTTGCAAAAACGGATCCAAAAGGACCCAAAAAATTTTTTTGTGAACATCCCCTTTTACAGTTTTGCAGAAAAAGAAATTAAAGACTGCAGGGAATTTTACTTCGGGTTCATTTTGGGGGTTTTCCCCATTTTTTTTTTTATAAATGCCCTGCTTCATCTTTTAAATTATAAAATTTCACATGCAAAGGGAATTTTCGGGGCACCACAACATTATGTATTACACACAAAGCATGAACAATTAATGTGCTCTCCTCCTACCTATGCCACGAATGTAACATAGAAACATAATGTGAACAGATCTCTAGCCAACCCCAAAAACCCCCTCGGGGAAAAGGGAGAAAAAAAAAACCTTAAAAAGGGCCCGCCCCCACTGAAACGGTTTTCCACCTGGTTTTACAAAAGGTTTTGGGTTTTTGACAACCGTCTTAAACCGAGTTCAACTTTTAAAAGGGACATTAAGGGAAAAATTCATTCCAGTGGCCCCACTGCAAAATTTTTTCCGGGCCGAAACAATTTTTTCACACCCCGGGGGTTCTAAAAAACATAGCAAAAAAATTTTTCATTTCTGCTGCCCATTTTTCCGGCAGAATATGAACATTTTTAATGCGAAGGGGGGGGCCCTTTTCCCTCCGAAAAACCACAGAGAAAAGCCGCCCCCTGGGGGCCGTGGGGAAAGGGACGAAAAAAACGGGTGCAAATACGGGTCAGGATTTTCCGCCCCGGTATTTGAAATAGGCGGGTTTGAATGGCCAAAAAGGGTGCTTCACAGGGTTTTTTTTTTTTTTATTTGATTTTGATGCGTTTTTTTTTTGCAAAAAGGGGCACAGAAATTTAAATGCGGGAACTTTAAACTGCACAAAAAACCATAAAAAAACCACGGGGTGTAAAAGCCCCCTAACAAAAAAAGGGCCTCCCCGCCCGGGAAATTTAAAGGGTCGGTTAAAAACAAAAAATATTAAAAAATTTCCCTTTTTTTATTAGATATCAATCGTCACAACCCCTCCAAAAAAAAAAAGAGGGAAGCGAAGGTACAGATCAGCCCCTTGGGAGCAAAAAACCCAAACAATAAAAAATGTAAGTAAATATATAAACAAATGTCAGGAAAAAAACGACAAAAAAAATAACCGCAAAATACAAAAAAAATTTATACCAGACAAAAATATAACATAAACAAATGAAAGGGCCAATATAACCCTTTAATACATAACATGTAACGGGGGAATACAAGTTGGCATGAGGGTATGTGATATATATCACACACACATATATATATATACAAACAAAATTTAAACAATAATATAAACCCCTAAAATAAAAATACCTACATAAAAAACCCCACATAAAAACCCCCCTATAAAAAACACAATAATACCCCCCCTTAAAAAAATTTAAACCCATAAAACCAATAAAACCAAATTAACCCCAACATAAATAAACCAAAAATTTTTAACATAAAAATTTTAAAACCCCACAATTAAACATCCCAAAATAAACTTTTAAAATAAATACCCATAAAACACATATATAAAAAACAAACACCCCCTATATATAAAATATAAATAAAAAAAACCCCAAAAAAAAGAAAAAAAAACACTATAAAATACAAATAAATAATACCCCCACAAAAATTTTAATAAAAAATAAATAAATATCCACCACTAAAAAAATTATTAATATCCCCAATAAAAAATAAAACACACTTATAATAACATAAAAAATACAGATATCCCCCTACATACGAATTTAAAACCCCACAATATATAAAACACACACATAAAATTTTAAACACCCCCCCAAAATATATATACACACACCCCCCTAATATATAAAAAATTTCCACACTATAAATATAAAATAACCCCACACCTAAATTTATAAAATATAACACTATATATAAATAAAAAAACCCCCACCCCACAATAAAAATCCCCACACAAAAATAATCCACACCACACCCATATAAAAAACCCACACAATAAATACACACACTTAATATTACACAAAAAAATATATATATAAAACCACACACACACCCCATATATATAATATAATAAAAATATATACACCACAACTAATATATAAAATATATATAAAAAATATCCCACACCTACACACAAAATTATTAAATTATATAACACACCCACACAAAAATATATAAAACACCCACAAATTTTAATAAATACACCCCACACAAAATCCCACATATATAAACATAATAACACACACACATTTTTTAAAACCCCCACACACCTATATACAAAAAATTCCCTATATTTTACCCACACACATATATATAAAACACCACATAAAAAATATACATATATATACACACACACCCCATATAAATATATACATAAAAAACACACACACATAAAATATATAAAAAATATACAACACACAATAAAAAATATACATATATACAAACAAAACATATATAAAAAACATATATACCCCCCAAAACACTTATATATATACATATATCCACACAAAACATTTTTAAATATAAACTTATATACACACACCCAAATTTTATATATAATACATTTATCACACACACATATATATAAATATATATATACATAAATACCCCAACCCCACATATATATAATATACATTTTACACACACACCCATAAATATATATATACACACCACACATATAATAAATACAAAAATACACACACACAAATAATAATATAAACATACATAATCCCACACACACATTTTAAATTTTATATATAAAATATATACACACATATATAAACACACACACACACCCATATAAAATATAATATAAAAAATCACACATAAATATATCCAACACCCACATAAATATAATAAAAATTATAAATATACACACCCCACACACACAATTTTAATATAAAACATATATATATACACCACACACATATATATAAATACATATATATAAAAAACACCCCACCAAAATATTTTAATAAGGGGTTGGGGTGTGTTTTAAATGTATATTAAATAAAATAATATATATTGTGTGTGTGTGTTAAAATTTTAATAAAATATAGGGTGTTTTAAATAAAATATAAAAATTTTATAGTGTGTGTATTTTAAAAACCTATATATATAGTTTTTGGTATATAAAATATATATAAAAAATATATAAAAATTTTATAAAATATATATAGTGTTTTTTGTATATATATATATTTAAATATATAAAGGCAAATATAAAAATAATAAATTTTTTAAAAGTGTTTGAGAAACCCAACACACACCACACAAAACCCTATAATAAAAAAAATATAACCCCCCACCCACACATATATATATATATATATATAAAATAATATATATCCACACATCCACCCCCACACACTTTATTTTAATTTATATTATACAAAAAAATACAAAACACACAAAATAAAATTAAAAATATAATAAAACCCATACACACACCCCCACATATATATATATAATTTTTAAAACCAATATAAACAACAAAACACATATATATAAATAAAAAACAAAATATAAATACACACACACACACACACATAAAAATAAATACACACACCCCTTTAAATATATATACAAATATAAAAAAACACCACATATAATATAAATAATATATACATATATATACACACAACACCCCTAAAATATATAAATCCCTACACACACACACATAAAAATATAAATCCCCCATACACACATTAAATATTTTTAATAAACACTACACACATATTTTTAAAATTTTATATATTATTATAAAAAAAAATATAGTGGTGTAATAAAATATAAAAATATATAAAAAATAGTGAGTGGATAAAAAATTAAAATAAGGGTGAAAAAAAAAAAAAAAAGAGGTTTAAAAACCCCCAAAAAAAATTTTATAAAACAAAAAAGGGGGAAATATATAAAATATAGAAGGGGAAAAAAAATAAAAATATAAAATACAAAGGGGAAAAAAGAAGGGAAAAAAAAAATATATAAAATACATTTTAGGAAATTTATAAAAACACACACACCCCACAAAAAAACACACACCCTATAATATAATATAAAAAAAAAAAACCCCCCCCCCCCCAAAAAAATCTAAAAAAACACACACACACAAAACCCCCACAAAAAATAAACACACCCCCCCCCCCCCAAAAAAAATAAAAAAAAAAAAAAAAAATAAAAACCCCACACCCCAAAAAAGAAAAAACCCCACACACAATTTGGAAAAAAAAAACAAAACCCCCACACCCCCCCCCCCAAAAAAAAAAAAAAATAAAAACAAAACCCCCCCCAAAAAAAACCCCCCCCACACAAAAACAAAAAAAAAAAACCCCCCCACACACAAGTAAAAAGAAAAAAAAAAAAAATAACACCCCCCCAAAATTTAAAAAACAAAAAATAAAAAAAAAAAAAAATTTTAAAAAAAAATACACCCCCCCCCAAAAAAAAAACCCCCCCCCCCAAAAAACCCCAAAAATAAAAAAACACCCCCCCCCAAAATATAAAAAAAATTTTCCCCCCACAAAAATAAAAAAATTTTTTTAAAAAAAACAAAAAAACCCCCCACACCACACAATAATAATAAAAAAAAAAAATAATCAAAACACCCCAAAATAAAATTTTTAAAAAAATCCCCCCCATTTAAACACAAAAAAAAACCCCCCCCCACCCCCCCTTAAAAAACCCACAAACTAAATTATTAAAATAAACAAAACCCACCCACAATTTTAAACACAAAAAATATATAAAAAATCCCAACACACCCACACACCCTATAAACATTTTACCCACACAAAAATAAATATATTTTAATATTATTATACCCCCACCCCTTTTAAAAAATTATCCCCACACCCCAAATATATAAAATTTAAAATATACCCCACCACACCCCCACTATATAATAAAATATTTATAAAATACACACACCCACCCCAAAAATTTATATAAAATATTAATATTATATATATAAAAAACAACAAAAATAAAATCAAAAAAACAAAAATTTTATATAAATAAAAATCCACACACACACCCACACTATTATAAAAATAAAATAAACCCCACACCCCCCCCAACACACAATATATATATATCCCACACAAAAACCACAATATATAAACATAAACCCATATATATATATATATATATATATATATTAAAACATACACACCCCCGCCACTTTATTAGGTACCCCAAAGCAAAGTAAGGGTTTTGGGGCCCCCCTTTTTGCCTTGAGAACTCCCTCTTTTCTTCGTGGCATAGTTTCCACAAGGTTTGAAACCCGATGCTAAATTTGGGTCCCCAAGGGGGCCCCCAAAGAGTCCCAAGAAAAAAAACTCCCCACCCCAAAGAAAACCACCACCACCCGCCTAAAACCGTTGATAAAAGGGCCCGGTTTGGATCCATCTTTCATGTTGTTGACCCAAAATTCTGACCCAACCATCCGAATGTTGAAACCCAGAAATCGGGGACTCAGAAACCCAAACCCCAACTTTTTTTTTCCAAATCTTCTACGTCCAATTTCATGCTTGGGAAAATTTGGAGCCTTTTTTTTCCTGTTTTTAGCGGAAAAAAATTTTTGGGGGCCACCCGGTGTGGTCTTCTGCTGCGTACCCCAAATCTGCCTCAAAGTTCCCCGGGACTGTGCTTTCAAAGAGGGCCTTTTCTGCCTCCCTTGGTTGTAACGGGGCTATTTGAGTCACTGGTTTTCTACCCGTCGAACCAGTCTGCCCCCTTTTCTCCTTTGCCCTCTGGCATCAACAAGGAAATTTCCGCCCACGGGACTGCCGCTCACTGGTTTTTTTTTTTTTTTCCGGGACCATTCTCTGTAAACCCTAGAGAGGGTTTGTCCCGGAAAAACCCGGGAGATCAGAAAGTTTCTGAAATTTTCCCAAAAAAGCCCTTCGGGCACCAACAACCATGCCATTTTTCAAAGGCACTAAAAATAAACCCTTTCCCCCCATACGGGATGCTCGTTTGAAATTGGGGAGGAGATTTTTCCCTTTACCATGTCTACATGCCTAAATGCACTGAGTTGCCGCCATGTGATTTGGGTGAATTTTAAAAAAAAGTTTTTAACGACAGTTGGCCCGGGGAAACCCAATAAAGTGGCCGGTGAGTTATAATTAAAAAATTCTGTTCTAAAAAACTATTTTTTTATTTCATAAAATGTAATTACATGTACTTATTTAGGACTATTCCTTTAGTCTGAAAGGGCCCTAAAAACCCAATTTTCCCTTTGGGGAACCCCCCGCTTTGATTTGGCTCACCTGCCTGTCTTTTTTTCGGCCCCCAGAGTTCCCGACCTTTTAAATTTTAGCCGGGGATTTTAAGTGTTTTTTCCCGAGGCGGTTTTCCCCGTCCCCCACTTAGCCCTGTCCCCCCGGCAAAGGGTTTTCGGCAGGGGGTTTTACCGGTTTTTCGGTTATTCGAAACCCCCTAAAAAACGGCCGAAAAAGAAACACAAATTTTGCTCTATGGAAAACCCGTGCAGGCAGTCCCCCCTTCACGGGGTTTTTTCCCCCCCCGTTTTTGGGCGCCGGCCCGGGAAAACAAATTTAACATGAAATATCTTCCCGCCGGGGGTTTCCGGCCCGGAAAATTTTGCTGCTAAAGGGAGGGGGGAGGGCCCCCTTTCTCCGCTCATCGCGGAGAAAACCGCCCCCCCGCGGCCTTTGGGACGGGGCGAAAACAGGGGCAAATACCGGGCCCGGGAAACCGGCCCCTTTTTTGTTCCCCGTTCCTTTTAAACCCCGCCCTTTTAAAGGGGTTTTTGGGCCAAAAACGATTTCCTCACCTTTAAAAGGGTGATACTCCCCTCTTTTGGGCCCTTTAAAAAAAGGGGTTTTTTTTTTCTGTGTTTACAAAAACAAAAGTGCCTCCCCATGAAGTCAACCAAAAGCACCTCCCAAGCACACTCCTAAGCTGATATTCATCCTTTGTTGAGCAAAAATTTTTTGGTAAAAACTGGATAACTGTAAGTACAACCACTCTACAGGGGTTTTGTTTTTCTTCCCCCTTTAAAATAAAAAACCCCCCCCCAAACCTTGTAGTGAACAACCCCCCTTTTAAAGGGTAGGTTTCCCTTTTAAAGCCCCCGTCAGGGCCCAGGGCTCCACTTTCACACAAAAATTTAGTTTTTTTTTTTAGCAAATTTTTGTTTTCCCAAAAAATTTCCCGAAAAAACAACGGAAAACAAGTCCCATAGACTTTAAAAACATCCTGTAATCTCCAGTTTTTCTTCTGCTTTTTTTTTTGAAACCCTGGTTTTTAAAAAAATCAGAACAGGGCAAAAACATTTACTATTGGATCTATGTAAAAGTCTACTTTTTTTTTTTCTTTTTTTTTTTCGCCCCCTTTTTTTTTTTTTTGCAAAAATGGGACACAAAATTAAAAAAGCGTGCATTTCTGGCCCAAAAAAAAAACAAAAAAAAAAAAAAAAAAAAAAAAAAAAAAAAAAAGAAAAAAAAAAAAAAATAAAAAAAAAAAAAAAAAAAAAAAAAAAAAAAAAAAAAAACCTTAAAAAAAAAAAAAAAAAAAAAAAAAAAAAAAAAAAAAAAAAAAAAAAAAAAAAAAAAAAAAAAAAAAAAAAAAAAAGAAAAAAAAAAAAAAAAAAAAAAAAACCCCACAGTTTCTGTAAAAAAAAATTGATGAAAAAAAAAAACCTTTTTTTTCCTACAAAAATGACTGAAAAACCATAAGGAAAACCCCAAAAGACCCCCCGTAGCAAGGGGTCCATAAGGCAACATTGGTTTTTGAAACATGAAAAAAATCCGAGTCACCTCTGATACGGAGACTCCCAATGGAGGCAGAGGTGAACCTGGCCTAAAATACAAAATTTTTAAACACGGGGACCAAAAACCTCAATCTCTACAACAGGGAGGGCCCCCCCAATCTAAATCAAATTTTAGATGGGGGCAGAGACAAAAACCTGAGTCCCCCGTCAAAGTAAAGAACCCTTCCAGCGCCACTGAAATTTAAAACAAGGCTCCCTTTGTGGGCTACAATTTTCCCCGGCCCCCCCTCAAACTTTTTTGACTTTCAGTCCTTTCTTCATATAAAGGTAATATCCAGTCAGCAAGTTCTTGCACTCTGTTCCGCTGCATGACCCTTTTACTGCACAGATCCTGCAGGGGGGGTTTTTTCCTGAAAAGTTGACTCACCAAGGGGGAAATTGTTTAAGACTTAATGTGCCCCCACAAAGTGAAAAACTTTATGACTTTTCTGGGAAAGGGGCCCCCCCCAAAGGGGGTGTTTAAAAAAAAACTACTAAAAATGAATGCAGGGGCATGAAGGGTGTTACAAAGGGAAATTCAAAAAATTTATTGCCCGCGTAAAAATCCCCATTGTTTAGAAAAACAAAACCCCCATTTCATGGACCCGCAAACATCACATTTTCTGCAAAATTGGGTTGTGTTTTACACTCAGGCCAACCCCTACACTAAGAAACACAAAAGTAAACAAAACCTGTACCAATGATCAAAAATGCATAGGGAAAAACTAAAAAAAACACAACCACAATCTTTCTATTCCCTATTTCAAGTGCTTAAATACTGCAAATACACAAAGCACATTCATAGGTCCTAATGTACATTGCAATTCCCTGTGCACCGCACAGAATCCCAACAGAAAAGGGCTTCTAAGAGGGGTGTAAAGTGTGCAAACTGCAGATACCCCCATATGTATGCCAATTGCAGATACTCTGATAATAGTGCTCAACTGCAGATACCCCCATATTTATGTCCCAAATTTCAGATACCTGATAATAGTGCTTTAACCCGGGAGATACCCCCATATGTATGCCAATTTCAGATACTCTGATAATAGTGCTCAACTGCAGATACCCCATATGTATGCCAATTGCAGATACTCTGATAAATTTCTCAAATGCAGAACCCCTCAAAATGTGGGGGCAACTAATTATACCCCCAGGGAAAGTGCGGCAACTACATATACCCCCAGAATAGTTTCGGCAACACATAACCCCCAGAAAGTTGGGGCAACACATATACCCCCAAATAGTGGGGGCAACTACATTTACCCCCAAAAAATTTCGGCAACTAAAAATACCCCCCCAAAAAAGTCCAAATACATAAAACCCCCAAAATAGGGCGGGAAACTAAATATACCCCCAAAAATGCGGGCAAAATAACATATACCCCCAGAATAGTGCGGCAACTACATATACCCCCAGAATAGTGCGGCAACTACATATACCCCCAAAATAGTGCGGCAACTACATATACCCCCAAAAAAGTGGCGGGCAAAAAATTACCCCCAAAAAAATGCGGGAACTACATATACCCCCAAAATAGGGGCGGCAACTACAAAAATAACCCCCCAAAAAAGTCGGCAAACCTGATTCCCCCAGAACAAGTTCCAACGCTGATACCCCCAGAACAAGGCCAACTGCTGATACCCCCAAAAAAAGAGTGCCCCAAATGGGAGAAAAGACCCCGAAAAGGGGGGCCCAACTGCAGATTTAAACCCCAAATGGGGGTGCAAAATGCAAAGACCCCCAAATTTGGGGCGCAACGCAGATAAACCCCCCCAAATGGCTGCAACTGCCCGATAAACCCCCAAATGGGGGGCAACTGCGATAGACCCCGAAAAGGGGCTGCAACGGGAGATTTGAACCCCCAAATTGGGGGCAACTGCAGATAGACCCCGAAATGGGGCTGCAAAATGCAGGGTAGACCCCCAAATTGGGGCAAACTGCAGTAGGGCCCCGAAATGGGGCTGGGAACTGCAGATAGGGGGCCCCCAAAAAAGAGTGCCCAAATGGGAAAATAGACCCAAAACAGATGCCAACTGCAGATGAAACCCAAAAAAGAGTCCAACCCGCAGATAGACCCAAAACAGAGTGCCAACTGCAGATAGACCCAAAACAGAGTGCCAACTGCAGATAGACCGAAAACAGAGTGCCAACTGCAGATAGACCCAAAACAGAGTGCCAACTGCAGATAGACCCACAACAGAGTGCCAACTGCGGATAGACCCAAAACAGAGTGCCAACTGCAGAAACCCCCAGAATTGTGCAGCAGCTGCTGATGCCCCCAGAACAGAGTGCCAACTGCAGATAGACCCTGAAATTGGGCAGCAACTGCAGATACCCCCAGAACAGAGTGCCAACTGCAGAAACCCCAAAAATAAAATGCAGAACGCGATACCCCTAAAAATAGTGCAGAAAAAAAAAAAAAAAAAAAAAAAAATGCAGATAAACCCCTAGAAAAAGTTCCCGCAACTGCAGATACCCCAGAATAGGGCACAACTGCAGATCCCCCAGAAAAAGTGGGAGCAACGGCTGATACCCCTAGAATAGTGCAGCAACTGCAGATACCCCTAGAATAGTGCAGCAACTGCAGATACCCCTAGAATAGTGCAGCAACTGCAGATACCCCTAGAATAGTGCAGCAACTGCAGATACCCCAAAAATAAATGCAGCAACTGCGGTCCCCCCCCAGAACAGAGTCCAAATGCGGGTAACCCCCAAAAAGGGGGGCAACCCGCAGAAAACCCCTAAAAATAAGAGCCAAAACCCTTTCACCCAACCATGGGCCATGACACATTCCTTCATATTTCTGGATTTTAAATAACAGGTTTTGCCCGTTTGTGCTCACATACTGCAGATACACAATGCACATTAATGGGCCCTCAAAACTAATATACATAGCAATTCCCTGTGCACCAACTCAACGCACAGAATCCCTACAGTTATGTAAGAAACTCGGAGATATGCTGTCAAGGGTCAGATGCTTCAGGAGACATGCTATTTACTGCAACTTGTAACACAGCATGTGATTCACCTTGTCACGATGCTTTCTCGTAGATTTCATATGAATCTGTGAGAAAAAACTGTGTATAAAACCAAGCCTCCGTAATAAAGATGTGCTTGATAAGTTCTTTATGCCACTGCTTCACTTGCACATAAAGTCTGGAGGCTCCATAAACAGTTGTGTATGTGCCGATGGCAGCAAGACACCCCAAAAAGAGGCCGCCTTCTACATCCCAGCCATTATGTGACTGATCGGGTCATTACTGGTGTCCTACCACAATGTCACAGTTACTGTAAAGGGCCCATACACTTTGTATTAGTGCTGCGCTTTGTATTCGGGTCAATTTCCAATAAAATTTAAGCGATTAAGTTCCAGTCCACCTGAACTGAGCTTAGAGGAAAATCAGCAAAGAGAAAAAAAAAAAAAAAACCACAACACCCTCCCCCTAGGGATGCTAGTTTTTTTTTTTGGGATTGCTGACTGTTCCACCGTCTGGGATCATGCTATAGTAACTTGAAGTGACGCCTCAGAGAGGCAAGTTAACCCATCAAAACCCTAACTCCAAGTTAAGAAAAGTCTGATGTGAACATACCCCATCAGAAAATTCTGACGTATAATCCTTTGCAGAAATCCGGCCAATACCTCAGATTTACTGAGGCGTATTTGCTTTTGGTTTGGACAAGCGTTAGCCCCATATCCACAGAACTGACCCGCATCAGTCCTGCCAGAGCAGAATCTGGGCAGGATCCGCTTCAAGGAATAGATATGTCCATTCTTTTTTTTCACACACAAATTTGGAATCCATGATGTGGAAAATCCACGCTGTAGAGTACAGCCTGGACTGGTCATTCAAAAAATTGAAAAAAAGATGCATTTTGTTCCCACATATCACAGAACCAATGTTTCGACTCCCTCACTTAAAAACGGCTCTGTGAGGAGCCAAAACGTCGGTTATGTGATGATGGCTGCGGAGTCTGCAAGCCAAAGCCCCGACTCCTCAATTTCCCAAACCTCCGACTCCCTCATACATGGCGCATGTTTAAGTGATAACTTTACTGTAGTAAAGTGGTAACATCAGGCTGTTTATCACATTATGATGCAATAATCAAGCTATTTAGGAAGAACAGACACTGACAAGCAAAAGGGTAACAATGTTTTGATCTTTTGAACACTTGTGGGTAGAGTTGAAGAAACAGCTGTATTTGTGTCCAAGTCCAGTCTGCACCAACATTGGGAAAGTGTAGAAGAGACCTGGGATCAGATTTTGGTCAAGATGTGCTTGAATCTGATCCAGAGCCCAGAAGGATTCAGGCCGTATTGAAAAACAAATGTGGATTTCCCAAATACTAACAAAATAATAAAAATTAACATTTTGATTTTTAGGAGCAAAAGAGTAACAATGGGAGTTACGGGGAAAAAATCTGCGGGAACTAAGCAGATGCTAAATACTTGCAAGTCAAATTTATGTATAAGATCGGTAAGATGACTGTATATTAAATTACAGTAGCCTTATGTGCAAAGCTGTAGTGGATGGTGAGATATGGAGCCTGAAAGTCACAAGTTCAAAACATTGTTACCCTTTTGCTTGTCAGTGTAAAATATATTTATTGGATATGACTTTAAAACACAAAAAAATTTAAATATCCCAAAACACTGCAGGAACATTTGTGGAGTCTCTGAATTTGTCCTGAGAAATAGTTTTGGCCTCCATCAGATCCTGCATACATGACATCACATCTGATCTCATTTTTCCGGGCTAGAGAACGGCCTCTCTACACTAACTTGGGTTTGGGGGCCAAAGCTGTAACCACAGAGGCAACATCTCTAACAATGTCAGGGTATAAAGGAATTGCCTCAGCCACAGTCACTTTTGATGAATGGTTAAACTCTTCTACCGTATTTTTCGGACTATAAGGCGCATTATCAATGAGCGCCTATTAAGTCTTCTTGGTTCATATATAAGGCGCACCGGATTATAAGGCACGGCACATTAAATGAAAAAAAAGCTCAGACCGCAAACCAAGCTTCATTCAACACTTTCACAATAACTCTCAACTTGTAAAGTTGTAACAAAAAGTCAATACATGTACATATTTCTGTGCCGTAATCGCAAAATACGTGCCACACTTAGTGAAGCTTTTTGCAACTGATTTGTAACGATTTTCGGAACGTATTTACGATCGAAAATCAGTTACAAATCAGTTACAAATAAGTGTCACTAATTAGCTGTAAATAGGTTCTGAACAAAACCCAAGTTTAAGAATTGATTCAAAATATAAGGCGCATCGGACTATAAGGCGCACTTTCGATTTCTGAGAAAATCATAGGCTTTTATGTGCGCCTTATAGTCCGAAAAATACGGTACTTCTATGAAAGCAGGTGAAAAATTTTGCTGAAATCTGTTTGCCATGGGAGCAGAATCTTTTCCACTGGGCAGCGCTTTGCCTGCTCCATGTCATCAATTACACTCCTCATGTGATGAGGCTGAAGATATAGGAGCAGTAGCACTGGCCGGACCCAATTCCTCTTGCTCTTTGCACTGCATCGAACTAACTGGACCAACTAATTATATATTTTGGGGGTCGGTGTCGGTCCATTTTTTGACGACTCCGACTCCTGCAAAATAGGCACCGACTCCTCAGCCCTGTCTGTGATATGTGGGAATAAAATGCATCATTTTTTCAACTATGACCCATCTGAGTGCTTCATATGGGTGGGTGGATATATATACATACACATAGAGACTTGTGTATGCGATACGGTATATAGAGTACAGTATCTAGCACCGACCACATGTCGCCCAACTGTCTCTGGTCATAAGGCGCGATGTCCTGACCAGAGAGGTCCATGCACTGAGGGCCTTGTAATCACAACGGCAGAGGAGCCTGACTGAACACCGTACCCCTTGGGGTCGAACTGGGTTACAGGCTCATACACTAAAGCCCATATTTGCCTAAACCCCGTTCTCTAAGGACAGGAGGGAATAGCCAACCAGGATGAAAGGGACTAATCCCTCATTCTAGAGATCGGTGGGGTCTCAGCATCAAGATCCCATAAAACTTCTTAAAAAACAAACAAACATAAAATCCTAAACAATACATAAACTATACAAAGACAACAGACAATTCACACACAAAGCAGAATCACAGACAGTGGCAGTCCAGGGCTGCACTAAACCTGATCTGCTGGGACTTGTAGTTCCCCAGGACACTGAATTCTGCAGTTCACGGCCCATGAATATTAACAGACCGAATCTGCTACTTGTGACAGAAACAAAAAAAAGTGCAACATTGCATAATCTATGTTGTGGTTGGAAGAAAACAGCGCCTCCTGCAGAAGAGGTCCTGGGACGGGGACAGGTAACTGCCTTACAGATGTGCAGCCAATGGACGGGTCACTGTGCAGCGCAGACAAGAAGCAGAAAAGTGTGGGAAACACGACAGCTTGAGTGAGCGCCATGCACTGTATGTGCGCCTCGTCTGCGCCATGGCATCCAGCTGTGCGCCCTGCACTCACCACGTACACACAGCTGCGCTCACAGGCTACACGTCTCACAGGTCGGCGCGTTAGTACGAGCACAGGGAAAGTTAGTACATAAGCATTGGCAGGGCTGCGCGTATCCTACTTTTCCCGGTCGGTCACTGCCGCCTCTGCTCCCGTCCCCGAGTCTCTGCCCGCTCCCCGCTGCTCCGCAGCTAACTAGCGACACTTCCAGGACGCGCGCTCCCGCCACACTTCCTGTGCGCGTCCCCGGGCGCCGGCTGCAGGGGAGGAACCGGCCCAGAACGCACCCCGTACCAGGACGGTACCGCATGTGCGCACACTGTGGACGAGGGGCAGCGGCTGCTCCAGCTACAGAATGCTCGGAAAGGAGCCCCTCTACACACTGATGAAGTCCTGTGATGGCAGCATAGAGTGCCCCTAGAAGTGCCAGGGTAATGGGGCATGTACATATACACTGGAGGGGGTGTAAAGATGTGCAAAACAGTGCACCTGCTGCAGGTACCCCCAGAACAGTGCTCCTGCTGCAGGTACCCCCAGAACAGTGCACCTGCTGCAGGTACCCCCAGAACAGTGCACCTACTGCAGGTACCCCCAGAACAGTGCACCTGCTGCAGGTACCCCCCAAACGGGCCCCCCAACCCGCTGAGGTCCCCCAGAACAGTGCACCTTTGCAGGTACCCCCAGAACAGTGCATCTACTGCAGATACCCCCAGAACAGTGCACCTACTGCAGAACCCTCATATTACAGTGCACCCAATGCAGATACCCCATAACAGTGCAACAACTACAGAACCCTCCTATAACAGTGCGCCAACTGCAGGTACCCCCCGAACAGTGCACCTGCTGCAGGAACCACCAGAAAAGTGCACCCTGCAAAACCCCCTCCGAAACAGTGCCCAACCAGATACCCCCAAACGTGCCCCTACCAGGTACCCCAGAAAGTGCCCACGCAGGACCCCAGAACAGTGCCCCTGCTGAGGTCCCCCCGAACGTGCCCCTCTGCAGGTACCCCCAAAAGTGCACCTACTGCAGTACCCCAGAACAGTGCACCTGCTGCAGGTCAACCGAACATCACCTTGCGGGAACCCCCAGACCAGTGCACCGCTGCAGGTACCCCCAGAACAGTGCACCTACTGCAGAACCCTCCTGTAACAGTGCACCAACAGCAGATACCCCCAGAACAGTGCTCCACTGTGAGTACCACCAGAACAGTGCACCTACTGCAGATACCCCCCAGAAAGTGCACCTGGCAGGTACCCCCCAAAAACAGGCACCATGCGAACCCCCCTGAACAGTGCACCAACGCAGATCCCCCAAGACGTGCACCTACTGCGAACCCTCCTGTAACAGGGCCCCAACAGCGATCCCCCCAGAACATGCTCCCTGGGTCCCCAGAACAGTGCACCAACAGCAATACCCCCAAAACAGTGCTCCACTGGAGTACCCCCAAAAACAGTGCACGCTGAAAGGTCCCCCCAGAACAGTGCCCCCTACGGACCTTCCTGTAACAGTGCCCCAACAGCAATCCCCCCAAAAACAGTGCCCCCCTGTGAGTACCCCCAGACAGTGCCCTGCTGCAGGTCACCCAGAACTGCCCCTACTGCAAAAACCTTCCTGTAAACAGTGCCCCAACAGCAGATCCCCCCAAAACATGCTCCACGTGAGTACCCCCAAAAACAGTGCACCAACAGCAGATACCCCCAGAACAGTGCTCCACTGTGAGTACCCCCAGAACAGTGCACCTGCTGCAGGTACCCCCAGAACAGTGCACCTGCTGCAGGTACCCCCAGAACAGTGCACCAACTACAGAACCCTCATGTAACAGTGCACCCAATGCAGATACCCCATAACAGTGCAACAACTACAGAACCCCTTTTAAAAACAGTGCGCCAATGCAGGTACCCCGAACGTGCCCCTACAGCGTGCCCCAAAACAGTCCCCAACTACGGCCCAACGAAACGGGGTCGCCAAAGCAGGTACCCCAGAACAGTGCACCACCTACAGATGCCCCACAACAGTGCTTCACTGTGAGTACCCCCATAACAGTGCACATACTACAGAACCCTCCTGTAATAGTGCACCCAATGCAGATACCCTAGAACAGTGCGCCCTCAAAAAAACCCCCCTGAAACAGTGCACCAACAGCAGTCCCCCAAACAGGCCCGTGCAGATGCCCCAGAAGAGTGCTGCACTGAGTACCCCAATGATAGTGCACCTACTACAGAAACTTCCTGTAATAATGCCTAAACTGCAGATACCCCACAGAACAGTGCACCAACTGTAGATACCCCACAGAACAGTGCACCAACTGTAGATGCCCCCGAACAGTGCGCCAATTGAGATACATTAAACTGTGCCCCAATACAGATCCCCCAAAAACATTGCCCCAACTGCAATCCCCCTGAAGATGTCGTAGTGGGTACCCCCAGAACAGTGCGCCAGCTGCTAATACCTCCCATAACATGGGGGTCCACCAAAAATGTGCCATAGGGGAAGGGTTTTCCCCCCCGAAAAGTGTCCCATTGGAAAGTATTTTTTAAAGGCCCCAATTAGGGGTGGAGTCGAGTCGTGCCCATTAAGTCGTTATAAAATGGACCAACTCAGATTTTAAAAATTATAATAAGTTGGCCTTTTGTTAAATGCATCAAAGAGCAAGAAAAATTTGGGTCGGCCCAGTGTTTACTGCCCCCCATTCCTTTCAGTTTTTATCAGATGAGGATTTTAATTTGGAAAAGTTTTTGGATGAAGGGAGCAGGCAAAGCGTTACTGCAGGGAAAAAAAAATTTTGTTCGTAGCAAAAAGATTGCCATATTTTTAGCAAAATTTTTAACTTGCTTTCAAAGAAGTGAAAATTCAATGTTCATAGAATATGTGCATAGGCAATTCTTTACACCCCGGTTGTTTGAGATGTTGCCCCATGTGGTCTCCCTTTTGCCACCAAATTTAGAGGGAGAGAGGTGTTCTCTACCTGGAAATAATGAGACAAGGGGAGGTCATCTTGAAAGGGGATCTGATGGAGGAATACTATTTTCTCAAACAAATTATAGACTCCCAAATGTTATTCAGGGCTTTTGTTAAAACCGTTTTTCCCTTTTCTGCCCGGGGCGTTTTTCTATACACAATTTATTACATTTTTTTTTGTTCTAAAGTTGCATCCAAAAATATATTTTACTCACAAGCAAAAGGGTAACAAAATTTTTACCTTGTGACCCTTTAGCAAACCATATCTCACCATCCACTACATTTTTAAAATGAGACTCCCATCACCCTTACAGACAATCATCTTCTATCTCATACACAACTTTGACCTGCAACTATTTAGCATATGCTTAGTTATGCAGATTCTTGTCATGTAACTGCATTGTTACTGTTTTGTGGTGGAACAATCTTTTTTTCTTGTATACTACAAATTACAACCTGTTCTCGCATTCCCTAGTAGCTCAGTGTGTTATTAGATTAATTCCCAAGCAAAAGGTCACTGGTTTGAATCGAAGAGCAGCCATAAAGAAGATTTCCTAAGACAAGAGAAGCATCATCCAGCTCATCGATAGTGGTCTCTGGGCCAAGACAACTGCCACATGTGAGGCCCTGACAGCTGGAAGAAAATGAAATGAAGTCTGTCCATCCATTCAAAAGCCAAGTTGGCTCATTAAAAGGTCTATCAGTTCTGCAGCAACAAACACAGTAGTGGAGGTGGCTCCTATGCTTCATAAGAGTGAGAGCACAGGTCTCAATGTTGAGCTATATGTGAGTGTCCTACAAGATGAGTTACTTCATAGACTTGAGTACTATGGGTATGAAAAGGACAACATAGGGCGACATGTATGAATCTCGCCACGTCGGGGCGCACCTTTCCGCCGGTTTTCCGGAGAACTTTGCGCCTGATTTATGTCGGCACTGGGGCGCGCTCATACATCCTATGTAAAGTCCACCGCGCCTCGCCAGTGTGTGGGGCGCAGTGCGGGACTTAGGCGCAGTGCGGCGCTGCACCTATGATTCGCCGCCCGAGGTAGTGCACTCATACATGTGGTGTAAAGTCACCTGCACCTCGACAGTGTGTGAGGCACAGTGCGGGGACTTGGGCGCAGTGCGGGGCTGCGCCTCATATTCGCCGTCCGAGGAGGTGCGCTCATACATGCGGGGAAAAGTCCGCCGCGCCTCGCCAGTGTATGGGGCGCAGTGTGGGACTTAGGCGCAGAAGGGACTGCGCCAAAGATGTGTTCCGATACGAGACAGGCTGGAAAACAGCGAGAAATCATTAAAGATGTCCGTGCGGAGTATGAAAAAAAAAATCGCCTTTATAAAGGCGGAAAACATTCTCAGAAAAGAGCTCAAATCTCAAAAATAAAAAATAATAAAAAAAAAATCAGTTTCCAAAAATCTAGAACGGCGCAATATCAAGAATTCGGATATTGGGAAAATTTCCGGGAAATACAGTAATTCAAATTCTGAAAGCTATTCTCATTGGTCGGCAGAAACCGGCCAATCAAATAGGGAGCGACAGTGAACCATTAAAACCCATGGAAACTATTGACCAATCAGAATCAAAGGCGGACAGTTCAAAATACCAGTAAAAATGCAGAAAGAGCTGATTGGCTGAGCTAGCGGGGGCTTGGCTATCTCGGCCAATCAGAATAGGAGCCCACAGGGACCCATTTATGCCTATGGAGAAGTTTGAAAACCAATCAAATCAAAGGCGGGACAGTTCAAAATACAGTAAAAAGCTGAAAAGAGCTGATTGGTTGAGCTAGCGGGGCTTGGCTATCCCAGCCAATCAGAGCGCAAGCTACTTCTCCATTGTAGTCCCATGGAGAGATCGGGGCAATGCCAAACTTTGGCGCTCTGCGCCTGCGGCTGGAGTATGAATAAAAAAATTTTTTTTTTTTTAAGGTAAAAAAATTACAATAAAAGCGCTGAAAACCCTTTTATAAAAATAAAGCAGTTAAATCCCTAACAAGCGTTTGTCCCCCGAGACCGGGCGCTACATAAGAATTGCAAAGAGAGAATTGCCGGGGAAATAAATAATTCAAATTTTTAAAGCTCTTCTGTTGGTCGGAAAAAACCAGCAACAAAAGGAGCGACAGGGGCCCTTTCAACCTATGGGGGGAAAATTGACCAATCAAAAATAGGAGCGACGGGACCCATTCTAACCTATGGAGAAATATTGACCAATCAAATCAAAGGCGGGAAATTTCAAATACAGTAAAAAGGAAATAAAGAGCTGATTGGTTGAAGGGGGCGGGGCCGTCCAGCTTACCAATCAAGCGCGAGCTACTTTTCATAGATTTTCTATGGAAAAAAGAAATCAGAGCAGCTCTGTGATGCTAAGTTAAAAGAGGCGCGGGTTTTTTTTTGACCCCAAAGGTAGAGCGAGCGACGCTCCTAGGGGTTTTTTTAAAGCAATCTAAATAAAAATGACATGGCCGAATCAAATTATAACACAAAAGTTGTCCCATGTTTATAAACGAATGATAATATGGGGGAATGAAAAAAAAAAAATTAATTCAATAAATCATGTTTATTTCTTTTTTTTTGTTGCAGGGATCAAAGTATTGGTGTAACGAAAATAAAGAAAACAAATGATTTTAGTGAATTTAAAATTTTTTTTTCTTACCCCCTATTTTGATAAGGGGGTTTTTGGAATCCCACTCCCTGCACGGGGCTAGCGCCGAGATTTCTGTACATTTCTATGTTCCTCCATGTTTCCCTTTTTGCTTCACTTCGCCGCCACCGGAGCATTTAACCAAAATAAACAGGGCTGCCTGTCGGAGCGCGACGCTGCACTGCGGCACTTTGCCCACTCGCGATCGTACATGCCTGGGATTTTTTTCGAGCGCGCCGCGTCCCGCCCCGGAATGCCTACAGCGCGCCCACACCGCGCCCCTTCATGCAGGGCGCAGCTGAAAGTGGCGAACGCTGCGCCTAACACTGCATCCCCGCGTCCGACAGGGGTAATTGGGCCGGGAGGCGCAGGTTACGCCTGAAAACAGGCGAGAAGCCCGTTCATACATGTCGCCCATAGTGTTCTAGCAGGACAATGACCCCAAGCATAGAACAAGGTTGGAGAAGGAATGGTTCAATGACAATGAAGTAGAGTTGTTGAATTGGCCTCCAAAGTCCACAGACCTCAACCCAATCGAACACTTGGGGATAGAGTTGAAGAAAAAGCTGTATTCATACCCAACTCCACTATGCACCAACATAAGCACTCACCCATAAGGCTCTCCACAGCGCTGCACTCTCCTACATCTCCTCCCTCATCTCTGTCTACCACCCTACCCGGTCTCTCCACTCTGCTACTGATCTGAGATTACACACCTCACTCATCTGAACCTGCCATGCCCGTCCCAAGATTTTGCACGTATTGCACCAGTTCTCTGGAACATGTTACCCCATGAGATCAGGCACACTCACAATCCTCACAGTTTTAAAGGGGATGTATCGCTTCCTTACTTCGGCTGATTCACACTTCTCTTGGCTTCCCAGCTCTGTGAATGCAGGGGCGTTTCTTCCCCTCCCAGCTGGATGACATCATCCCCCTTCACTGCTGGCCTGAGAAATCCCTCCCCCTCGCCTCTGAGTCCACATATCACTGTGTCTCTCCCTATCAGTCTTATTTTATAAGAGCTGTATACATACCACAGGCTGCATTCAATCTAATCTGAGCACTGATCTCTCACAGCTGGAGATGTATTACAGCTTTCTAAGAACTGCACAATCTGTGTGTATGCAGGGAGAGTTAGGCACAGGTAAAACTGTCATGTTTTCTCATTGTACAATCTTTCTGCAGTCTGTTTTTTGCTAGGTGTGGAAACAGAAAATGCTACGGCCCCTAACTCTGAGTCAGACACATAGCTCCGTGAATCGACCCAGGGGGTGTACAGAATGTAAATGAGCTCTAGCTAGTGAATTGCAAGGAGGAGGGATCAGGAGGGATTAGACCCACACTGGATATCAGTGTAAATAAAAACACAAGATAAGGGACACTGTGAGAACAAGGCAGCTTTGCTAATGACATCCAATTGCAAAGTTGCTTGTTTTCACTGTCCCCTTATTCTGAAGACCATTTAATGAAACGATAACACCCCTTTAAGTGCGCTCTGAAAACTCATCTTCTTAGACAAGCCTACCAAGATCCCTAATTCTTAAGCCCCCAAGTTCTGTCACACATTCATCACTTCCTGAACTTCGGCACCCACAGGCACTTATCTGTATATAGATGTATGGTTGGGATGGCAGGTTCATCCACTTTTTTATGTATTGTGAGCTCTAGCGGCTCTGGGATCTTGGCACACGTGTATTTTCAGGTAGAGACAGAGACAGATCTTCAGGTGCAAAAATACAGGGCCTCTGTATTTTTATTAAGCAGTAAACCGAACAAAAAAACAAGTGCAAGGCATGCACAAACATAAACAAAATAAATGCCTGCCCGTCTGGGCTCTAAGTAACACAGACCAACTTACTATCAGCTTGTAAGTTTTCCTGCTGGTTTTCCAGCATGTCTCCACCCAAGACTTGAAGGTAGTCAGGGGTTGTAACCACCCTAGTCAGCTTACCTGCTGACTTAAATATTCCAGGGAAATCCTGGAGTGGAACCATGGGGAGTGAGCACCCACCCTGCTCTATGCTCATTCCCAATGAAAGGCCGACCCAGGAATGGCTGAAAGCCATACTAACATTAAACGTTAAACATATGTCGACAGTTTATACTGTTAACATCTATCTGATATTGGCCTTTCATTCCCCCAAGGCTCCTTACCTTGGGGGCATATGTCTGGACATTTGAAGGTGCACGCATGGACCCTGGCCGGGATATATACACCGTTGTATACCCTTCCTGCTGTTGCCACCGTACAGTATACTACCCCATATTTATGTAACATGGCTGGACCATGTAAACCAAGCACTTCTCACCCTTTGTTTCACCCATACACCCTACTAGATTGTAAGCTCTTGCGAGCAGGTCCCTGGCACCTTTTGTCTTATTTGTAAGTAGCTTTTTTATAATGTAATGTCTGGTTTGTCTGTGCTTATACCCTCTATATTATAAAGTGCTGTGGAATATGTTGCCGCTATATAAATAAAGATTATTATTATTGGGAACGTGTAGAAAAAACCTGGGATTAGATTTCAGTCGAGGCATACTTGAATCTGATCCAGAGCCCACAATGATTCAGGCAATATTGAAAGCCAAAAGGTGGATTTACAAAATAATAAAAATTAACATTTTGATTTTTAGGTGTAAAACAGTAGCAATGCAGTTACAGGACAAGAATCTACAGCACTAATCAAATGCCATATAGTTGCAAGTGACATTTATGTATAAGATAGGTAGGATGATTGTCTATAAAATGATGGTAGCCTCATGTACAAAGCTGTAGTGGATGGTAAGATATGGAGCCTGAAAGTCACAAGTTCAAAACATTGTTACCATTTTGCTTGTCAGTGTCTGTTCTACCTAAATAGCTTGATTATTGTATCATAAGGTGATAAAAAGCCTGATGTTTCCATTTTACTACAGTAAAGTGATCACTTAAACAGGCGCCATGTACAGTACGAGGTGAAAAAGAGTCAGAGTTTTGGGAAATTGAGGAGTTGGAGTTAGAGCTTTGGCTTACCTACTCCACAGCCCTGCCAACTGCAAATACCTCCATAACAATCTGCCAACTGCAGGTTCCCCCAGAACAGTATGCCAACTACAGTTACCCCTACAGCAGTGTACCAACTGTAGATACACCCATAACAGTGTACCAGTGACACATTCTCTCATACCACTGTCAGCCACAGATGTCCCCATAAGTGTGCCACCTAAACAGTGTTCCAGTCACATGACTCCATAGCAGTGTGCAACAGTGGGTTAGCTACAGATGCCCTGAAAACAGTATGCCAGTGACAAATGTCCTCATTACAATGTGTCAGTGTCACGGACGCCCCTGCGACCACTGTCCCGGGTCGCAGGCGCGCCCGTGCTCCTGCACCTAGCGGAGCCCCGTCCCGCATGTCGGGTTTGGGGTACGCTTACTCCCCCGTCCCTGCCGGCACCCACTTACCCGACCACGCTCCTGCTCAGTCTGTCTCCATCTCCCGGCGCGTTGCTCCGCCCCTAGGGCGCGCGCGCGCCGGCAGTTTGAAATTTAAAGGGACAGTGCACCGGTAATTGGTCATTGCCGGGCAGTGCTCCTATTTTAGTCCGGCCTCTTCCTGGCAGCCGTCGCCGGATCCTTGGTGTATGTTCCATTGGAGAAAGCTTCCCAAAGTGTTCTTGTCTTGCCTTACGTGTACCGAACCTCCAGCTTACGTTTACCGACCACGAACCTTGCCGCCTGCCCTGACCTCCTGCCTGTCTACGTTCACGAGCCACAGCCGCCTTCCCTGACCGCCTGCCTGTCTCCGACTACGAGCCTGCCCGCCGATCCTGTACCTCGCCTTGGCCGCCACCGCAGACAAGCCCCGCCAGTGGTAGTGACCTGGTGGACTCCCGCCGCAGCAAGACCATCCCGCTTTGCGGCGGGCTCTGGTGAATACCGGGACCCACTTAGATTCCACTCCCTGGTGCAGGCTTACGCCATCACCTGCGGTGGTTCAGAGGATCCACCTCCAGACCGTTACAGTCAGCTACTGATGCCCCATAACATTGTGCCAGTCACATAACTACATAGCAGTGTGCCAGACACACACCCTCAAAACTCTGTCAGCTACAGATGTCCCCTTGACAATGTGGCAGTCACACCTCACTTGATAGCAGTGTGTCAGTAACAAATGTCCCCATAACAATGTGCCAGCCAGAGATGCACCTTGTTAATAATAGTGTGCCAGTCATACATGACTCCATTGTGCTAGTAACAAATGCCCTCATAACTAAATTGCCAGGCCAATATGTTCTCCACAAGGGTATGTTCACACATAGGGGATTTCATCTCCATGAACAGTTGGAACCAGAAGTTTACATACACTATATAAAAAGACACATATACATGTTTTTCTCACTATCTGACATGAAATCAGGATAAACCTTCCCTGTTTTAGGTCAATTAGGAACCAAAATTATTTCTATTTGCCAAATGTCAGAATAATGAGAGAGAGAATTTTTAAAGACATTTTTATTACTTTCTGCAAAGTCAGAAGTTTCCATACACTAGGATTACTA
This sequence comes from Phyllomedusa bahiana, assembly GCA_025379985.1. Classification (NCBI taxonomy): domain Eukaryota; kingdom Metazoa; phylum Chordata; class Amphibia; order Anura; family Hylidae; genus Phyllomedusa; species Phyllomedusa bahiana. The sequence goes on from JAODAL010000032.1 coordinate 368,369, forward strand.
TGTCTTTAAGCAATTTGGGACAGCCCATATAATGATGTCATGTTTTCAGAAGCTTCTGATTGGTTTATTGGCAACATTTGCGTTAATTAGAGACACACCTGTGGGTGTATCTTAAATCACACCAGAAACACACTGCTTCTGTTTGTAACATCATAGGAAAGTCTAAAGAAATCAGTCAAGATATCAGGAAGAGAATTGTGGACTTGCACAAGTCTGGATCATCCTTGGGTGCAGTTTCCAGATACCTGAAGGTGCCTTGTTCATCCGTACAAACAATTACACTCAAATACAAACAAGATGGGAATATCCAGCCATCATACCGCTCAGGAAGGGGACGGGTTCTGTGTCTCAGAGATGAATGTGCTTTGGTCATATCAACTCAAGAACCAAGGCAAAACACCTTGTGAAGATGCTGGCAGAAGCTGGTAAAATTGTGTCATTATCCACAGTGAAGTGAGTACTGTATCAACATGGGCTGAAAGAAGCCGTTACTCCAAAAGAAACATATAAATGCCAGATTAATGTTTGCAAATATCGAAAGAAAGAAACAACAATTGAGGTCTGAAAACCATATAAGATCAATACTTTAATAAGAGTAAAATACGAAAAGAAACAAACTAGAAAAACAAACAAAAAACAAAATAGGACGATATCAACAAGACAGATGCAATCATTTGTGGAGTAATAAAGGGCTCCTCTAATTAACGGTCATATAATAGTCACATCAAGCTGGTAATATAAATACGTAATAGACCATATAAAAGGAAGAAGATGGAAACTCAAAAAGGTAATAGTTCCATCTTACCCATAGTAGAAGCTAACACATAGATTGCACCTGACGCTCCAACGCACATTTCACCAATGATTGTGTCAATCGTCAAACTTAAAGGGGTTTTATCATTTCATTAAATGGTCTTCAGAATAAGGGGACAGTGAAAACAAGCAACTTTGCAATTAGATGTCATTAGCAAAGCTGCCTTGTATTCACAGTATTCCTTATCTTGTGTTTTTGTTTACACTGATATCCAGTCCTGGTCGAATCCCTCCGGATCCCTCCTCCTTGCATTTCACTAGCTGAGAGCTCATTTACATTCTGTACAGCCCCTGGTCGTATTCATGGAGCGAGCATTCCTGTGTCTCTCACTCGGGGACATTTTCACTTTACACAGCCAGAAGAAACAGAATTACACTGAAGGGCTTACACAATCAGGAAACAGCACAATTTGTGTCGATCCCTGCCTGACAGAGTTAGGGGCCGTAGCATTTTCTCTCTCCACACCCAGCAGAAACAGACTGCAGCAGATTCTAAAATGAGAAAACATAACAGTTTTGTCCCGGTGCCTAACTCTCCTGCATAGAAGCGAGATCTGTGCCATTCATAGAGCTGTAACACATCAACTGTAACACATCTCCAGCTGTGAGAGGAGAAGAGTGCTCAGTCTAGATTTAATGCAGCCTGTGGTATGTATACAGCTCTTACAAAATAAGACTGCAGGGAGAGACACAGTGACCTGTGGACTCAGAGAGGGCGCGTGGGGGGAGTCTCGGGAGCCAGCAGGAATAGTGAAGGGGGGATGATGTCACCCAGCTGGGAGGGGAAGAAACGCCCCTGCATTTCCAGAGTTGAGAAGCTGAGAGCAGTATGAATCAGCAGAACTAAGGAAGCGATACATCCCCTTTAATCTCCATTTACACTTACCCCACATATCACGTGCTAGAAGTCAGCAAACAATAGAAGTGCACACCCATTATGTAATAAAGATGCTCAAAAAAACAAAATAATCAAAACATGACTACATCAACTGTTACTCATTTAAGTAAAAAACACATATATAATATATAAAAATCCATTCAGATTATCTAACATAGCGAGCAGCCTCCAGGTCACATCGGCGCATGTGCACAGAGTACCGCAACTCAACACATGCCGCCCCATTTCCAGCAACGCACATGTCCGAGAAACAAAGTTTCCGGATCATAAAAACAAGCAGATAAGGTTAGTATAAAGTATGAAACAGAGTGGGGAGTGAATTAAAAAATGTGAAGGGGAAGGATTGAAAGGAAAAGCAGTGATTGTGTAAACCATCAAAAGGATGGGAACCATAAAAAGAATACCAAAAATAATTGAGTGCAAAAATAATGAAAATGTTGAGAACAATGAAGAGCAAAGTGCAAAAATTGGAAGACGAATTAGATGTAAAAATACAGTGTAAAATTCTATGAAAATGACAATGACTGACAATCCATAATCATAAAAAAGTTACATATAGATACTACATTGAGAAACAATAAAGTTGATATTTACAATTAATATAGTATAAAAATACACAGTGCAATAGTGCATATAGTGTGTAAATATGTTATATTTAATTACTGACCAGGATAACATATACAAAAATACATAATCATACATAGACATAAACATATAAATAAATATTACAAAATTATATAATAGCAAAAAAAACAACATCATCATGATAATATATAAAAGTGTTCATAAGGCGCTATGAAGCTGTCATCTTTTTTAATGTTGATGCAAAAATAGATGGATTTCTCTTTATCACAAGAGCCGGGAGGTGAAGGAGAATTGGACACACATATTTTCCACTCTAAAATAAAAATAATCAACAATAAATGAGACAAATAAAAACAAAATGTAAAAACAACTGGATACAAATAAAAATAGTGAGGGAATCACAGAAAGAAGAAAAAAGTTTTTCATTTAGGCCTTTAGGGGCAATGGTATCCAAGATCACGGTCCATCGACAGTACTCTCTTAATATTACCACCCCGAATGTTTCCAAATATCCTATGAATACCTCTAACACTAAACAATGTCTGATCACAAAAGAAACTAAAAGCCAGATTAATGGTTGCAAATGCACAGAGGAACAAAGACCTACATTTTTGGAGACATGTCCTGTGGTCTGATGAAACTAAAATTGAACTGTTTGGCCATAATGATCATCATTATGGCCAAAGTTCAATTTTAGTTTCATCAGACCACAGGACATGCCTCCAAAAATGTAGGTCTTTGTTTGGAGGAAAAAGGGAAAGCTTGGAAGCCTAAGAACATCATCCCAACTGTGAAACACGGGGGGGTGGCAGTATCACCTTGTGGGATTATTATGCAATAAATCATAGCTCCTTAACAAAAAAAGATGAACAAAGCAATATATTTGGAAAACGTCTTCATTTAATGTTCCCTACATTTTGAAAGCTATTCTTTGTAGTGAGACAACCCCTTTAAGGATAACCAAGTCAATATTTTGGAGTGGCCATCACAAAGCCCTCATCTCAATCCTATTGAAAATTTATGGGCAAAGCTGAAAAGTCAGGTGCGAGAAAGGCGACCTACAAACATGGCTCAGTTACACCAGTTCTGTCAAGAGACATGGGCCTAAATTCCTACCAACTATTGTGAGAAGCTTGAGGACGGATATCCGAAACGTTTGACCCAAGTCATACAGTGTAAGGGCAATGCTACCAAATACTAATACAGAAAGTAATACAAATGCCTTAAAAAATTATCTTTCTCATTATTCTGTTATTTGGCAAATATAAAGAATTTTGGTAATCCTAATTGACCTAAAACAGGGAAGGTTTATTCTGATTTCATATCAGATAGTGAGAGAAACATGTATATGTGTCGTTTTACATAGTGTATGTAAACTTCTGGTTTCAACTGTATGTCTCACTTTTCTGGTTTAAAATGAAAAGTAAGAATTCTGTTAATACAGCTGTAGTTCCGCCTTCACCCCAAAAAACCTTTGAGGATATTAGTCAAATACAGGTTGTATAATTGGGTATCCCAAATCCACAAAATGTTAAACAATTATACTAGTCACAAATAGGCAATGGTTATGAAACGGTTAATTAACCACGGGAAGTTACAGATGACTCATGTGCAGTATCTGCAAATCATTCACTGAAGACTCAGAGTTTTATCTGACTTTAAGCCAGTGCCACACTGGTGTAATACGGGAGGCGGGGTTGAGAGGGGGCATTTCTGTCCCTAAACTACATCTATTTGATTTGCTGCCATATTACAGACCCAGAAATATATCCGTGTTATAAGCTGATGAAATGGGCTTTGAGCCATGTCCACGTGACGGATTTGCACTTTGCAACAGCAAATTTTACCAAGGATTTGAAAGCCTATACCATTCAGTGGTTATAATCCACATTCTGTATTTTCACATAAGCAATATGCAACTGTTACATGGATTTTTTTTTAATTGGGTGGTTATTTTTGTAATATAATTTTTTAACGTTCCCCTATGTCTACGACTTCTTTGATAGTCCTTCTTTCTGGTCGACTATGGCCTGAGCAGTGTAAATATTGTCAGCTATTACACAAAAAGTGTGACGAAAGCTTCCAAAGTGTAGAAAAAGATTACCCCATTATCCTTTCATTTATTGCTTTGATGTAGTATAATCTTATCTATTCCTGCCTAGAGAACAATAGAGAAAGCATTATATCATTACCTGCTATTTGTAAATAGACTATACGGAGCTAAGTAGCAGCTGAAATAAAGTGAGCGTAATCTAACCAGCCATATAAAAGTTTTCTCTCACAGGTAGAGAAGGGCAATATTTTATATATAATTGCATGGGTCTGCCGAAATAAAAAATATATATAATGTAAAAAATGTATTTTGGTATGGAAACTGCACCATGCAGGTCACCATATATTTTTATGCTGCACTCTAGATTAACAAACCCACATTTGAAAAAATTCTCAGCATGTAAACTGCTGTGCAGATTCCCATTAGATTTAATAGGATACAGATTCTAGGTTAATTTTATTTAGATTTTGGCAGGCAATACTTGAGGATTCTGTGGCGAAATTCAAGTGAGCTTTCACTGTGTCCAATGACTTAGTGTATAATATGCCTCAGAAATTGTTATGTTTCGATTTCCAAGGCCAAGTCCACATTTGTGTTGGAGGTTCCATTCAGATCCTCTGTTGCAAATCCATAAAAAATGATGTAAAAAAAAAGCATAGTATGCAGAGCTATTATTTCGATTAAAGTGATGGACAACATAATAGAAAACCCGACTGTCAGGAAAACCCCGCCGGCCCACTCAAGGGTCAACGGCCTGACTTGTGGTGTATCGTGACAAGGTCAGCCAGATACTGTTTAACAGTTAACCCCTGTCTACACGGGCACAGGAAGACCCAGGGAGTGCGAGAGGACACCCTACTCGCCCACAACCCTGAACGGCTGGGAGAAACCTGTTTACCCACGCTGTCAGCCCAATAAACTGCCACCAGTCCCTCGTTGGTTATAAGAATGGTCCGTTACAAATTTACGATAAGGCAAGGAACCAGCCTCGGGGGTAGCTATATTTTAATGACCGAGTATAAGGCAGGTGAGGTCGATTATCAAGACAACAGACTAGCTTAGATTAAAGTTTATAGATTCAATTCTCCTTGAGAGTGCACTAGACAGACAATATATACATAGGGACAATACTATACAGATATTGGTCAGAGGTGCAAATATGGTTATGGTTACAAACAAAGAGGCAGCAAGATGTGTCTAGTTACCTTAGCTTGGCTTGGTGCTGGACCCACATGGGGGGGGGGGGGGGTTAATATGGCCTTGTTTCTGTGTGGGTGCTCCGGGAATGCTGGTGTCAGGTACCCCCCCTCCAAAGAACAACAATGGGCAAACCTGGGTTTCTGCTTATTACAGTACTGAGACAGCCCCTTACACTCCTCCTCATGCCCCTGTGATGGCCTGCACACTCCTCCCTCTTGGGTCATGGAATTATTTTGGCTGAAACACAAAAGGTGCCATACTGCAGCAGGCCTTGGTACTGAACTGAGCTAGTGATACCATCGCAACTGGATGGGCCTAAGCTACAGCCTGGTACCACACATGCCTATCCTACTTGGTTTCTAAGGCCAGCTTTGGATTTCTCCCTTACCCTGCCTCCTAAGAACGTGGGAGTGGCAGCTACACGCGTGGGAAGTTTCATATTTTAAAATATGAAACCGCCTTGGACCTCGGATACACGATTCTCTCATAAATCCTTATGAAATATCAGTGCCTTTGTGTCTGGCCTTGGCCTTTGAACCTGGGAGAGCCCACGTGTTTTCAGCCGGAGTCAGGTGCTAATTAATTTCAATGAGGATTCTTTCATGTGCTGACCTCCTGCTAGGATGATCCCTATCTGTCCTTTGTTCGCCAGGTCTGAATGTCTCCTGCATAATTAATGGATTCCTGGGACATGTGTTGTGTGAGTGACTGTAGCTATGAGGGCTGCGGTTGGTGTCTTGTCATTTTTGAGTCAGTTTTCCTCACACCGACAAACACCATTGTAGTCAGTTGTGCGCCATAGTTGTCAGTTAAGAAACAGAGCCAATGCTACCTCTGTGACAAAGGCTCTGAACAGAACCTCTGATGTGAACCTGGGCTAAGTGCTTTATTTAGTGCACTAGAAGGTTATTGGGGGGGGGATAGATATATTAAGGGTACAAGCTGTCATGGAGAGAATGAAGTGTGGATCCTCTGGGTCAACATGAGAGAGGGTGCAGACCACATCAGGGCACACAGTTTAAGGAGCCCCTGGTATTCACCAAAGCCCACCACAAGATGGGATGGACTTGGCTGCAGGGGACTCCCAGTTCTCTACTCCTGACGTGGCCAGTATCAGTGACAGCCGAAGTGCCAGGGATAAAACTGCGGGAGCAGGCAAAAGTGGCGAGTCCCAGATGAGTATTACAAATGATTGGTAGTAGAGCAACAAGCAAGTAGTAGACAGGTTGGCGATAGGTAGCACAGGTTTCCAGGAGGCAGCAAACAAACTTAACCAGGACAGCAACACAGAGGTCAGGTTCAATGAATAAACATCAACAAACTGACCCAGAGCAAAGGCAGGAAGCTCCTAAAGACCTAGTTGGTGGTTAGTGGACAGATAATTGGATGCTTGACCTATCAATCTCAGTGACCCTAAAGAAGGTATACACATGTGCCGGACACAGGCAGAAGACGGGAGTGGAGCAGGAGCATGGAGAGGTGAGTAAACGCCAGCAGGGGTGGTCACAGGCAGGAATGCTGACAGGAGCACGTCCACGGTCCTGGGGGGGGACCACACTGTGCATCGTGACACAGGCAAACACATACTTATAAAAAATAGCATCACTCCAAAAAAAGTGTCTTTATTCCAACCAGTCAACTGCAACATTTCATCTCCATCCAGAGTCTTTTTCAAGCCTCTTCAAGTAGGCTCTAGCCGAAATGTGACAGTTGACAAGTTGGAATAAAGTCACATTTTTGTACAACATTTTGTCTTTTGACTGCTGCGATTTTTCCGAACTAGGTACATAAACAAAGCTAGTACCAACACACTAATCTTGTGATGTGAAAAGGTAATAACACACCAGCATGTTTAGGGCTAATGTCTATTAAAAAATGTAATTTATTTTTTCCATATCATAAAAACTTGTCTGGTGCTCAGACTTTCCAGGATACGCTGCTCTGTGTTATATAAATACTATTCTGTAAATACGCTGAATGTGTGTGGATAGTGTGATGTTTGCAGTCTTAAGCAAAAAATTCATGCACCTGTTGTAAAATTACATATTTTATTTATTTTTTAAGCAAAAAATTAATATAACCATTGCAGGGGACAAAAGACTGATCAGCTCTCCTTGCATACAGTTCTCCCTCAACATGCAATAGTTATTGGTTCTGGTACAACCATTGGTTCTCAGCTCCAAAATGTCACATATCATATTGCTGGAAGCTGGAAATCACTTTCTATATTGAGCACAGGAGAGTCATATACTTTATAGACATTGTACCAAAAAAGGAAAATTGGGCCATCACCTGGTGCCCAAAGGAGCCGCTCACCCTGGCACATGTAAGATCAGTATAGGGCATGCAGTACAGCAATGTACTGTAAAGAGGCGCAACTAGATCACTGCACGTACCTCACTAATACAGAGGATTTACAAGTAAAATGTTCATGATAATTGGTTGGATCTTCCATCAATCACATGAACCGCAGATCAGCAGTGTTTGTGACATTGTATGGTGAGGGTAATTTCAAGATATAATGTCCCAGGCAGGACATTGACCTCAATAGTTCATACAACGCTATTTTGTCAGTATTTAAGAGTAAAAAAAACTTAGAACATGTTAATTCTTTCGGATCTGCATCCACAACTCCATAGACATGAATAGGGCTTGTTTTCTGACTATAAATCTGTAAAAATAACCTAAAATCCCCATGTAATACTCGTTAACAACGGCATCATGCAACGTGATTTTCAACAGTAGAATCCGAAAAAAAGATCTGGATGTGCCCAAAGGGCGTTAATTCTTTTGTATTCATTGGTAGGATGAATCTTGAGAGATAAATTATGTTTCTCCATTGTGTCATTTTCCCAGCTGTCTGAAGCTCACCAAAGATTTAACGCCACTGTCTAGATGTAAGACTTTCTCCATACACACTCCATCCTGCACTCCTAAAATACAGATAGGTTAGTAGGCAACCAATGAACATGTCTGTTTTAGTACATTTTTGTGTTTACCAAAATATGGCAATTCTACTTTATCTTTCTTTGAATGTTACAAGGCATTATGGGAAAGGGGCTGAGAAGCACACAGCGCCCTCTGTTGGTTGTAACAAATCCTCAATTTGCTTTTGACCCACCGAGTCTTGAGAAAGCAAAAAGGATTTTTTAGCCAAGCCAGTATCTCTCATCTCCCTTTTTTAAAAAATTTTTTTTTGGGGGCCCCAAACCCAAAAAAAGGGGGAAAAAAAACCCTTTAAAAAAAAAAAGGGGTTTTTCCCCGGGGGCCCCCCCCCCAAAAAAAACCCCCCCAAAAAAATTTGGGGGCCCCCCCCCCTTTTTTTTTTTTTTTTTAAAATTTTTGGGGAAAAAATTAAACCGCCCCCCCCCCCCTTTTTTTTTAATGGGGGGAATTTTAAAATTAAAAAAGGGCCCTTCAAAAAAAGGGGGGTTTTTGGGGTTTTTTGGGAAAAAAATTAAAATTTTTTTTTTTTTTTAAAAAAAAAAGGGGCATGAAAGGGGGGGGGCCCCCCTTTAAAAAAAAAAAAAATTTTTTTTTTTTTAAAAGGGGCCAAAGGAAATTTTGGGGTTTTTCCCCCTTTTCGGGGGAAAAAAGGGAAAAAAAAATTTTTAATTTTAAAAAAAATTTTTTTTTTTCCCCCTTTTTAAAAACCCCCCTTTTTTAAAAATTAAAAAAACCCCTTCCCCCAAACCCTTTTTTTGGGTTTTGGGCCCCAAAAATTTTTTTGGGAATTTTTTTTCCTTTTTTTTTTTCCCCTTTTTAATTGTTTCCCGGGGGAAATTTTTTAAAGGGGGTTTTTTTGGGGGTTTTTAAAAAAATTTTTTTTGCCCCCCCCCGGGGGGGGGGGGGTTTTTTTTGGGTTTTCCCCCCCCGGTTTTTTTTTTTGGGAAATTTTTTGGGGTTTTTTTTGGGGGGGAAGGGGGCCCCCCTTTAAGGGGAAAAGGGGTTTTTTTTTTTTTTTTCCCCTTTTTGGGTTCCCCCCCCGGGGGGGGGGCCCCCCCCGGGGGGGCCCCCCCCCCTTTTTGGGTTTTTTTTTGGAAAAAAAAAAAAACCCCCCCCCAAATTTCTTTTAAAAAAGGGGGGGGTTTTTTAAAAAAAATTTCTAAAAGGGTCCCGGCCCCCCCTTTGGGGTTTCCCCCCCCCGGGTTTTTTAAAAAAAGGGGGCCCCCCGAAAAAATTAAAAATTTTTTTTGGGTTTTTTTTTCCCTTTTTTCCCCTTTAAAAATTTTTTTGGGGTTTTTTCCCCCCTTTTTTTGGGGGGAAAAAGGGGGGAAAAAGGGGGAAAAAAAAAGGGTGGGGGGGAATTTGGGCCCGGGGGGGGGCCCCGGGAAAAAACCCCCCCTTTTTTTTCCTTCCCCCGGAAAAGGGGGAAAAAAAAAGGGGGGGGGGGGTTTTTTTAAAACCCCCCTTTTTTGGGGGGGGGGGCCCCCCCCCCCCGGGGGGCCCCCCCTTTTCCCCCTTGGGGGGGGGGCCCCCGGGGGGGGTTTCCCCCCGGGAAACCCCGGGGGGCCCCCCCCCCCGGGGCCCCCCCCCCGGGCCCCGGGGGCCCCGGGGCGGGCCCCCCCCTTTTAAAAAGGGGGGGTTTTTTTTTTGGGGCCCCCTTCCTTTTTTTTTTTCCCCCCCTTTTGGGTTCCGGGAAATTTTTTTTTTAAGGTTTGTTTTTTTTTCCCCCCCTTTTTTCCCCCCCCTTTTCCCCTTTAACCCCGGCCCCCCCCCCCTTTTCCTGACCCCCGGGCCCCCCCCCTTTTTTCCCCCCTTTTTAAACCCCCCCCTTTGGGGGGGAGGGGGGGGAAAAACCCCCCCCTTTTTTTCCCGGGGCCGGGCCTGGTGAAAAACGGGCCCCTTTCCCCCCTTTGGGGTGGGTTCCCCCCCGGGGGCCGGGCCCCCAACCCCTAACAAGGGTGGGAAGGTTGGAAAAAAGGGGGGGGGGGGGCCCGGGGTTTTGGGGCCCGGGGCCCAAAAAATTTTAATTTCCCAAAACCCCCCCAAAGGGAAAAAAGGTTTGGGTTTTTCCCCTGGGGGTTTTTTTTTTTCCCCCCCCCCCCTTTTTTTAAAAAAAAAAGGGGGGAAAAATTTTTTAGGGGAGCGGGGGGGCCCCCTTCCCCCCGGGGGGGGGGGTTCCCCCGGGGGGCCCTTTTTTCCCCCCCCCGGGGGCAGGGAAAAGGGGGGCCAATTTTTTCCCCCTTTTTCCCAAAGGGTTTTTAAAAACCCCCAAACCCCCCGGGGGGGGTTTAAAAAAGGGGGGTTTTTGGGGGGGTTTTTGGGGGGCCCGGGGGGTTTTTAACCGGGGGCCCCCCAAAAAAAATTTAAAGGGTTTTTTTTCCCCCCCCCCCCCCCCGGGTTTTCCCCAGAGGGGGGCCCCCAACCAATTTTCCCAAAAAAGGGGTTTTTTAAACCCCTTTGGGGGGAAAGGGGAAAAACCCCCCAAAGGGTTTTTGGGGGGAAAAATTTTTTGAACCCCCCCCCCCCGGGGATTCTTTTTTTTTAAAAAAAAACCCCCCCCCCCCCGGGGGGGGGGGCCCAGTTTTCCCGGGGGAAAAAAGGGAAGGGGGGGGCCCCCGGTTTTTCCCCCGGGGGGGGGGTTTTTCAAAACCCCCGGGGGAAAAAAATTTTTTTTTGGGGGGGGGTTTTTTTTCCCCCTTTTGGGCCCCGGGGAAAAAAAAAAATTTTTTTTTCCCCCCTTTCCCCCTTTTTTTTTTTTTAAAAAAAAAAAAGGGGGGAAAACCAAAAAAGGTTTAAAAAAAACCCCCCCTTTTTTCCCCCAAAAAGGGAATTTTTCCCCCCCCCCCTAAAATTTAAATAAAAACCCAAAAAAAAACCCCCTTCCCCCCCCCCCCTTTTTACCCCCCAAAACCCCCCCCAAAAATTTTTTTTTCCCAAAATTTAAAACAAAAAAAAAAAAAAAACCCCCCCCCCCCCCAAAATTTTTAAAAAAGGGGAAAAACCCCCCCCCCCAAATTGGGGAAAAAAAAATTGGGGGGAAAAAAACCCAAAAAAACCCCAAAACCCCCCCCAAAAAAAAAAAAAGGGAAAAACCCCCCTTTTGGGGGGAAAAAAAAAAATTTTTTTAACCCCAAAAAGGGGAAAATTGGGGTTTTCCCCCGGGGGGTTTTTGGGGGGTTTTTTTTCCCCCCTTTTTTTTCCCTTTTTAATTTCCCCAAAAATTTTTTTGGGGGGAAACCCCCCCTTTTTTTTTTAATTTTCCCCGGGTTTTTTCCCCCAAACCGGAACCTTTTTAAAAAGGGGGGGGAAACCCCCCCAAAGGGGGGGGGCCCCCCCAAAAAAATTTTTTTTTCCCCCCGGGGGGAAACCTTTTTTTTTTTGGGGGGTTTTTTCCCCCCGGGGGGTTTTTTTTTTCCCCCGGGGGGATTCCCAAATTTTCCCCGGGGGATATTGCCCCCAAAAAAAAAAAAAATTTTTTTTTTTTGGGGGGGGGGTCCATTTTTTTTTTAAAATTTTTTTTTTTAAAAATTTTTTTTTTTAAAAAAATTTTTTCCCCCGGGGGGGGGGGCCCCCGGGGGGGGGGTTTAAAAAAAATTTTACCCAAAAAAAATTTTTTTTGGGGGGTTTTTTTTGCCCCCGGGGGGGGGGAAAAACCCCCCGGGGGGCAAATTTTTGGGGGGGGGCCGGGAGGGGGTTTTTTTTTTCCCCCCCCCCTTTTCCCCCCCGGGGGGGGCCCCCCAAAAAGGGGGGGGGGGTTTTTTTTTTTGGGGGCCCCAAAAAACCCGGCCCGGGGGGGGGGGCCCCCCCCCCCTTTTTTGGGGGGGGGTTTTTTAAAAAAAATTTTTCCCCCCCGGGAAAAAAAGGGGGGGGGGGCCCTTTTTTTTTTTCCCAATTTTGGGAAAAAAAATTTGGGGGTTTTTTTTGGTGGCCCTCCCCCCCCAAAAACCTTTTTTAAAAAACCCCCCTTTTTTAATTTGGAAAAATTTTTTCCCCGGACCCTTTGGGTTTTTTAAAAACCCCGGTTAACCCCCCGGGGGCCCCCCCCCCCAATTTTTTTTTTTTTAAAAACCCCCCTTTTTGGCCAAAACCCCTTTTTTTTTTTCCCCCCCAAAGGGGGAAAATTTTTCCTTGGGGCCCCCTTTCCTTTTTTTCCCCCAATTTTTTCCCCGGAAAAACCCCCCAAAAAAGGGGGGGGGGTTTTTTTTCCTTTTTGGGGGGGAAAAAATTTTTTTTAAAAATTGACCTTTTTAAAAAAAAATTTTTGGGGGGGAAAAGGGTTTTTTTTTTTCCCCCCCCTCCGGGGGAAAAAAAGGGGCCTTTTTCCCCCGGGGTTTCCAATTTTTGGGGGGTTTGGGGGTTTTTTTTTTGGGGGGTTTTGGGGAAAAGGGGGGGCCCCCCAAAGGGGGCCCCCAAGGGGGGTTTTTTTAAAATTTTTTTTTTTTAAAATTTAAAAAAAAAAAAAAAAAAGGAAAAAAACCCCCCCCCCCCGGGCAATTTTTTTTGGGAAATTTTAAAAAATTTTTACGAAACCGGGGGGGGTTTTTTTTGGGGGGCCCCCCGGGGAAAAAAACCCCCCCAAAAAAAAATTTTACCCCTTTTTTTTAAAAAAAAAATTTTTTTTTTTTAAAACCCCAAAAAAACCCCCAAAAAAGGGGGGGCCCCCCTTTGGTGAAAGGGCCAAAGTTTAAATTTTTGGGGGGGGGGGGAAAGGGGAAACCCCTTTTTTTTTTGGGGGGCCGGGGGGGGGAGGGTTTAAAATAAATTTTTTAAAAACCCCCCCCAAAAATTCCTTTTAAGGGGGGGGCCCCCGGGGGGGGGGGGGGGGTTTTGGGGGCCCCCCAAAACCCCCCCCCCTTGGGCCCCCCCCCCCACCGGGGGGGGGGGGGGTGCCCCCAAAGGGCCCCAAAACCCCCCCCGGGGGGGGTTTTTTTTGGGGGGGGGAAAAGGGGCCCCCCCTTTTTTTGGGGGGCCCCCCTTTTTTTTTTTCCCCCTTTTTTTTAAAAAAAACCCCCCCCCCCAAAAAAACCCCGGGGAAAAAGGGGGTTTTTTTTTTTGGGGGGCCCTTTTTTAATTTCCGGGAAAAAAAAAAAAATTTTTGGGTTTTGGGGGAAAAAAAAGAACCCCCCCCCCTTTTTTTTTTAAAAAAAACCCCCCCCTTTTTTTGGGGCCTGAAAAAAAACCCGGGAAAAACCCCCCCTTTTTTTTGGGGGGGAAAAAAAAACCCAAAGGGGCCCCCCCCGGGGGGGGGGGGGGGAAAAAAAAAAAAACCCCCCTTTTTTGGGAAAACCCCCCCTTTTTTTTTTAAAAAAAAAGGGAAAAAAAGGGGGGAAAAAGGGGGGGAAAAAAAGGCCCCCCCAAATTTGGCCCCGGGAAAAACCCCCCCTTTTTTTTTCCCCGGGGGTTTTTCCCCCCCCCTTTTTTTTTTTCCCCCTTTTTTTTCCCCGGGGTTTTCCTTTTTAAATTTTGGGGGCCCCCCCCCCCGGGGGGTTTCCCCCCCCAAAAAAAAATTTTTAAAAGCCCCCGGGGGGGGGGGGGCCGGTTTTTTCCCCCAAAAAAAAAAAAATTTTGGGGGGAAAGGGGGGTTTTTTGGGGGGGGAAAGGGGGAAAAGCCTTTAAAGGGGGAAAAAATTTTAAAATTTGGGGAAACCCCCCCCCAAAGGGGAAAAAAAAAAAATTTTTTTTTTTTTAAAATTTTCCCCAAAAAGGGGGGGGGAAAAAAATTTTTAAAAGTTTTGGGGTGGGGGTTTTTTTTTTTAAAAAAAAACCCCCCGAAAAAAAAAAACCCCCGGGGGGCCCCAAAACCCCAAAAAAAAAGGTTTTTTAAAGGGGAAAAAAAAAAAACCCCAAAAAAATTTTTTTTTTTAAAAAAAAAACCTGTAAATAATTAGTTGACAAATTCTTAAACCCTTAAGGGGGTTTTTTCCAAAAAAAATAAAATTGAAAGGGAGATTACAAATTAAACGTAATCCCCCTCAATTGGGGCCCCACCAAGGTCTCCCCCCTTTGGGGTCAAAATGTTCACAAGAACGGTGAGCAAAAATCCCAGAACCACACGGGAGGACCTAGTCAATGACCTGCAATGAGCTGGGACTAACGTAACAAAGGCAACCATCAGTAATACACTATGTCGCCAGGGACTCAGATCCTGCAGTGCCAGACGTGTCCCTCTGCTTAAACCAGTACCTGTCCGGGCCCGTCTGAAGTTTGCTAGAGAACATTTGGATGATCCAGAACAGTATTGGGGGAATGTCATATGGTCGGGTTTGAAACCAAAGTGGAAACTGTTTGGTAGAACACAAATTTGTCGTGTTTGGAGGAGAGAGAATGCTGAGTTGCATCCAAAGAACACCACACCTACTCTGAAGCATGGGGGTGGCAACATCATGCTTTGGGGCTGTTTCTCTGCAAAGGGATCTGGATGACTGATCCATGTACATGAAGGAATGAATGGGGCCATGTATCGTAAGATTTTGAGTACAAACTTCCTACCATCAGCAAGGGCATTGAAGATGAAACATGGCTGGGTCTTTCAGCATGACAATGATCCAAGAAACACCGCCAGGGCAAACGAAGGAGTGGCTTCATAAGAAGTATTTCAAGGTCCTGGAGTGGCTTAACCAGTCTACAGATCTCAACCCCATAGAAAACCTTTGGAGGGAATTGAAAGTCTGTGTTGCCCAGCAACAGCTCCAAAACATCACTGCTCTAGAGAAGATCTGCATGGAGGAATGGGACAACATACCAGCAACAGTGTGTGCCAACCTTGTGAAGATTTACAGAAAACATTTGACCTCTGTCATTGCCAACAAAGGATATATAACAAAATATTGAGATGAACTTTTGTTATTGACCAAATACTTATTTTCCACCATAATTTGCAAATAAATTCTTTCCAAATCATCCACCTTTTTAAGTGGGAGAACTTGCACAATTGGTGGCTGACTAAATACTTTTTTTCCCCACTGTATATAAAAGTACCTAACTTTAGGAGAGAAATAATGTATTCAATATTTTTCCCACTATACAACTCTTTTAAGTATTCCTTTAACATATATTTCATCTACCTAGGTTGCCTAGCAGTTTTTTGTCAATACCAAGCTGCTTAGTTTAAAACTAAAGGAACATAAAGTCCTGTTATCAAGATAAAATAACATAATTGCTATGTTTAAAGGATTTGCTAGTATTATAAATGATTGCTTGACCCTATGCAATTGTCATGGGGGCTGGCGCGGGTGCCGTCTCCACCCGCGGGCCGCCCCCCCCGCCGCAGGGGATCCGGCGCGGGTGCCGCGGCCGCCCGTGACCATCCCCCTGCTGCCCATGCTCCTGCGCTAGGTTACTTACCAGTCCATGCTCTGTGCTTCCCTGCTTCTGTCTGTCCCGGCCGCCACACGCGTCCCGCTGCTAATAGGGCGCCCTGCCCCGGGGAACGGCTGGTCTGGATTTAAAGGGCCAGCGCACCGCTAATTTGCTAATTGCCGGCCGCTGGTCCTATATATTGTACACGCCCCCTGCACTCTCTGCCAGTTTGTTGGTGTGTGTCCAGTGTCTTTAGAGAGTGTTGGAGTCCGTATTGATTACCCGTGTACTAGTCCATTCCGCTACGTTTCCTGACCTTGCCTGTTTGCCGCCTGCCCTGACCATCTGCCTGTCTCTGACCACGAACCTCTGCCGCCTGCCCTGACCTTCTGCCTGTCCCCGACTACGCCTCCGGATTATGATTCTGTACGACGCATTATCCCGGCCGCCATCGCAAGCAAGTCACGTCAGGGGAAAGCGCCCTGTATAAACCTCACGCCGAAAGCAAGTCCATCCCGTTTTTGCGGCAGGCTCTGGTGAATTACCGGGGGCTACTTAGACTCCGCGCTCTGGCGTGGCTTACACCATCGCTTGCGGTGGTCCAGCGAATCCACCAAATCCGTTACAGCAATGCTGAGTGCTTGCACCTCTACTTCGCAACCCCCTATCCTCCCTCCCCCTATCCTTCCCTAATAAACCCCCCTTCTGCTTTTAGACCTCCCCCCAAATAAAACACCGACCATGAGCTAGATTAAATTGGCCATAGCAACTGTTTTATTGACAAAAATACAACATAAATAGCTTTCAATATTAATATAAAATTAACTATACATATACATATATGCCTATAAAATCTGTAGAGATACATATATAAATGACCATAACTGTACCAATATCTAGAAATTGTAAACATGTAATGAAGTACAACACTCTCCAACCACAGAAACCAATACTGTCAAACATACAAAGAAATGGAGCTGAGGCCCTTGAAGCTAGGCGATCTGGCGATCTGGGAAAAACACCATTACCTCCAGCTGTATTCCACTGGCTCAGAGGCACCAAAAGCCACCATTTATGGCTCAAATCTTGCTGCTCTCCAGGGATACCAGCGTGAAAGGGCCCACCTTCACCGGATCCCATTTAGATATCCCATAGTAGGGAATCCTACTCCGAAGGGCTCCCTCACCAATTTCCTACCACCAACTCCAAGGACCCTAGCCACGCACAGGCCACCATGACAGCAATACAACAAGAGACACAAGGACAACAACCACAAAACCATTCACCTAATCAAGAACTCCTCACCCATCAGATCCCACAACCCCAGCAAGCCATCAGCATATACGGGTGGATGGGCGGGACTGCTCCTCGCCGACTGCTCTCCCAGGCGCCGGGGGTCTATAAATAAACTCCCCTGACTCCGGCTTCCCCCCCTCCTCTCGTGCAACTTACTGTGCGCCAGCATGTCGGGTCAGCATGCCACGGGTAGGTGAGGCAGTCCGGCACACCTCCTTCTGATCAATCAAGACCTGTTCCTTTGGTTCAAAAAGTTATTTATACATAAATCTGTTTTTGGGGCATTAATGATAAGTGATGTAAACAGGACCTTTACATTCTGTAAAATCTGTTTATTGGACAATGTAATTGCACAACAGTTTCCATGGTATGAATGTGTTTCCAAATGAAAAAAGTAGAAAATATCTTTTTTGTGATCTTTTCCTAGATGCATGTTCCAATTTAAGAAAAAAATCTAGAAGACCATCTTGTGGCCAACTCTTTACATCTGTGTTAATCCTTAAAAAAAAGGTTTAAATTTTTCACCTACAAATCACTTCCGCCTGTATGATACTGTCTTAGATTTGAATAAATTTGTTAGGTTGTTGACCGTAAAAAAAAACATTTTTAAGATCAAGAAAGAGAAAATAAAGATATAGAAATTTCCAAATTTAGGGGAAAATACCATAATGAATTTGAGGAATTATTATTTTGCGAGCAGCAATTTTTGTTTACTCTTAAGGAATTACAATTGGAGAATTCCTCTGGAGAAGATGAATTCCAGATCCACCACAGCATGAGTAACCCATCCTATTACCCGTTAAAAGCTAGGGTAAATGCTATGGATACTTTCCAGACAGTGATGGAGAGAGATCTTAAATCTTTAAAGATTAAAAACAAAAACAAAAAGAGGAGGGGAAATAACACAAAAAGAGAAAAAGAGCTATAAACTAATTAAAACAGAATAAAAATCTCATTATAAAAAAAATTAGATAAGGGGGGCTCTATTGCTGTGATGGATGCTGGACTTGCTATTCTAGAGGACAAACAAACATATCACAAATTAACTAAGAATCTGATTAATGAAATTAGTTAAAAAATGGAGAAACTATTACAAGAAGGTGTAACGTTGAGAGTTTTATCGGAAAAGGAGAAAAAATATTTACAAATAAAAAATCCCAAAACTCCAACTTTTTATGGTGTCCCTAAAACACACAAAGGGACTTTCCCACCAATTATATCAAGTTGTAACAGCCTTTGTGAAAAATTAAATAAATGGGTAGATAATTGCCTACAGCCCCTAATACAGAGAACCCCCGGGTACCTCAAAGACAGCACTACTGTGTTAAAAATATTCAATGAATTCACTTGGCATTCTGACTACACATGGTTGAGCATGGATATGGTCAGCCTGTATTCTAGAATACCACAATCCCACCTTAGAGTGGCAATAGAATATCATCTTAAACAAAGTAGTATATTCAGTGAGGCCTTACAGATTTTTATTCTTGAATGTATTGATTTTCTTATGCAGAATAATTATTTTGAATTTAATGGAGAATTTTACATCCAACTGTTAGGAGTCCCTATGGGAGCCACGGCGTCACCTTCTTTAGCCAAATTGATGATGGCCTGGTGGGGCAGCTTTGTTAGGGGTTGGGAACCCCTTTGTAGAATTATTGTTGGTTGGGCGCTCATCGAGACCTCCTATTGGTGTGGGGTCGCAGTGGTGCCCATACCGGGATTCTTTTCTTATGAAAAACAATAATGATTTTAAACTTAAAATTTTTACTATGTGATCGAACAAAAAAGTATATCTTTTTTAGATATTAGACTGACAGGAAGTCATAATGAGAAAGTAACAACCACCTTATATAGGAAACCGCTACATGGTAATACTATGTTAAGAGGCAGTGTATCAAAAGACATACTTTGAATTCTTTCCCTTGGGAGAGATACAGAACACGTAGAGCCTGCACAGATAATGAAGAATTTGAGAGGCAAGCAAAAATTGTAGATACAAGGCTAAAGGATAGAGGTTACACAGACAAACAGATTAAACAAGCTAAAGTAAAAATGAAAGAAAAACTGAAAAAGATTTGTTGAAGGTAAAAGATAGAAAACAGCAGAAAAAAGAAATAGTTTTCTCCAGCACTTTCAGCCAAGAGTTCACACAAATAATAAAAAAAAAATTTTAAAGAATATTAATTATAGGCAAGATAAAATATTTGGGGAAATAATGATGATGGAAAATCCTTATGGGAGCGCAACGTAGCAAAAAATATAGTACTTTTTATCCCCAAAAATAGTTTTTTGATCAATCAGTTAGCAACACCTGGTTAAGACCGACATCAGGCTTTTTTCCATGCAACAGCACAAGATGTAATGTGTGTAAATATTCAAGAAAAACTCAAACATTTTCGGTCGGAAACCCTAAAAATTTTTTGTAAAACCCTTTTTTAATTGTGTTAGACCATCTGGGTGAATGTACAATGCAAGATATGTGACCCAAAAATATAAGTTTGTACCATACGTAAGTTTAAAAAAATGAGTGTCCGAACTATATGTATAAAGAAAGGTCACCTTACCATCGGGAGTGACTAAAATTTTTTAGAACAACTGAAGGGGCGCTAGTGGTCTTTGCTGTTTTGCTTGGAAAAAGTAGAACATCCCAAAACCGGTTTAGCTGGCGGCATGGTGCGCATGCCGTGCTTATTTGGTTATGAACTAAACACACGAAGCCGGGGGCTTGAATTTTAGGGGAACGATTGGATAATGATTAGTTGTTATTGTCCGTTTCTTGGGCTTAAAATTGCTGCTGCCTCCCAGTGTGTGCATTCTGGATGGTCGCCTGCAGCATTTTTAGGACACCTGCTCCTTCCTCCTTTGTCAGATGTTGGTGCGTTTTCCCATTTCCTGTGCTTTTTCTGCCGTTTTGTGTTCTGACCTTTGACCTGCTGCCTGCCACCAGGCCTGACCATATGCTAGAACGCTGCCTTCCCTGACCCTTTTCCTGTACCTTGATCACATCTCTGTCTGTCCCTCAGTACCTCGTAGGCCCCTTGGCTGTCACCGCAAGCGACCCTGTCTGGGGTAGTATTGAGGAGTTCCCGGCAGCGGAGTCCAAGCCCCTTTGCGGTGGTTAAGGGTGAAGACCAGACGGCTCTTTAGACTCTGCTATCTGGCATGGTTGTCAACTCTCGCAGTCAGCCTTATGGATCCACCACATGCATCGCTAGTGACACATAGTCAATGGGTGATAGCACTTATGAACACTTTGATGATTATTTATCACCCATTAGCTGTCACATACATGCATACATACACCAGGACAATTTCAGTTTTATTATTTTTAAGATTTAAGAAGGTCCAAAAGTAATATGAACCCCTATCTCACAAACCGTTCAAAATGTTGACATCCAAATAGGTAAATATGTGGATCTTTTCTGCCTCGCAAACAAGTTAGAAACTTTACCAAGTTCTTATTCCTTTTAAAATTTCAAGTTTAATAGATTCTTACTATGACTTTTGGTTTCTGCTATTACATATTATAACTTCCTTCTTTTGCATATTATAAGATAACAATGGTGGTAGATGTGTAAGGAACAAATCTTTCTTTAGAAATTTAACCAAAACTTCAAAGTGTACAAAAACAGTAGAAAGGTGAAACACTGTTACTAAAAATAATTATACTTTAATTTATTGGGTGAAATCTAGGTTATGTGGCCTAGAATATCGGGTTTTCATGGCTTGTCATAACAAACCTCTGTGGTTTCTGCAATAATACCGTGGAAAGTTAGTGGTGTCTTAAAAATGTTGTAACTCTCAAATTGAAATACTTTAGAATAGAATTGAAACTCTAAAAAAAATAGGATACAGTAAGTAAGATAAAGAAGTTATCTGGTGTTGTAGACCCATTTTCTAATATCCTATTATGAAATTCTAAGAAAGGGAATGTCCCTCTCTTTTTGGGCCGTCATCTGTTAGCCTCTATACAACCCACGTCTAGCCGAAGAGGAAGCTGCATTTATTCTATACCTGTGTAGGAAATTTGTAACTTTGTATCAAAGTTGTTACTGATTGGGAGGCACTGATAGTTATACAATGAATTTGATGATGAGTGCAATTACCTAGGTCAGGATAGCTAAAGATTAAATAAGTACTGCTGTGCTTTGGATTCACATTAAAGTCAAATTCGACTAAAACCAATTGCTTTGGCTTGGGTTGGCCCAAATTTATTTTTTGGCAAAAATTGTCTAGAACTCAACCATAACTGTATAAGGGTATTTTAGGGGATTTAGTGTTGTAATGCTCCTGTTGTTATATAACTGTGGGTTGGAATTCCCATCTGACTTCCATTTACTTCAGCAAAGGCCCAATGCTATGGTAACTGGAAGTGACATAACTTTGGGCCTATGGTGAAGTAATCGAAAGCAACATAGACTGAAAGTTGGGCCAGAAAAGAAGCGAGTTACGCTTAGTGATAAGATTAGAGAAAAAATTCTGGTTTAGTACATCAGTACACCCTGAACCCTAATTTTTTTCACGAACCTGTGTTGAACTGAATAGGGTCTTATTTATCAATAAGGCAGTCAGAAACAGGTAGGAGTACTAGCGTACCAACAGTACTGGTAGAAGTTTTCTATGGTAGATGTCCTGGTGTTCACCATCAAGGGTACCATGTGTAAATTGGAATGGCAAGATAGAGCAAAGTCTGAAAATTGCAAACTAACCTGGATCAGGAAGGTTAATGTGCAAAGAGATACAACACACATACTAGAGACTTTAGCCCAATGGTCTATCTGTCAGGGTATGTTGAGAATTGTAGTTTCACATTAGCAGGAGATTACTGTACAGTACTAACCTGTGTTTCAGGCAAGGTCTAAGGATAATATCACTTTAAAAATCCCATATGGAGTGATATCAATGGACTTTTACTGTTACAGAAAACAGGAGGGAGAAATGTTGTTAGCTTTGAATTCAGGTCAGATTGGAATCAAAATCGAGTTCTTTGATTCAGGTCAATGCAAATAAATTTTTGGCTATATTCCTGTCAGGGACACACACAAAGACACAGACAAGTGAGGCCCTGACACTGGTCCCAGCCCCTGTCCCTGCCTTTTGGGGAACCCGACTCCTTAATAGGCCGGCCCCAACAAGAAGACTAATACCTGCACTGATATAGGTGCGACACAGACAGGGACAAACAAACACAGAACAAGTTTCAGTGGTCAGGCAGTCCAAGTCGGGGAACGGAACTGGCCCGCGATGGTTTCTGAAGCGTGAGGCAAAAGGGGTAACCGGGAAATCCAGGCAAAAGGTCAGAAGCAAAAGAAGGATAAATGTAAAAGATAAGGCGAACTATAGGCAGGAAAACAGGCTCTATAGAAGGCAAGGCAGGAAAGGGAATGACACCTTAAATAGGTAACAGAAGAAGGGTAGAACTGAGGCAATAGGTAGAAGGAACAAAAGACCAGATAGGAGAAGAAAGCTGTCACTCAAAAAGAAACAAGGTTAACTAAATGTGTGCTGGAAGACTCCTGGCCATGTGCATTGGCCAGGAATCAATCAGCACCAGAACAGAAAAAACAGTTCATACTAGAAACACAAGCACACAGTACTAGGTCAGAAACCAAGGCTTACGCTGTACCGGCCGTGGCCGGCGACCAGAGCCAAAAGCGGGGGGTGGGGGGGGGTGTGGGGATGTATTTCAGGCACAATCATGACAATTCGCCAAAAATAAGCAGTAGTAACCCTAATTTGGAATTAGGGATTTTTTTTTACTAGATTTGAATGGATTAATTTACCCCTTCAACAACACTTTCGGTCCCATGGCACTTTTGCTCTGACGTGATTTATGGTACAATGCTACACTATGGTTACCTACTGGAATGGACTATAGACTAAGGTAAGTAAGTGTGAGTTCAGACAAGGCAGAATTTTTCTAGAGCAGATCTCCACAAATCTGCTCTACATTGTACAGCAAAATCTGCATGTGGATTTTAATGCAGTTTTTACTGCAAATTTCACCTTATACAATGAAGGCATGAATTTGAAGTGAAAGTTCTCAGGATTTCTGCAATAGAATGTGCATGCCGTAGATTTGAAAATCCAAAGATTGCTGATTTTTTTCTAGGGAAAATTTCTACTATATGTGGAGGACCTTAAGTGGTGTTTCCAACATAGATTTTAATGGCATATCCATAGGATATGCAATCAAAGTCTTATAGGTGTGGGTCCCAGCTCCTATCTTGGGAATGGTTCCGCAAAAGTGTCGACTCAGAATGGAAAGCCCTTCACGCTTGCACCAACTCTTCATTCTGTTCTATTGGAGTTCCATGTATAGGTAAGCGATGTTTTGGGCTGTACTCGTAACTCCTATAGAACAGAGTGGAGAGTGGTGGGCCAGAGCAACTGCCTCTCTATTCTGAGAAAACACTGTTTCACTGTATTCCTGAGACAGAAACGGGCCTCAGATATGGGACTTGCTCCTATTGGACTTTTGATATGCCATCAAAGTATATGGTGGGAAAACCCCTTTAATTGTTGATGCAATCGATATTAGTCCGAAAAATAGCTCTCCAATTTATCCTACCCATTTCATACCTTAATGTCCATTTCTAGACCAGGCAAGCACTTTCTGGACCACGTTTAATAAAACAATATGCTCCGGAAGAGAACTGTGTAAGGTTTAGTCAACTGAGTAGTTGCTGTAAACATTTTTAGGAAATAAGACATGAGGGAAATGCTCTGCAGCTTCTAAGAAGAGCTCAGTAGATAGTGCTGGACACAGAAATTTTAAAAAGCTTTTAAAAATAAACTTAAAAAAAGGAGAAAAAAATAAAAGTTAGAGTAACATGCTGATAGGAACAGATGTTACTCAGCATCACACATGCTGCTCGCTACTGCTCACTTCTAAGGTCTGCTACCGGCACAGACGCAGGAATAACAGATGGAAATTAGAGGGCCACCTGGTTTCAGATGAAATCGTGTTATCTGCCTGCGATAAATAAAACAGGATCCCAACATAACACAGAACCGCTTTAAACTGAATATGCAGTCTGCCATGCAAACTGCAGCTGTGGCTGGAATATGACAAACATAAACTTGCATTAGGTCGATAAACTAATTACATTATATGTACTCAAATAATATTTTTAAGACATACTGACTGTTTCCTGAAGGTGGAAGATTTCGATAGCCGGATGCTGTTATCTGGATTTCTGGTAGAATGTTTGCATTGCTTATCTGCTTCAGTTTATAACTGAAACATACATTATGCTCGAAGTTCAGTACAACAGAAGATTAACTTTTCTTCTTTCACTGGCATAAGTCTATGAAAATTAGAGATAGACGGTTATTGGTAAAAATACACCGTTCCATCATAACTTTAAAACCCTTGACAGGTTAAGTAAATAACATAAATTTTTTTGTTACAATGGCAGCTGTCTAGGGTTGTAGACCAAGTCCATTTCCTAAGGGCAGTGGCCTCTTTCAGGAGGATAATGTGTTCTGCCACACTGCAAACATTGTTCAGCAAAGGTTTGAGCCACATGACAAAGAATTCAAGGTGTTGATTTGGCCTCCAAATTCTCCAGATCGTAATCCAATTGAACATCCATAGGATATGCTGGAAAGAGAAGCCAAATCCATGACTTAACCACTTTATAATTTACAAAATTTAAAAGGATTTTCTCACCATGCTGTTTCACTGAGTCACAGGCAGCTTTTCACTCACTTTGTCTTGTCAGGCTGTGTGTGAGTCCATAGCAATAATTAACATATTTAGCCCCCCTATAACTAGTTGAGACGTTACAAAGACATAAATCAGGGTTTAATTTCAGAAAAACAAGCTCAAGTGCTTCGGAAGAAAAATTAATTGCTTATCTGTAAAAAATCCTGTTAGGATTGGGGCCAATGTATGAAAAATGTCTGGGTTAAAAAAGCACCTTTTTTTCCATTTTAAACCCAATCAGAATGCCCCTTTCATTTTATATAGTGCTCAGTAAAAATGAGGGGGCGCTATGTTGGTTGCTATGGAAAACAAAGTGGTTTTAGTCTACCCAGCTTTCTTACGGGGGGCCCAAAATTCTTCTGCAGGTGTCCCCGTCCATGGTGAATTACTTTTGCCTAAAACGGAAAGGGATATTGACAAGTAACCATAGAAACCTGTGTGCACTTAGAGGAGATAAGATTTGTCTTACCTCATGACCAAGGTAAACTCAAAAAGACCAATGTATTTAGAAAAACTCTTCAATTACCTGTCCCTACAATTTGAAAGCTAATCCTTGTAGTGAGAAAGCCCCTTTAAAGGATCTGCTGCTAACATCTTGGTGCCAGATATCACAAGGCACCTTCAAAGGTCCTCTTGGCCCCCTTTTCTCTACAAGAGGGTGTTGGGGGTTTTTGGGGCCTAAACAATAAAAGTTTTTGTCTTGAAATTTAAGAAAAGTGGACAGTGGGCATCCATGGCCCTGTTGTCAATTCACTGTTTGCCCATTCCAGGGGCGTTGCTAGGCAGTTTTATCCAGGGCACAAGCCGGGCTCAAGGCCGCTGACTGTCTGTTCAATTGTATGTGTGTCCACTGGACGCACATAGAGCTGAAGGCCTCCGTACAGGTACGTAATTTTGGGGGGCTGCTAACCCTGCCATATATGGCCCCCCCCCATAGACACACTGCCCTGCCTGCCCACATATTGGGGCCTTTTTTTATTATGCCTGTCTGCCTACATATATGGCCTCTATAGACTACTCTATGCCCAGTCTGCCTAATATTGGCCCCTTTTGTACCCTATGCCCTGCCTGCCTACATAATGGGCCCCCATGATACCCCAAGCACTGCTGCCTTTGTATATGGCCCCTATGGATCCCTAAACCCGGTGCCTTCTATGGGCCCTTGGGTTTTAAACCTGCCATCTATATGATCCTATGCTCCAAAATTTTGCCTTCCCACCTATATGAACGCTATACGCATGCTATCTA
Source organism: Phyllomedusa bahiana (assembly GCA_025379985.1). Classification (NCBI taxonomy): domain Eukaryota; kingdom Metazoa; phylum Chordata; class Amphibia; order Anura; family Hylidae; genus Phyllomedusa; species Phyllomedusa bahiana. Next base: position 394,421 of record JAODAL010000032.1, read on the forward strand.
TATGGGGGGGGCCCTTGGCTACCTAAAATTGTGTTATATGGGCCCCATTTATACCTAAACCATGCCTGAAACCTTATGGGGCCTAAGCTACTAAAACCCGCCCATTTGGGGGGCCCTATAACCTACCTAACCTCGTTATCTGTTTAAAAAGGACAATAAATTTTCCTGCTAAGCTCCTGCCCCATTTCCTCCCTTTTGGGCCCCACCTATAGCCCTCCCCGGCCTCCTACGCCTAAAAGTGGCACCTACTATTGTTAGCTACCGGGTCCTAACCACCACCCATCTACTTAGGGTGCCTACCCAATGGGGCCAATAGTGCCTACTGAGCCCAAATTTCCTATCTTTTGTTGCCCCACCTACCTAATTTAGCCTGCCTAACTACTGCCCACTACTTAGAGCAATTACCTCCCCGAGGCCTAGTACTGCCCACCTCCTATTGGGCCCACCAACCACCTAACTAGGTACCAACCTATTAATGGGGTCAAATACCCGGCAATATGATTCTGAGGGGTCAGGCCTTAGCTGTAAAACAAATCTCCGTGGGTGAATCCTCTGTTCCTCCCCCCTAGGGCGGGGGTCTAAATTGGCCTGTTTCCACTCTGCAAACCCCTTTTGGGAAATTTGTAAAAGGGGAGGGGGGGGGGGGGGGGGCGGGAGTTTAGGTGCTGAAAAAAATGGGGGTTCTAAAAATATTGTGTCTAAATCTGCAGGGGAAACGGTGGCAGGAGAAGTCGTCTGGTGGTCTGGGTGGGGAGAAGGAAGAGAAAGCAAAATGATTGATTTAGTAAAGCTAGTGTTGAGGATTTTTATACAAAGTTGAAATCGGGAAGGTTTTTTTGGTATCGAAAAATTTCCGATCATGCGAAATTAAAGGTTAAAATTGTGCATCACTTTTAAGATCGCGCTTTTTCGGGGGCTTCCTGTAATTTTTTGGGGGCCAGCAAAAAAATTACAGAATGAGAGGGTGAGATGTGTGTGCGCGTCGAAAGGGATGTGTATGGTTGCGATTGGCTGGAAAATCAATGACTGTTTTACATGAACAGGTTTCTGTTTCAGCCTCAGTGTCTCTCAGCGTCTCATAGGATAGGACCTTCGCTCTAGCTGTGCCAAACTGCTCAGCGTAATTAGTCTATTTATGCACAGAGGAAACTCTTAATATTAGCTGTGATCCTTCCAATTTAGTTAGATTAGAGATTTGTAGATTTTATGTAGTTAGCTAGAGAATTTTACGCAGGCAATCTAACGCTGTAAATTCACGGCGGCGGGATCAGGGGGGGGGGGGGCGGTGGGAGGGGAATAACAGACAAGACTCTATATAGTACACTTGGATAAAGTTCACCATATAAGACTTAGTGTAGACATTGCTGCAATATCTTTTATTATTAACAGTGTTGCTATTGAAATATATCTGGATAGTGGGCAGCTGAACTTATTTTGGATAAACTTTCATTTTAGTAACTGCAGGTCTCTTTGTTAGCTGTTTTACAAAACTCCACTTTTTTTATACAGTATAATTTCCAAGATAGGTGTTCAATTTTAACAATTACACCTGTGACTGTTGATATAACCCATCTTGCAGTTATATTAAAAATCCAGCAATCTTGTAGTCAGCACAGGATTGTTTGTTGCCAAAAATACTTGTGTATCGTACGAAACACAGTTACGTGGTTTTTTGACTTTTGGCAACAGCATTGTTCATTGAGCAGCTTACGTATCTTAAAACTGCAATTCTATTATTCACCCACAGGTGAATTGAATAGTGCAAAATATATCGGATTTTTATACCAAAACATAAACAGTTAAGTGTTTTTGGACGTTTTGCACAAACAGCATTGTTCATTGACGCAGCATCTACGTAATCTTATAATCAGGCAATTCTATATTCACCACAGGTGAATTGATAGGTGCATAAAATAACGATTTATTATACCAAAAACATAACAGTTACGTGTTTTTTGTACTTTTGCGCACCCAGCATTGTTCATTGACAGCTGGCATCTTCGTAATCTTCAAAACAGCAATTCTATTTTTCAAAACGGTGAATTGGTAAAGTGCAAAAAATACCGTTTATGTATTCAAAAAATTACTGGTACGTGTTTTTTGACTTTTGCGCACCCAGCATTGTTCATTGTCGCTGATCTACGTAAATCTTAAAACAGCAAATTTTTTTTCTTTATTCACCACGTGAATTGAAAGGTGGCAAATAATATCGTTTTTTATACCATAAAAATAAACTGTTTGTGTTTTTTTGATTTTGCACCCTGCATTGTTCTTTGACGGCAGATCTCCGTTAATCTTAAAACTGCAAATTCTATATTCACCACAGGTGAATTGATTGGTGCAAAAAATTACAGTTTATTTTCCAAAACATAACAGATACGTGTTTTTTGGGATTTTGCCCAGTCCAGATTGTTGATAGACACCGTGCAGTTAAATTTGTATCAGCAATTTGTTTTGATTAGAGGGATTTGAGAATAGCTGTTCGCAGTCTTTTAATATGAGACTTTCAAAATCTATTCCTACCTTCTCAAATTTTTATATTTCTGTAAATGGAGCGAAATGCAGGTGGTAAGAGGCAAAGAGGGGGGTGCACATGGAGGTAGAGGTACGAAGAGAAGGTGCTCCTTCCAGTGCTGGCGGATCACACGCTATGCCAGCGGATCGTCAGTTGCAGGACCGTCAGGGCTGTCATCGCGTGGGTCAGGGTCCTGTTGAATCTAATTAAACGATACATCGTCGCCAATCTGTTCCTTCAGTGGTTAATGCAAAACTGCTTCTTGCAGTCTTAACTCCTCGTCCTCGCAGTACACGGACACAATTGTCGTATCAGCATCATCAGCATCCGTCAACTTAAAGCAGCCCAAATGTCAAACTCGTGTCCATCACTGTGGTTAATCACATTGTCTGAAGACCTCTTTGATGACAAATGCGGTTGGGGTCAGAAGGCTTGTTAAGATCAGGGAGGATGATTTAGCTCTGCTTCTGACGACTGTTACTGATGCCATCAGAGGAGGTGTAGGAAGCGGTCAATACGGCAATAAAATTCCCGGGCGGTCGGCAACGCCTTGCAGTGCCCTTGCTTGTAGACCGCAGCTTCTGGATGCGAAAGTCAGGATGACCAAGTCACCTGTGTTGATGATGAATGTGATGGACGACAATGGGATCCATCCTGGTCTTTTCGCAGATTTTGCTTGCGAGCGCTTCCATCTGTGGGACGAGGAGGGAAGACGTTGGGGTAGTGTGCAATACGGGTCCCGCCACAAAATGGAGAGGGCGGTCGCAGAGTCCGCTGATATGATTCCGCCAGCCACGGTCAGCGCAAACCCGCTCCTCGCTTATCGCCGTCAAAAATGGTCCAGGACCTCTCAAGCCTGGGCCTTCTTTGAGCAAGGCCTCTGATTCACCAGCGATGTCTTTGCAAGCCTTTGCTGTAATCGCATAAGTAGAGGCAAGAACCTTAAGTGGTTTATAAACACCACCAACATGTCTAGTCACATGCAGCGAATGCATGAGTTGAAATGGTGGGAAACATCTTGGGCCAAAGGGCCAGGACCGACGCCGGGCCTCCAACCACTGTCACACCTCTGTCTCCGCCTCCTCCTCCTCCGCCTCCACAAGCGTTCCTCAGATCGCCCTTGTCTCTTAGAGTCTTTGATAAGGGTTCTGCCTACGCTTCAGCCACCACCGTCGCCCGAGTAACACAGCACCACCAGAGGGACCCATTCCAACCCCTTCTCCTCCGCCAGTTTGAGAACCTGCACGCAGTACAGCGGCCAGTCTTGCAAGACTCTTCTGTCTTCCTGGTTTTGGGTGCAGAAGAAAAAACTTTAACCCTAACCATCCAAAGCAAAAGCCCTGTATGTCGGCAATGCCAGACTTTTGTGACTTGGAAATGTTGCCTTTCCGTCTGTTGGACACAGATGGGTTCCGCCAAGTTCATGGCCCTCGCTTGCCCCAATACCAGATGCCGTGCAGGCATTTCTTTGCCAGAAAAGACGTCCCTGCCCTGGCCAGCCAGTGTCATCTAAAATTTCAGCGCGCTGCATCTGTGTCGGAAAAGTCCATCTCACCACCGGACACTATGGACTAGTAAGCACGGCCAAGGCCGCTATATCTCTGTGTCAGTCACTGGGTGAGCTGGGTGGAGGTATTGGGGGTGACCGGTGGTCTCAGGCTCGCGAGCAAGCTCTTCAAAAAAACCGCTGGGATGGAGATGGTGCAGGGCTCTTTACCCCCAAGGTCCTCTGGTGGCACACGTGCCCAGAGACACCAGGGCAGTGTGAAAATTATTTGCCTTGGAGACCGTCCACACACAGGTTCAGGAAAAAAAAACAGCTGTGGACGGCTCTAAACATCGAGACCGAGGTGGTGGGTGACAAGAACTTTGTGCCAGGCAAGAGGGGGATGGTGTGCGATAACGGCGAAATCTGTGGCCGCCCTTTAAGATCGTAGGCTTGGAGCACATCCCGTGCCTGGACAAATGTCATGATCCTTGTAGTCCAGAAATTTTAATGAAGCTACAAGGGTCTGGACTGCCTGCTGAAGAAGGTCGAGGTCTGGAGTTCGCCACTTCCTCCGTTCGCACCCTGCTTCGTCCCGCCTGGCTGCGTTGCAGCGTCATGCTCTGGCCTCCCCGTATATCGCTATCATGGTTGATCGTCGGCAACACGATTGGAATTTCAACCCTCCAACTGCTCCTGCGATTGATGGCAGCAGCGCAATGCCATTACGCTGTACGATAAGTGCTAATGCCTGAAAGCAGCGGTAAGGACACCTCGGGGTTGTTGAATACCCACCAGAGAGTGGAGGCTGGTGTAGAGCTCTTGCACTCTTCCTTGCCAGTTTTGAAGAAGCCACCAATATGGTCAGTGCGGTATATGCCACTTGGTCTGCTTGAGCATTGTGGTGATTTAGTTTCTGGAACGATCGTTGGACACTCTGAAAACTACAGTACCGCACTGCGAAGGAGGAGGTGACGGACACTGATGCGGACACGGAGTTTCTCTCCGGTCTAAATCCTCAAGGCCGAAAGTTTCACAATTTCATCGGTCTTCATTAGGCAGTGGTTCGGGGTCCAGTAGCCTAGTGCAGGTGGCGGCATCAGCTCCTCAGGGTGCTTCATCTCAGGCAAGTAAGGGCTGTGTTGTAGCTGTGCCGGAGGACAGAGAGGAGGAGGTGGAGGAGGTTTTCTAGGACACGATGTTACGTCGTCCCTCGCTTGGTAAAAAGAGGGTTGGCGCGAATTTGAGGCGGAGGAGGATGATGAGGAAGTTCAGTTTGACTAGTTGCCCCTCGACCAGAGGCTGGGTAAATCAAGGTCTCCATCTCTCACATGAGTGCATTGATGCTCCATTTCCTCCAACATGATCTCGCATTAATGGCCATCAAATGAACAACAGTTACTGGGTGGCCACCCTCCTGGATCCCGGTACAAAACAAAAATCCTGCACTTTCTTAACCCACCCAAATAGAGAGTAAAATGCAGGAAATGGAGACCTTGCTGATTGACAATGGAGACATCTGTTGGTCTGATTCCAGTTCCCCAAATGTCACGGTGGAACAACATCAGCGACGTGACAGCAGTTAGAGTGCCAAGCAAATGCCAAGTTCGGCTGCAAGCAGGCTAGGTGGCTGAAGCCTTATGGGTGACCTATGGCATCTTTGTTACCAAATCACCAAGCATGCAATGCAGGGCACACATCCAACACACAGAGTTCTGATTAAGATCATGGTGCACGACTATCTGCGTCTCAACACGATGTGTTTGCATGTGTTCCGGACCCAATAGAACTTCTGGGTATCCAATGACGAAATGGCCCGAGCTGATCATCACGCATAGAGGTGTTGTCCTGCCAGAAGCCAGGTCATATTGAGCGGACCTTCAGCACTAGCTGGAGGATCAGTACAGACTAAACGAATCCGTCTTTCCACTGATAATGTGGATCGTTTGACTTTCATCAAGATGAATCAGGCATGGATCTCTGATGTTGTTGTGGCCACATTTGCGAGGTCACGAGTAGTTGCCGGTCTACTTCACATTCTCTTTTAAACTGAATTGGTCCTTCTTGAAACTTTTTTATAAATGATCATTTCTTACTGCCAATTTTTTATTCTCTTTTCCCAACAGTTTTCATTTTTACTGGTTTTGCTGTGTGGAGACTGTAAAAGTCAGGCAAGGTTTCATGACTATCACCGTATTCAATTTACTCACTTTATTCTTAAGACGTTTTCGCATTGGTCATAGTTTTGAGGTCAGTGTTGCTGTGAGATACAGCTATAATTAATGGTCTTTGGAACAGTAATGTGGCTTCTATGTGGCATTTCTACCTACAATTTTTCATGTGGATGAGAAGTCATTTTTATAATTTTTTGGGTCATGCTGTTTGAAATGCAGCTATACCTAAAGGTCCTAGTATAAAAAAATGTTGTTTCTATCAGACATTTGTTTTCACATTTGACACAAAGTGGCTCATGGGTCTAGCTTTGAATTTTTTGGGCGCATTTTGCTGTGACATTGCTGCTATACTACAGGTCCTATTCTAAAAAATGTTGTTTCTAACCCAGAATTTGTCTTCACAATTGTCCAAGTGGCATCAAAGGGTCATGCTTTGAATTTTTGGGGGCATTTTGCTGTGACATGCAGCATTTTATAGAGGTCATATTCTATAAAAATGTTGTTTCTACAGACATTTGTCTTCACAATTGTCCAAAGTGGCTCAAGTGGTCATGTTGAATTTATGGGGCATTTTGCTGTGACATGCAGCTATACTACGGTTCCTATTCTAAAAAATGATTGTTTTCTAACAGGAATTTGTTTTCACAATTATCAAGAGTGGCTCATGGGTGATGGTGCTGTACAGAAACAGGTATAGGTAGGTCACTTTAATGGACAAATATTGCAAAATGACTTGTTTTTGCAAGAGCTTTAACATAGCTATCAATCCTGTATTGAGACAACCCATTTAATACAATGAAAAAAAGAGAAACAAAGAAATGGTGGATTCCAGGTTGGTTTTCAGGTTACGTTTGAAGCTGGTGAGAGAGGGGGAGAGTCTGAGGTGGTGGGGCAGTGAGTTCCAAAATGTGGGGGAAGCACGATGAGAAGTCTTGGAGACGGTTATGTGAGGAGGTGATAAGAAGGAGAGCGGAGGAGAAGGTCCTGTGAGGAGCGGTGGTTGCGTGAGGGGAGGTATTTAGCAGATTAAGGCAGAGATATTATGAAGGGGAGAGGTTATGGGAGAGCCTTGTAGGTCAAGTTGCTAGCTTGAACTGGATTCGCTGGGCAATGGGTAGCCAGTAAAGGGATCGGCAGAAGGGAGAGGCAGGGGTGTAGCGAGAAGAGAGGTGAATCAGACGGGCAGCAGCGTTAAGGATGGTTTGGAGGGGAGCGAGAGTGCTAGCTGGAAGGCCACAGAGAAGGATGTTGCAGTAGTCGAGGCGGGAGATGATGAGGGCGTGGACAAACATTTTTGTGCTTTCAGAGTTAAGAAATGAGTGGATTCGGGAAATATTTTTAGGTGGAGGTGACAGGCAGAGGTGAGGGTTTGGATGTGCGGTTTGAAGGACAGATTGGAGTCAAAGGTTATCCCAAGGCAGCGGATCTGTGGTGCTGGGGAGAGAGTGTCGCCTTTGACAGTGATAGAGAGATCAGGTGGAGGGATAGAGTGGGACAGTGGGAAGTTAGTAAATTCAGTTTTCTCCACGTTTAGTTTTAGGAGACGGGAGGAGAAGGAGGAAATGGACGAAAGACCGTCTGGAATCTAGGAGAGAAGAGAGGTAATATCTGGGCCGGAGATGTAGAGTTGGGTGTCATCAGCATACAGGTGGTATTGAAAGCTGTGTGATGCTATGAGCTGACCCAGACCAAGAGTGTAGATAGAAAAGAATAGTGGGCCCAGGACTGACCTTTGGGGGACACCAACAGAGAGCGGGCGAGAGGAGGAGGTGAAGCGAGAGTGAGAAACGCTGAATGTCCGATCAGTGAGGTAAGAGGAGATCCAGGAGAGGGCCAAGTCCGTGATGCCGAAGGAGGGGGAGGATGTGTAGGAGGAGTGAATGGTCGACAGTGTCAACGGCAGAGGAAAGGTCTAGGAGGAGAAGCACAGAGTAGTGGCGTGAGGCTTTGGCAGTTGCTAGGTAGTTGGTGACTTTGGTTAGGGCGGTTTCAGTAGAATCTATGTGGAATATGCAGAAAATTAGTGACAGGAACATAAGTTTTTATTCTCTGTAAAAATACATACCGCAGTTCACAATGTAGCGTGAAAAATGCTGTGTGAACCCAGCCCTACTGAGCAAAACGTAACATAGAGGGCCTAAGCCCCGGATGTTTTGTGACTCTAGCAATGCCCCTGGCCCATTCCTTGGACTACTTTTAGTAGGTACTAACCATTGTGTATCAAGAACAACCCAAAGAACTGTCATTCTGAATATGTTCAGACCCATTTGTCTAGCACAATTTGGCACTTGTCAAAGATGCTCAGATCTTTACACTTGTCCATTGTTCCTGCTTCCAACCCATTAACTTCATCAATTGACTTACTTGCTCCCTAAAATATCACACCATTTGACAGGTGCCATTGTTATAAGGTATTCATTTTATTTATTTGATCAGTGGATTCATTGTAATAACTGATTGGTGTATTAGATGTACAGTGGGGAAAAAAGTATTTAATCAGCCACCAATTGTGCAAGTTCTCCCACTTAAAAAGATGAGAGGCCTGTAATTGACATCATAGGTAGACCTCAACTATGAGAGACAAAATTAGAAAACAAATCTCAAAAAATCACATTGTCTGATGTGGAAAGAATTTATTTGCAAATTATGGTGGAAAATAAGTATTTGGTCAATAACAAAAGTTCATCTCAATACTTTGTTATATATCCTTTGTTAAAGAGGTCAAACACTTACTGTAAGTCTTCACAAGGTTGGCACACACTGTTGCTGGTATGTTTGCCCATTCCTCCATGCAGATCTCCTCTGTTTTGGGGCTGTTGCTGGGCAACACGGACTTTTAACTCCCCCCAAAGGTTTTCTATGGGGTTGGGATCTGGAGAATGGCTATGTCACCTTTAAAAGCTTCTTACAAATCACTCCTTCATTGCCCTGGTGGTGTGCTTGGGATCATTGTCATGCTGAAAGACACAGCCATGTTTCATGTTCAGTGCCCTTGCTGATGGAAGGAGGTTTGCACTCAAAATCTCACAATACATGGCCCCATGCATTGTTTCATGTACACGGGGATCAGTCGTACTGTTCCTTTTGCAGAGAAACAGTCCCAAAATATGATGTTGCCACCCCCATGCTTCACAGTAGGTATGGTGTTCTTTGGATGCAAATCAGCACTCTCTCTCTCCTCCAAACATGACGAGTTGTGTTTCTACCAAATAGTTCTACTTTGGTTTCATCTGACCATATGGCATTCTCCCAATACTCTTCTGGATCATCCAAATGCTCTCTAGCAAACTTCAGACAGGCCCAGACATGTACTGGCTTAAGCAGGGGGACACGTCTGGCACTGCAGGATCTGAGTCCCTGGTGGCGTAGTCAGTTAGTGATGGTAGCCTTTGTTACATTGGTCCCAGTTCTTTGCAGGTCATTCACTAGGTCCCCCGTGTGGTTCTGGGATTTTTGCTCACTGTTCTTGTGATCATTGTGACCCCATGGGTTCAGATCTTGCGTGGAGCCCCAGATTGAGGGAGATTATCAGTGGTCTTGTATGTCTTCCATTTCCTAATTATTGCCCCCACAGTTGATTTCATCACACCAAAACACTTGCCTATTGCAGATTCAGTCTTCCCAGCCTGGTGCAGGGCTACAATTTTGTTTCTGGTGACCTTCAACAGCTCTTTGGTCTTCACCATAGTGGAATTTGGAGTGTGACTATTTGAGGTTGGGGACAGGTGCATTTTAAGCTGATAACAAGTTCAAACAGGTGCCATTACTACAGGTAATGAGTGGAGGACAGAGGGGCCTCTTAAACACTTAAGCCCCAGGCCTGAAAAGTAGTTAATGACCAGAACATTGTCTTAGTTTTTGCCTCCTTGCGTTTCAACAGTTGTAACTTTTTTATTTTTTCAATGATGCAGTTGTGTGAGGCCTCGTTTTATTCGAGACAAGTTGTACTTTATGGGGGAATAGTTTAAGTTCACTTATAAATAATTGCAGAATTTTAAAAAAATTAGTTTTTTACACTTTCACACTTAATAACTTAATAACTTGTTAGATTAATTTTACAGGTTATTACGGTCGTGTGGCTACCTAATATGTGTAGGATTTTTTTTATTAAATATTTATTTTTATTTTATTATTTAGTTTTTTTATTCATTTTTTTTTACACTTATGTTTTTTACTTTTTTTTAATCCCATGAAGGGAGAACTGGGTTACTTTTTTTTTTTAACACTTAGTAATGTATTAGCATATTCATATATGCTAATACATTATAATCTGTATCAGTCTGACACAGGCAGTGATCTGGACAGCACACAGTGTGTCCTGGTCACTGGCTTCATACACAGATAGCTCTGGGGCTACTCTAGGTCCCCAGAGCTGACTGTGCAGCCGTTCCCTGGGCTCTGTCGGGTCACCGGGTGTTCCGATCACCCGACAGAGCAGGGGAAACCCTTTAATTGCACTGCAGTAACGCACCACCGCAATTAAAGGGTTAAAGCACCGGGGGCTATGTAGTACACAAAGTCTGCAGCGACACCAAAAGACGTCGCTGTAGACGAACGACCTGCACTAGCTCACGCCAAAAGACGGTGCGCGGTCGTTAAGGGGTTAAAGAAGAAGTTACAGGTCTGTAAGAGCCAGAAATCTTTCTTGTTTGTTTGCAAATAAATTCTTTCCAAATCAGAAAATGTGATTTTCTGGATTTGTTTTCTCATGTTGTCTCTCATAGTTGAGGTCGACCTATGATGTCAATTACAGGCCTCTCTCATCTTTTTAAGTGGGAGAACTTGCACAATTGGAGGCTGACTAAATCCTTTTTTTTCCCCACTGTAGATAACATATTAAAGGGGTTCTCCAGGACTATCTTTTTATTTGTTATAGGGTTCACAACTGTATTATACTAAACTTTGTAATTCACAAATTCTAGTTATAATTCATCAAATGATTTAAATGTCTTGCTGAGCAGAACCAGGAAAAGAGCCCTGTCCTCCTCCACCATCTACTCTTTGCAAACCACCTGACATTTATTGATCATATGGCCTCAGTGAATGTTTTGTTATCTTTGTGCTTTAAACACAAGCTCAGCTCAGCTCCTGTATTGGGTGTGACCTGAGCAGAGAACCATCTGGCTGCATTCACTATTTCCAACCTGTAGTTTGAAGGTGAATAGAAGTTATTACATTAGAGTAATTACAGAGTAACGGGAACTGTTGGTTTGTCTTTGAGTCCTGCTGGCAGGACTTACTAACAGTAATTGGACACCAGTTCAGAGCTGTTGGGTTGTGTACTGCAGCTTTGTACAGTTTACACAGTGACTCATGAGTCCTAGCTGTCATCATTATCATGAAAGCAAGTACAGAGCTGGGGTGGATTGCACACTTATGTCAGCACAATGTCTAGCAGTGATAACTGTGGAGGAATATCCTAGATTGCAATGCAGTCCGGGACTTGTAGGAAAGAGATGCTGGAGAACTACTCACACTCCCACAAGCAGGAAGTTTCACTGCAAAAAGTGGATATTATGCTAAATGAATAGGGAGGCAAAAGAAAAGAAACACATGAAGGCAGTAGAATATCTTTACTTTTCAATATAAATGCTGTTTATAGTGTTCTATTAAGTATTTTAACTCCTGGATAACCCCTATAGTCAATGCAAATCAAAGGTTTGGGTTCAATTTGGACTAAGCACCCTACAGATACATAGTATAATTTTCATCAGTAGGTATTTAACCTTCCCCTCCTACTGATTACAGGTCTGCTGGTTGGGAATAGTAGCAAGTTATAAATGTTAATGAACAACTAGAGCTGTAAGACATATTATTACGTAGCACAGCTTGTATATTGCTAGGTATGTAATGCTCTATAACGTCCATTTAGAGCCTATAAATACTTCTGTGAATAAATACCTGATTTTCATGCTCATAGCCTAAATATTCTCTGTGGGGAAATCAACCCAAAATCTAGCTTTTTTCTGGATTCAGAGCTGTAAGCACAGCGTCTATATGTTAAAATGTATAGAATTCATTCCAAAGTGACCACTTGCCCCTGTGTATGCTGGCAGGAAACATTCTCCAAGTACCCACCAAACCCATATTCATCTTTAAAAGGTGACCAATATCAGCTGAACCAACTGACCTTGGAAGGATCTGATATGTTTGGAGGTATGCCGACTTTTTCCTGACAGATGATGTTAGTGAAAACAAAGACGGGGCATGTTGATTCAACATGTTGGTAGCAGCTAATTGCCGTTCCCCACTGAGAACACATGCACTCTTGGCTAAATTGTGCATGCGTGTGTGAGAGAGTCAAGAGCGGTATTGCTTAAATAGCTCTCAGTTGAGCCGAAGTTCTTATAACATTCAGGTTCAGGATGTCCTGATCCCATATCTCATATAAAGAGAATCTATCACCAATATATACAGTATATATATATTTTTACTAATTAAAATGAGATACAGATATATATTCTTTTCTTTTCAGCTTTTTTATTTTTCTGATTGTAGATATTTTCTTTTGTATTTCATTGTGGGGCAGCCATCTTGCCTGAACTGATTTTAACCTTAATTAGAGAGATTCTTTACATCAGCTTCATGGACATAGGAGAATATGATAGAAGGGGAGAAGCTGACCTCTGTGATATTTAAGTTTATATGATTTTGAGCAGGATATTTGAGTAAAAAGCAGAGAAAATACTGGCATTACTCTTTAAGAGGGGGTGGAAGTCCTGCTCACCACATACAGTGATTGACAGCTTTCCCTTTATCAGTGTGTGTACAGAGCAAACCGTCAGTCACTGTATGTAGGTGTGGTCAGCAGAACTTTCACTTTTTTCTCTGCTTTTTACTCGGAAACCCTGCTTCAAAACATACAGTATAACCCTATATACCACAGCTCCTCTCCCTCTATTATATAACCCTATATATCACAGAGCTCAGCTTCTCTCCTCTATCATATAATCCTATATATCACAGATCTCAGCTTCTTTCCTCGATCATATAACCTTGTATATCACAGAGCTCAGCTTCTCTCCTCTATCATAATACCCTATATATCACAGAGCTCAGCTTCTTTCCTCTATCATATAACCCTTAAAATCAAAAGACCATAGCTTTCTCCTCTATCACATAAGCTATATATCACAGTGCTTCACTTCTCTTCTCATCATAAAAACCCTATATATCCCCAGAGCTCAGCTTCTCTCCTCTATCAATAACCCTATATATCACAGAGCTCAGCTCCTCTCCTCTATCATATAACTCTATAGAACCCCGAGCTCAGCTTCTCTCCCTCTGTCATATAACACTATATATCACAGGGCTCAGCTTCTCTCCCTCTATCATATAACCCTATATATCACAGAGCTCAGCTTCTCTCCTCTATCATATAACCCTATATATCACAGAGCTCAGCTTCTCTCCTCTATCATATAGCCCTATATATCACAGAGCTCAGCTCCTCTCCTCTATCATATAACCCTATATATCACAAAGCTCAGCTTCTCTCCACTATTATATAACCCTATATATCACAGAGCTCAGCTTCTCTCCCTATATCATATAACCCTATATATCACAGAGCTAAGGTCCTCTCCTCTATCATATAACCCTATATATCACAGAGCTCAGCTCATCTCCACTATTATATAACTCTATATATCACAGAGCTCAGCTTCTCTCCCTCTATCATATAACCCTACATATCACAGAGCTCAGCTTTTCTCCTCCATCATGTAACCCTATATATCAGAGCTCAGCTTCTCTCCCTCTATCATATAACCCTATATATCACAGAGCTCAGCTCCTCTCCTCTATCATATAATCCTATAATACCAGAGCCAGCTTCTCTCCACTATTAAAATAACCCCATTTTAAACACAGAGCTCAGCTTCTCTCCCTCTATCACATCCTGCTCTCAGATATGGTAGCATAAAGCACCCAACAGGTTCCCTATAAGTAACTAAATTAAGACACCAATTAAGATGTAAACTCTGGAGGATAAAATCACAATATTTAATTGGCAAGTATTCACTATTCTTAACTATAGTTCTGTGTTGCCATCTCAATAACTAGATGTGATCCTCAGTTCATGTTGAGAAGAGTCGATACTGCATAATTAGTCCATAAAAGGTTGATATGCACTAATATGTTATCTAGGCAGATGGAGACTCTGGAGATATAAATTTAGTTGGTTATGAATAGGCTCTGTTCCACATGTAAAGACAAGCACCCAAACACTGTGGCTGGGTTCAGTGATGTCAACAAAAGTATCGTGTGCTGGAAGACTGGTGCTCTTCAGCTTCCTAACACATTTCAGAAACAAATTTGTTTTTCCTCCTCAGAGATAGGCCTTCTTAGAAACCTCCATCTTTACATACATGAATTTGCTCCTCAAGAGGAAAAAAACCTTCATCATTCCTCCTCTAGGAGACTGCTATTTTAGAAATTGCTTTCTCTATACTTATACAAATGATATCGCTGACACCTACAAATTTACATAATTGAATTAATATAGGGCGACATGCATGTACAGGGCTGCACCAGTATTCTGGTATTCTTTCAGTCCAAAAACTGGCACAGCCCTGTTCTCTAGATGTACAAGAAGGTGCGTTCCAAAATTAGGCGCATTATGAGGCGCATGTGACACTTTGTAATGTTCCTAAGCTGTGGGGGGGTTCTTGGGGCGTGTCACACCACAACCGTATGATTCTACACATTTATGATGGGAGGACATCAAAACTAGGAACATTACTGCTGGAACAGCCAGACCAAGTTACAAGTGGTTTGCATGAGCCTGAATTGTCGTTTTGGAACTAGAAAGCGCCAAATCTATGACCCGCAGTAGAACAGGTTCATACATTCTGGCACATTCTGCACTGCTCTAAAGCTATTTAGATCTGGCCTCTATGCGCCTAGATCATACATATCGCCCATAATGTCTCCATTATTTGGGGTCTCAGACAAAGGACTCCACCCACAGTAGTGCTTTAAATTCAAAGTTTCTATAAGCTATTATATGCAATGTATTTGTATATACAGTACTGCTATTACTACCCATAAGTAAACAGCATTTAGTTAAAAAGAATATAATTTTATATACATATAATGAAATACATTGGCCCTCATTTACTAATGGGGTTGCACCAGAAAATTGTTCTAAAAATGCACCAAAAAGTGGCACAGCATGTTACAGCATGTCCCATACATATTTATTATGGGCTTTAGACAATTTTTGCACACTGTTCGACAGGTGGGCATGTCTTTACGGAAAGTGGATGTGGCCTCGCTGGAAAGTGGGCATGGTTACAATGTGACACACTGGGCCACCTATATGAAAACTGTCTAGCAGTAAGACTGTCTTTGTTGCCCAGAGCAACCAATCAGAGCTCCCATTTCATTTCATATAGTGCTTTGAAAAAATTAAAGGGGAGCTCTGATTGGTTGTTGTGGGCAGCAAAGAAAGTCTTACACCTAGACAGTTTTCCTACATGTCCTCCACTGCACCTAAGTCTGCACCAAAATGCTGGCGGTGAAAGTAAGCCAATAAAAACTGGTCTAAAAGTTAGACAATTCTAAAGCTGCAACAATTTGTCAAGCATCCTGTGGCACTGTGATATATATGGTGCATTTTTAGGCGGCCTGTCTAAGTTTACATTAGTTTTTAGACAGCAATAGTAAGTAAGGTCCATTATCTCTAAAATGAAGGGGTATAATACCCCCAATATAATTAAACTATAACAGGATATAATAGTGCTGCTATTATCCAAGAAACCAAACACTTCTAGTTCATTGTTCAGTCCTCTAGCATTCATTTTTAAAATTCACTTGGTCTTAGCTTCAGATGTTTGTTTTATATAGTTTTCTGTTCTTCAGTTCAGTTTGATTTTCTTCATTCATGGGGATAAGGTATGTGGGTCCCTTCACAAATGTGGTTGAGCATACCAGCTCCCACATACCTTATCCCCATCAGGATACATCATTTGATATTATCACCACGATCAGGTGCTCCGGACTGATGAATCTTGAACCTGGGATGAAAGTCGATTGGGGATTTTTCTATGTGTGGTATATATTTGCCACATGGGTATTGTATATATTTTTTGAATCACCACTAGAGTCTTTTTGGTCACCTGACAAGATAATTACTATTTGTGGCTCTGATTGTGTCTTTGACCCACCCTAATATTGACCGGATAGTTCCCTTGAAATCTTTACTTCGGGACAGGTGTTCAGGGTCTGGTAGATTTTCTGGGGTTGTCCTTATTCGGGCAGTTACCCCGCTAAGAGCCCTGTTAGGGTGTGGTTAGCAGAAAGGGATATATTAGGTAGGATCTTGTCCCACATTTCATCTGGTATGTAAACCTGAACTTACAAAGGGGAAATGTTGTTAATGTTAATGATAAACTTAACATATATATTTTAAAGTCTATTAAAATTTATATTTATTTTGGTTTGGGATTTATTGGATTTTTAAATTAATTATTGCCCACAGAATCCACAATGTCCAAATTTACCACAATTTCCAAACCCCTCTGTTTGTGGAAATTACTGCTTTTTCCTTTTTAGGTTGTTACATAGTTACATAGTTAGTATGTTTGAAAAAAGACACGTGTCCATCAAGTTCAACCAAGGGTGGGGAAAATGTGGGTGAAGGGAGAGAGACAAAGACTTTAAGCCCAGCCTCCCCACTGGTTAATGCCCTGAAACCCACAAGGCTAGAACGGATCTGCTCCAGTGGACACCATATCTCGGACCCCAGAGCCTCCACCAGCCAGGATCCAGAATTTTACATAGCTTCATACGCATTAATATTCTTTAGTTCCAGGTAGGTATCTAAGCATTTCTTGAAACTCTCTACAGTTCCTGCTGTGACCAGCTCCTCAGGCGGCTATTCCACAGATTCACAGTTCTTACAGTGAAGAACGCCCTTCTCCTCTGGAGATTGAATCCTTTTTTTCTCTAGTCGAAGGGAATGTCCCCTTGTCTTTTGAGGGGGTTTCACTTGAAATTATTTTTCCCCATACTTTTTGTAGGGACCATTTATATATTTATATAAATTAATCATGTCCCCCCGAAGTCGTCTTTTCTCAAGACTAAATAAGTTCAATTCTTATTTGTTAAGAAGTAACTTTCCTATTATTGTATTCTGGTAGAGTAAGGGCCAGGATTCCTTCACAATCTTCTGAAAAGTCATGCTTTAGCTATTATATTCAGTTTAACTGGAATTTGAAAATCAGATTTCACCTTTTTTGATATGTGTTCTGCATTTCCTGATGCCAAGACTTATCTCTGGAAAAATCCCAGTCTCCTCTTTAGTTTTATATACTTTCAGTTGATCATAACCTTTTGTAATTAACTTTCCTTCCCAAAAAATTGGTTTCCTCTTTATAATCTGAAATAGGTGAGTAATTTCACTAGACCCTCTATTTACCCTTAGGAGTAAAGGAGCCAAACGGGAAAGAGGCAATGGTCTCTGAAAAAAACCTTTAAAAATTAAATAGGCTTACAGTAATAGTTTTTTAGCAATTTTTCATCTTCTAGACAAAAAAAAATCTGAAAATTAGATTTGGGCACTGTATTTAGAGTGTTTTGCGAAAAACCTTTATTTTATTCAAAAAGAAATCAATTGCCCGGGATCAAAAAAAGCAAACCCCAAGGGGGTGGTTTGGAGAGCCGTGGAGGACGGGGGTTTCTGACCCCCCGTGCTTCCTCTAATCGGCAAATCCACCATAGAAGATGGGCAAACAAAAAAAAACAGAAGCCGGGGGCCAACCGCATGGCTGTCGGGGGACTTGAGGGGTCTTTGCCCCCCTTAAAGGCCCCGCCAAATCACTCCCGGGCCGGGCCTTGATCCCCCAAGGGGCCCCCCACGGACTTCCACCCGGATCCCGGCATGGTCCTCTCCTCAGGCAGCGCTCGTCTTTTCTTTACCCCATACCCCAGGGGATGGGGGCTCTGATTACCCCGGCGGGGAGGACCTCGGCCCGCAGCGCACTGCGTGGGCCCTCGGAAGGACCCCCGGTTCCCTGGCGGGCCCCGGAAAACGAAGTCCAGCCTGCAGCCCCGGCAGTGGGAAAGCCAGGCGGAGGGTCCGGGGCTCCCTCACAGGGATTCCCCACACCTGACTTTATATCAGTTCTCCTGTCTCCCTCCCCTTGTTTATAAGGCCCGGATTAAATGGGCCCGGCGCCTGCCCTTCCAACCACCCATGGATTAAAGTGGAGCAGCAGCATTTGCAAAGGGTCCCCCCCTCTGTGGGGCCCCCACATAGGGCAGGCCAAAACCCCCCTAATCAAGCCCTATGTGTCTCCCCTCCACAGCACCGAGACCCACCCCATGGACTATGCCCGGGGGCCCTGTAGGCCGCAGCCTCCTCTTCAGTGCCCCGGGGGGCCCCATACACCTGGGGGGGGGTTTCCCCCCCTCAGGGCCCTTTGGGTTCCCCCGGGGAGCTATCCCCTGATATAAGGGGCCCTCTCCACGCTGCAGGTGTGTCCCCGGTCTACAAGCGCAAGACCACTACCTCGTTTTCGGGGGGGAAATGGCCCCGAGGGGCCCCCTCCCCCCCACAATTTGCCAACAGCCCAAGGCACCCCCCCTTTTTTAGTGGGGTACACCATCCCCCCTTCATGTGTTTCTTCTCCTTCTCTGACTGTTGGACCTGGGATGATAAAAACCATGACCGGGCAGCTTTGAAACAACTACTGCAGCCACTCCCATTGGCTGATATTTCCTCTTTTACCCCCACGAGTTCCGAAAAAGTTGCGAAATTCCCGTAGGGAACTACTTCTTTCATCAAGGTTGATGTCTGGATCAAGCGCAACCCGCAAAAAAATGTACCCTCACGTCTGGTCCGCTGGTCACACATCAACTGCTCAAATCCACGCCCTCAGCAAACCCTGACACATTTGAAACCTACAGGCGAATAATTTATTTTGGGGGCCTTCCTGAACTTTTCCCCCATGCGGATTTTTTTTCCGGCGTCACCCCCAATCTTCAATCCCTCCGGGGTCTCCACCTCCTCATATTAAAACGGGATAGGGTGCACAGGGCCCTAGACGCCAAATCCGGGGTGACCCTAGGCCCTTTGGTTTTTCCCGGTCCACTTCTTTGGGGAGAAGAAGATATTCTTATAGGCCGGAGGGCAGCCACTGTTTACCAAGGTTCCCCCATCAACCCGCAGGATTTGTCTGGGTATTTACCCAAACCCTTTGAACCCTCCCCGGGACATTTCGAAAAAAAAATACCCCCATTCCACTGGGTACCCTTTCCCCTGATATCCGTGCGACAAGCATTCTCACCACAATCAGGGGAAAAATTCCCCCCGTAAATCAGCCTTATATAAAGGGATTATCCTTCCCCGGGATTGGCCGCCCCTTCACCTTTCATCGGGATTGAAGGGGAAAAAGGGAACGTCTTCGTGGTCTCCGGGGCCCCCCGGGGTTTTGGCTCTGCCTCATCCGGGCCGTGAAGGGGTACAACGGTCTGCGGACGCTGGGAGGGGAAACAGCGACGCTCCTCTTGCTAACTCCCCTTGAACCGGGGCGATTTGCGCCCTTTGTTTGATCCTTTGAGGCCCAATTTTGGGGGTCAATTTAGGTCCCTTAGAATCCCTTTTTTGGGGTTCCCGGGGGCACTGGGTTACCATTGCTCAACATTTTTGAGGCGCCCTTTACAGGCCCCGGTCCTTTCCCCTTTGGGACTACTTCTCTCCCTGCCCCAATTGTTTATGCCTTCCGGGTAGCAATGGTGGGGGTCATCCTTCCCCCCTTATTTTTTTTTCCCCTTTTTCGGGGGGGCCGGGTTAAATTTTTCATATTTCCAATGGTAACGGGAGTTCCTCCGTACCGTGTTTTTCCATTTTTCCCCCAGTAGGGGGAAAACCCGTTCGGGGGTTTGGTTCCCCAAAACAGTCTTTGTTCTTAGTATTCTTTTTTTTTTTTTGAGTTTGTGCCAGGGCGTTCCTTGTTTTTTTTTGCTTGTCCGTGTTTTTGTGTCGCTTGAGTGGGGGTACTGGGCTGGGTTCCCCTTTTTTCCCCCCCCCACCTCCTTTTTTTTTTCCTCTCCCCCCTTTTTTTTCTTTTTTTTCCCTTTTTTTTTTTTAGTGGGGTTTGGAAAGGGGGGGGGCCCCCCGGGGGTTTGGGCCGGGGTCCCCATTTGAAGGGATTAGCAGCCATTTTAAAAAGGGAAACCCCAAAAAAATTTCCCAATTTTAAATTTTTAAACCCTTTTTGTTTTCCCCGAAAACCCTTTTAAAGGGGGGGCCCCCTATTTAAAAATAAATAACATTTTTTTTTGCCCTTTTTTATTTCCAAGGGGGGGATGGCCCAAAAAAATTTTTTCCCCCCGGGGGTTTTTGACGCTGTCCCGGGGGACCGTCCGGTTCCTTTAAGGACGGGTTTTTGCCTTAAGCAATCCAAATTTCCATTTTTTTGAAATGGTTTTACCTTCCCCCCGTAAAGGCTCATCTTGTGGGCTTTTAAATAGAAATTAGTTTTTGGAATAATGTCCCTTTGGGCCATCGATTTAAATTCCCGCTATTTCTTTTGGTTTTTGGGGCTTCCCCGGGAAAAAAATTATTTTTTAAAATTCCCCCCCCCCGTTTTTTTCCTTTCAAAGATTCAAACTCCCCTCCCCTGGCCCCCGGCAAATCTTTTTGCCCCGGGTCCTGTTTTTTTCCCCCTTTTCCCTCCCGCAATTTGGAAAAAAGTTAATGGGTCCTTTTTGGACCCCCTTGGAAAACGAAAAAAACCTTTTTTTTTAAATAACCTTTAAAACCCCCTCTTCCCCCTTTGGGTGCGGGTCATCTTGTTAAAAAGGGCCAAATTTGCAAGGGCGCCTACCCAAAAAAGGGGCCTTTTTTTTAAACCCTAAAAGCCCCCTTTCCCTTTCCGGGGCGGATGAGGGGAAAAAATGCCCTTTGGAATCCTGGGGGCGGTTCCCCCCAAAAAAAGGCCCCGCAATTTTATGGGCCCAGGCCAAACGGGAAGGGCGTTTTGCCCCAAACCAAAAATCTTAAAAAAATCCCCAAACCCTGGTAATTTCGGATGTTAAAAACCCCCCCCAAAAAAAATTTTTTTTTTTTTTTTTAAAAAAAAAAAATTTTTTTTTTTTTTTCCCCCCTTTTTTACCTTTTTTTTTTTTTTTTTTTTTTTTCCCCCCCCAAAAAAAAAAAAAAAATTTTATATTTAAATTTTTTTTCCCCTTTTTTTTTTTTTTTCCCCCCAAAAAAAAAAAAAAAAACCCCCTTCCAAAATTACCAGACCCGGTTTTTCCTTTTTTAAGCAAAATCCCCCCTGGTTTCCCCCCCTACAACCTTTTACTTAAAAGGGCCAGTTAGTAAAAAAAGCCCCCTTTTGGGGGGGGGGGAACCCCGGGCCGAGGAACGCCCCCAAAAAGGCCCCTCTGCGGTGCGGTTCTCCCATGGACCTGGACTCCTGCTCTCCAAGACGGTGCCTCTTCCTCCTTCTGAGTAAGACACACGATGGCTGTCCTGCATTCACATAGGAACTCCTATAATCTTGTAGATCGTAGTGGCCCCTGCGTCCCACTTACAGATAACCCGGATTTCCCGCCCGGCCACTCGCCAAATAATTTCCTGGGTGGTTCAAAGCAGGCTCCGTTACGCCTTTGTCAGGTGTCTTCAGGAGGGAAATTGAGATCATTGCGTGATATCCTCGGGGGGATGGCGGTCTCGGGTAGAGCCTCCTTCCAATATTTGCAACTGTCTCACTTCTTCTCTAGAATCAAGTCTACTTTCAACCTGACCAGGCCTCTTACAGCTTTTGAGGATGCGGTGGTGTCTGCGACAAGTTCGAGACACTCTCTGTCATTTATGTACAAGTTGTTGCTCTCTGATCGCTGTAGGTCTCTTCCCCCCTTTTGTCAGCGGTGGGAAAGTGAATTGGGTCTCTCTTTTTCTACTGCTCAGTGGGAGCGCTGTTTCCAGCTCACCCATCGAGCGATGTTAGCCTCAAAGCACCAGGAGACCTGTTATAAGATTTTGTCACGCTGGTACAGAGTTCCCGCAGTCTTGCATAAAATGTTTCCAGCAACCTCTGCTGTTTGCTGGAGGTGTGGAAAAGGAGAGGGAACCATGTCCCACGTTTGGTGGGGATGTCCCCTACTCAGAGGCTTTTGGACTTCTGTGCTAGAGGTGATTGAGGCAGCAACGGGCATTCTGGTTCCTGACTCGCCAGAGGCCTTGTTACTTTTTATGTTCCCCATGTCAGTTAGCAGATTTAAGAAATCCCTTCTGAAGCATCTACTGCAGGCTGCCAAAACTATAATTCCATGGAAATAGAAGTCTTCTGTCCCCCCAACTTTGGAGGATTGGTTTGCAGAGATTAGTGCGGTTCAGAGAATGGAAGAATTGGTAGCCCAAACTCCAGAGCA
The DNA here is from genome assembly GCA_025379985.1 of Phyllomedusa bahiana. Taxonomy (NCBI): domain Eukaryota; kingdom Metazoa; phylum Chordata; class Amphibia; order Anura; family Hylidae; genus Phyllomedusa; species Phyllomedusa bahiana. Next base: position 416,982 of record JAODAL010000032.1, read on the forward strand.
AGCATATAAATTTACTAGGACCTGGTCTAGCTGGTCCCTTTTCAAACACTCCCCACTTTATCTTTCAATCACCTGTTAGTCTGGGATTGGCTGTAGGCAGTCTAGATGCTACTCTCTCCTCTACATTGGGCTTCCCCATTATTCTCTCGTTTTCCTTTCCCCCATCCCCCACCCACCACCCCGTTTTTGTTTTTTGCGTGTGTGTCCCTTTTCCCTATCTGTCTTGTGAGATTGCCTGTTGTTGTATGGGTGTTTTGTCCTCTCTGTTATGTTGGTGTGGGGTTGTTTTTTTTTGCTCTTTCTTTCTTTTCTTTCTTTTGGGTATATGGGTGCTTACAGCGCCCCTTTTTTTTTGTTTTGTTATTGTTTATTGCTACTAGCTTGTAGTATATGTTCATTTTCTGCATATCTCTTGGCAATTATCAGGAATGTGACATGTCATGTTATGCACATTAGATGTCTTAGTGATTAAGATCCTTTTCTTTTTCTATTGCCGATGCAGTTCTTGCATAGTTATGATGTGATCTTGACATACTGCTTGCTGTGAGTTTATGTTCATTGACATTCTGTTCAATAAAAATTTCTCGAATTTAAAAAAAAAAAGTCTGCACCATAGTACCAGATTGGCCTGAAATCCCCCCATGGAGGGTTGCTCCCATTGACCCATATAGCGGTTGGTATTAGATAGCCTGAGGCACAACTGATCCCAAAGTCCATACTTAAAGTTTGGAGGTAAAAAAAAAAACATCACGTACAAAACTGTTGTGTTCAAGTACAAATTCAATACAACTTCCAATAAATTCAGTTTGATCCCCTAGGAGAACACTATCCTATTGGAGACATTTTTGTGTTACAAATTTTTGTGTACATGTAAGTTAGATCTTAAGTATATATACTGTTTTGCTATTTCTAGAAGTTGTAAAACATGAGTAATATGTTTTAAAAGGTTCATGGGAAAAGAGCCGGGACTATTGGTTGCAGCTTTTCTCAAATCATAACTGAATTACGGAGCCTTGCAATGTAAATGGCGTTCATGCTGTACCATTTATTCATTTGCAGACAGCTGTTTCGGGCTGTTTGCCACTCATTGGTGTGAAGTAGAATACTGGTTGGCTTAAATTCCATTGGAGCGACCAAGGTGTATAAGTCTTTACACACCTACCTGGTGCCTCTCTCTAATGAGAAACATTATGCCCTTTGAACTAGTATATTTTAGAAATACAGGTAGTTAACACATCTGCAGATGTTCAATGACATATCTGTAGAGGTAAGGCAATCTATTGCAGACATAAAGGGTCTACTTGGTGATTCTTATATAATCTTGAAACCTGGTAGAAAGCCACTTATTTTGGTGTTTTGATTCATGATATAATCATGTTTAAAGATAATGGGCGACATGTCAAAAAAGAGGCGCCGCCACGCCAGTTTTAAGGCACATTAAATGGTTGTATATAGCTCCTGAATGAAAGAACCTGTAAAAAATCTGGCGTGTTGTATCCCATGCATAGTAAAATTGAAGCGCCTAATCTAGGCATACAGCATATCATTGCTAGCATATTTGATGCGCCTACTTTAGGCACATTCAAATGTGTCATGCCTGGTTTTGGTATACTATAGTACATTTATATAGAGAATAGGGCGTCAACAGTTTTTTGCTGAAAAATACACCCAAAAAATGGCGCAGCCCAAATGGGACATGTCACCCAATTATTTTTTTCTGAATATCCCTATGTCTCTACCTGTTTAAGTTACAAACACATATTTCTTATTAGGATCCTTGGACAGCTTAATATTTTATTTTTTGCTTTTTAACAGATGTATAGCTTCTGTAAGATGGGAGCCATCTGTAATATGAAGGCAGGCTTTAAAGGGGTTTTGCCATGATCTAACGTGGGATCCTCCAAAATGGGTATTTAATCACTTTTCTAAATATATGTCATCAAAAAAAAAGTGAAACCCCTGAGAGCTACAGACTTCCTTACATGCCCTTGGTTTCCTGACAGTTTACATCAGACACGACCAGGAGCTGACAGGAGCTGATCTGGCTGCGCTTGCATTGTTTGCACTTCTTATCTGATGGCAGGGAACATGAACGAGCTTTGAAGGGACTGGGGAGAAAGATCTTGTATCTTTTGTATAGAGAATCCACAGGTTGTAATGTATTTATCTGAGTAAACATGCAGACGCTCCCTTGCTCTCTGCTCAGTCCCCCTCCCTCTCCCTCTGCAGCGTTCGTGAAGGAATGAAAGAAGGCTGCCTGCTGAGCTTATCTTCTCTCCTGAGCAAATAAGAGGGAGAAATAAAATGCATATAGCTTGTGCACAATACAGTTCTCCTCTGTGGATTAGCAAGACAATGTTTGCTCAACTACAGAGACTGAGCCTCGGGAATATGCATGGGAGGTGGAGCGATGACATCACAGAGGAGGCACTTGTTTTTTAAACACAGAAGCACAATGCCCCTTTTTTCAGGCCTCAAGAGGGGAGTATCAGCCTGTTAGGTAAGGAACTCACTTCTTGACAAAACTCCTTTAACTGCAGTGGCCGGGCCTTTTTACCCTCTAGATGCTGCAGTCAATAGCAACTGTGACATCTAAGTGATTGATGGAAAGAGGGACATCTCCCAACACATATGTGAACCTAAAAGTTCCTCAATGCATTATCTGTACCCTGAAGTAGTGCCATTAAAAATACAACTGATCCAGCAACATACAAACCCACATATGGTTATGTTGAAAAAATTCAAAAGCTGAATTCAAAAGTTCAGAAAGTCAAAAAGGCAGTGGAGTCAGGCCAGTAACTGATAATTTTAAATCTGCTGAAGAATACACCCCAAATAAGTGAAAACCTATAAATGAATTTAAAGAGTTTTAACTTCTGCTGTATATTTCCAGTGATGCAACATATTGTACACTGAAATGTGAAGAAATATTGCAGATTTTACTCTGCAAATTAATTCTGCAAAACTATGAGGTTAAAATACTTACTGCCAGTATTCCTAGTGAGTATGAAAACATTTTGAGGTAAACTACGATTTACTGGAAAAAAATTTAACATTTCATTTTCACAATCCAATTCTAATAAATTCTGTGAAACACAAGTTGACATCCTGAAGGGAAGTTTTTAAAACATGATCTTTTTTGTGGGATAGGGTAGTGTTCAATTTTATAAATATAAACCTCTGCAAACCTGAAATAGTGCTTAAAAAGTCCTAAAAAGGATGTCCCAAACTCCACAAGATGCAGACCTGAACCACAAATAGGATATTTCTAAAAACTGCTGAATGAGGATTTTCATCTTGAATTATGTTGCTGTTAAGAACTTCTGTGTTACAAATAGATTGAAATGTAATATCTCCAAAAACATTTTTAGATTTCTCATCCACTTTGCTTTAAAGGGTTATTCACATTTCATTGATTATCTTTAAACATGTAGGCAAAGGTAAATAAAGATTGTTACCAAATACATTGCTGTTCTTATTTTCCTTCTCTTCGAAGTTAGAGCAGATCTTATTTCCTGCTTTTGCACACAGGCTTCCCTCATCACTGGCCACCTCTCTCTGCTCTAACAGGCTGTAGCAGTGGCTGGGATAGTAATGGTATTGCCACTCCCTGCTGTATTTCTTATCTGAAAGACGGGAGCATATTTACATTATTTACTGACAAGCTTTAACCCCTTAGAGCTGTGTAGCCTTGTGCACTATGGTTTACAAACCTGCGGCATTCATGTCACTGTAACAGGATCAACTTGGAAAAACAGAGGTGATATGCTAATCACTGCTATAGAACCACCCATTGTTTAACCATGAAGTGTGAGTCTGAAGCTGCCTGAGGCTCTGTGAAACAGCATGGTGAGCTCACCCCTTTCCTAAAGAGTTAATTAACTTCCTAAATGTAATTTTGAATGCTTAAAAGGTTCAGTATTTAAAATGGGATGTTTTATGGGGGTGGGGGGTTCTATTATGTATAAGATTGCAAGACTAAAATTGCAAGTAGATTAAGAAATCATGCTTACTTAGGAAATCACATGGTAAATATTATCTATTTACTAATTTGCATGCTATTAATATCTATTTTAGTGTAACTATTGCAGCTCTGCTGCATTGACATAGAATATGGCCACATTGCAAGTTTGTCTATGCACTACTGACCAGAGTGTATTCACTAACAGCTGCACTTAAAACCTCTGGGTCTTGATTTCCCTAAGGGTAAGGATACAAGTTCACAGTGAGGCTGCAGTGTAGCCGAGAGATACCGTGAATCTCTACAGCTACAGATGAACTGGAAGATGGACCAGAGGTTTGGCCGCAATGGGGGCATCATGTTACAGGACTGGTTAGTTAACCCTCTAAACATTTTAGGGTTACAGTACATTTTTGGGTGATTTTCCTCAAAAAATGACTAGGCACAAGCTGAACTGAAGAGCTCAGATTTGGGTTGAATTTGACTTAGATCGGAATCTAAAGCCCAATATTACAAGGCACCAATGGACAGTGATGCTGCATTAAGCTCCTCACTGGCAGCCTGGGAGTTTTGTATAAATATAAGAACTCAATTTTACAATTGAAAGAGATAGGCAGCCCAGACAACAAGCTTGGTCCACTGGGAATCTGCCTGTTGGGTAGTCTGCTTGATTGTAGTGTCATAAATCCAACAAAAGTCTATACATAATAGGTGCATTTACAGTTACAGGCTGTAGGCCAAGGTAAAGCATTTGTTATAAGGAAAGCATCTACTGCTGAGTCTAAAAAGGGTTATCCAGTTTATTTAAAACCTAAATAATAACCCAATAAAATAACATAATTAGAGATGCGCGAATCAATTCTAACCAAGTGGAATTCGTTTAGAATTTCAGGAATAATTAGATTCTGCACGAAGGCGAAGTTCATGGTGATTCGCGGGAACTAATCAACTTTTTTTCTAAAATGGCCGCGAGCACATGGCGTGACATGGGGCAGAGAACTATGGGAGGAAGAAAGGAATACCCTAAATGACATGTGCAGACATGAAGCTAATCAGCATCCAGCGGGCTTCTGTAACGTCACAGCCCTATAAATACGGACGCCATTTTAAATTCTCACACTTGTCAGTGTGTCTCCTGCCACAAGCATCTATCTGCTGCAGCACTATATTGCCCTCTGTGCAAAACAAACCCATTTTTTGAACGACTGGGGTGAAAGCCCTTCACAAGTGTGTGTCATATACACACCAGTGTTATTATTTTGTTTTAGTTTGTGGGGTATTCTCCCTAAAGTCAATGGAGACTGGTTTACTGTGTAGGGTATTTTATACCCAAGGGTTAATTTATCCTCTTGTTTGTGGGGTAATTAGGAGTCAAATATAGGGTGTGTGTTTTTCTGCCCCATATACGCCTGAATTCCATCTGGTTCACTGTGTAGAGTATTTTATACCCAAGGGTTAATTTATCCTCTTGTTTGTGGGGAAATTAGGAGTCAAATACGGGGTGTGTGTATTTCTGATATATATGCCTGAATTCCATCTTGTTCACTGTGTAGGGTATTTTACACCCAAGGGTTAATTTATCTTCTTGTTTGTGGGGTAATTAGGAGTCAAATATAGGGTGTGTGTTTTTTTGCCCCATGTACGCCGGAATTCCATCTGGTTCACTGTGTCGGGTATTTTATACCCAAGGGTTGATTTATCCTCTTGTTTGTGGGGTAATTACGAGTCAAATACATGGTGTGTGTATTTCTGCCCCATATACGCCTGGATTCCATCTGGTTCACTGTGCAGGGTATTTTATACCCAATGGTTAATTTATCCTCTTGTTTTTGGGGTAATTTTGAGTCAAATACAGGGTGTGTATTTATCATACACATACATCTTCATTAAACAGAGTCTGTTGCATTGTAAGTTTTTGATCAAACAGTATGTCAGACAGAGAGGTGGCAGGCCCTTCACTCGCGAGTAGCACAAATGTTCCTGGAGCAGGCACAGGTCACAGCACATTAAGGGGACATCGCAGCAGGGGTGACTCGGTGAGGCCAGAACTGCCGGTGTCATCTAGCGGCCGTGTGTTGATCACCAAGCCAACGGTTCTTGATTGGTTGACTAGGTCATCCACTTTCTCCCAGATGACATCTGACAACCCCATTCAAGAGTCTGTGGGTTCATCAGACACAACCCTTAGCATGGCCTGGGAGCAGGTCACGGGCCCTCACCTGTTCTCAACCCGCCTCTGTCCCGTTCAGTTTCCTCAGCCAGAGAACTACTATGTGGTCTGGGTTCTGCGCCACTATACAGCGAGGACAAACTATTTGAGGAGAGTCAGCAGCTACTTTGCTTCGAAGAGGTGGGGCAGACATCCACTGCTTCTTGCATTAGGCGGGCAAGTAGTGATATGGAGAGTGGCATGGGAGGTTATGTTGCAAGAGGTCAGGCTCTGCATACGGAGACCGTTGAGGAGGACAGCAGTGACGGACAAACACTTATCAATGACGATGTAGCCGATCGCACTTTGGAGCCGGGTGAAACAAGGGCTTCATCATCATCGGCGGAAGAAGAGGGCGGCAGCTTGCGCGTCAGGCAGCGGTGCAGCTAGCAAGTCGGTAGTGTGGCCGTGAGTCAGCAAGGTGGCAGCAGTGCGAGGTCAGGAGCCAAAAGGCCATGGGGTAGACCACCCACTTTGCAGGTCCAAGAAAGTAGTGGCACAGGGGCTCACCGAGGCAGCGGCAGTAGTAGTCAGTCAGTGCGGAGCGTTGGCGGTAAAATCACCTAATCGGCAGTGTGGCAGTTTTTTGGCAAGACACCAGAGGAGCCGAACATGCGTCAACACATGCAGCGTCACCATCCAGTGGCCTGGGAGAAATTGTCTCAGATGTGGTGGTCCATCCTGCCGCAGCAGCAGCACCCAGTGGCACGCCTCCCATTTCAGGTAGTCAAGGCTCCACCACCTCTGCTGAAGGGAGCTGTTTCTCTTTCCCATCATCTACCGGTCCAGATGCTCCTGCTCCTCGCCACTCATGGCGCCAGCAGTCGTTCACAGAGGTGATTGCCAAGAGACTGCAGTTTGCGTCCAACCATCCTAAGGTGCAGAAACTGACCGTGCTCCTGTCCAAGTTGTTGGTACTGCAGTCCCTCCCTTACCAAGTGGTGGACTCTGCATCGTTCAGAGAACTAATGGCTTGTGCCGAGCCGAGGTGGAGAGTCCCAAGCCGTAATTTCTTTTTGAAAAAGGCAGTACAAGCCCTGCACAAATATGTAGAACAGAAGGTGAGCCAGTCCTTGAGCCTATCGGTGTCTTCCAAGGTGCATGACAGCACCGATGTGTGGAGCTGTAACTATGGTCAGGGCAATACATGTCTTTTACGGCCCACTGGGTGAATACGCCTCCTTCCCAACCACACCAGCAACTTTGACAGGAGACGCCTCTTTCTCCTCCACGTTTTCAAACTGCTGATCCTGCACCAATGTCCGCCTCCTCCTCCACCATCACCTCAGCCTCCACAAGTCTAAGTGATGCTCCATTATACCACATGTGCAGGGCACAACGGTGTCACGCAGTTCTACAACTGGTTTGCCTGGGTGAACGAAGTCACACAGGGGAGGAACTGCTCCACGTCATGCAACACAAAATCAATGTGTGGCTTTCTCTGCGACAACTGAAAATCGGAACCATGGTGACAGACAATGGAAGGAACATGGTATCCGTGCTACACCAAGGAGGGCTGAGCCATGCACCCTGCATAGCGCACGTGTTCAGTGTGGTTGTCAAACGGTTCCTAAGTCTTCCACCCATCTGCAAGACATTCTAAAAATGGCCAGGAAACTGTGCATGCACTTCATCCATTCCTACAAAGCCAAGCACACCCTCCTTGAGCTTCAGCGGCAGAACGGCCTCCCCCAACATAAGCTTATATGCGATGTTTCCACCCGTTGGAATTCCAGCCTGCATATGTTGGACCGACTGTATGAATAGATAAAGGCCATTAATGATTTCTTGATGATCCAAGCATACTCCCCTGTGTAATTTTGATGTCAGCCAGTAGCAACTCATGCGTGACACCTGCCATTTGCTCAGGTCCTTTGAGGAGGCCACGTTATTTGTCAGTCGCCAGGACTACGGGATGAATAACGTCATTCCACTGCTTCATGTCCTGGAACAGATGTTGCAAAATCTGTCTGGTCATGAGACTCGAGATGTGGCGACTACATCTCACGGCCACATGAGTCTGGTGGGGACTGAACTGGAGGAGGAGGACATTGGAGCACAAGCAGTGTCTGGAGAAATGAGTGTTTTTTCTACTTAGGTTACAGGAGATGAGGAGCAGGAGCAGCCGAAGGAGGAAGATGAGGCAGATGGCCCAGACACACCGTGGCAGTATACAGTGGAGATGGAGGCAGGGAGTCCCTCAGAGTCATTTGCGCAGATGGCCCGCTGCATGCTGATTTGTCTGGCTAGTGACAGCCGAATACTCACCATCCGGCAGAGGGATGACTTCTGGCTCTCCACCCTCTTGGACCTTCGCTACTGGTCCAAAATGGGAGCCTTTTTTCACCTGCCGAGAGGGAGGACAAACTCAAGTACTATAGAGAAATCCTATATAGTCATTTGGCCGCTGCCTATCTGCGCTATTGTCCATCCTCTGACTGGTCTGATCAGGGGTTTCCTCATCGCTCACATACCACTGCCACGGCTGCTGTGGGAAGATGGGGGAGTAGGAACAGTACCAGCTCCATCAGCAGCAGCCTAAGTCTGGAGTCGTTGATGAGCAGCTTCCTTCACCTGCCTAGTGAGGAGGGTACTCACCAGCAGCAGCAGGACCTGGAGCAGACCTTGAATCAGCAGGTGGTGGCCTACTTGGACAGCACTCTGTCACCCCACATAGAGGATCAGCTGGACTACTGGAGAGCCAAACTGGATGTGTGGCCGCAACTTGCCGAGTTTGCACTGGAGAAGCTGTTCTGCCCGGCCAGTAGTGTGGCATCAGAGTGAGTGTTCAGTGCTGCGGGTTCCATAGTTGCCCCAAGGAGACCTCGCTTGTCCACCCAAAATGTGGAGAGGCTCACCTTTGTCAAGATAAATCAGGCGTGGATCGCCAAAGATTTCAACACACCAATGCCTTATGCATGAAATGAGTCTGGATTATTCTGGCTACCTGCCTCAGCTGATTCTGATGCTGCTCCATCTACCACCCACCATCTTTATCTGGTATTGCCACCCATCTCCCCACTCTTTTCTAGGCCATTATGCAGACTTCTGATGCTGTTGCCACCTCCACAATTTATCAATTGCCAATCTGTGGCTCACTCATGTTGCTGCCACCTCCAGAATTTGTCATTGTGCCACTCTCCGACCTCATGCTGCTGCTGCTGTTGCTGCCACCACCTCCACACTGTGTCATTGTGCCGATCTGTGGCCTACTGATGTTGCTGCCACCTCCACACTGTGTGATTGTGCCACTCTGTGGCCTATTGATGTTGCTGCCACCTCCACACTCTGTCATTGTGCCACTCTGTGGCCTATTGATATTGCTGCCACCTCCACACTGTGTCATTGTGCACTCTGTGACCTACTGATGTTGCTGCCACCTCCATAGTCTGTCACTTACCACTCTTTGTCCTACTGATGTTGCTGCCACCTCCACAATTTGTCACTTGCCACTCTGTGGCCTACTGATGTTGCTGCCACCTCCACACTGTGTGATTGTGCCACTCTGTGGCCTACTGATGTTGCTGCCACCTCCTCAATCTGTCATTTACCACTCTGTGGCCTACTCATGATATTGCTACCTCCAGAATTTGTCACTTGCCACTCTGTGGCCTACTGATGTTGCTGCCACCTCCATACTGTTTGATTGTGCCACTCTGTGGCTTACTGATGTTGCTGCCACCATCACAATTTGTCATTTGCCACTCTGTGGCCTACTGATGTTGCTGCCACCTCCATAATGTATGATTGTGCCAATCTGTTTCCTACTGATGTTGCTGCCACCTCCTCAATCTGACATTTGTTTCTCTGGGGCCTACTGATGTTGTTGCCACCTCAACACTCTGTGATTGTGCCACTCTGTGGCCTACTCATCCTGCTGCCAACTGACCACTGTCTCAATGGAACGTCCTGTGGTTTCCTAATGCTGTTTCCACCCTCCACCACTCTATGATGTTGCCACTATGTGTGGTTTTTCCCTTCTTTTAATCAGCTCACAAGGATTGAAAAGGACAAACAACCGATTGAAGCTGTAATGCCAGTATGACATGGTCCTTTGTTTGCATCAGAATTGTCTGATGATTAGGTAGCCAAAAGCAGTAGTGGATACAAAAGACATGCAAATATCCCATTTACTGTTCATCTCTGTTTTGGATCAACTCCTGTTTGTTTTCGGCTTTAGCAATACTGATGGATTATTGACCGATTGAAAGCGGATCAAAGGAAGGGCAAAATTATCAGTGACGTCAACGCAAAGTTACTGCCGACACCCTCCCCACTCTTTCGGGGGGCTCTACATGTATCAGCATTTAACAGAACAAGTTCTGTCATAATCTGTGGAATCATCTGATGTTGGTGTAAAAGGATTGCACTCTTTGGCGCTATTGTAGGATCTTGGCCCTCGGCTTGGTTCTTTCCAGCTGGCACTGACATTACCCTGTCAGGCTGCGTTCCCACCTCAGTTATTTGGTCAGTTTTGCCCCTGTAACTGCCCAGAGAAGTGAAGTGTGATGCGATTCTAAGAGCGGTGCCTGTCATCTGCATGTCATACTAAAACACAGCATTGTATCAAGACCACACCACGCTCCTTATGCATATTTGAGCATGGCACAATGTTCTACAACACTTTACAGGCTCTCCGCAGCCAGGAAATATCTGTTTTTTAACGTGATTCAATAAATTCGTGTCGAAACGAATTTTTGCGGAAGATTTGGCGAACCTTTTTAAAAATTTGCTCATCTCTAAACATGATCTAAACTCACCTTCCTCCTCACCTTCTTCCAGTGCTTTTTCTCCCTGGTCTTCTGTTTACCTTCTATCTTCTTCCAAATGGGACATCACATGCGTTCCTTTACATCACCATTTGGAAGTAAACAGCTCTCGATGGGTATGTAAGCAGAATAACTGGAGGGAGCAATCAATGACTACAGTGGTGACTAAGGACGACATGTATATATGGGGCTGCGCCAGAAAGTCTGGCATCTTTCCAGCCTGTTCGCTATATTTATAATCAGACACACTCCATTATCAGGCGCATTACAAAGCGCCCGCGGCACTTTGTAATGCGCCTGAGATCGGGGGGCGTACTGGAGTCGTGTTGCCCTACAACCATATGAAACTACACATTTATGACTTTTGAACGGCAAATCCAGGGGCATTACTGCTGGAACAGGTAGAGCACTTTAAAGGTGGTTTACCTGAGCCAGAATTGTCACTTAGTAATTAGAAAGCGCCTAGTCTATGACACGCAGTAGAATAAGTTCATAGATTCAGGCACCTTCTAAGCTACAAATGCGTGCAAAAAAAGGCGCCCAGACGCCAAAAATCATACATGTCGCCCTAAATGTTTGGATGAAGATAGAAAGTAAACAGAAGAGTAGGGAGAGCCAGCGCTGGAACGGAGGTAAAGAGAAAGGTGAGTATTTTTTATTGTATTGAGCTTAATTTTTAGATAAAACCCCTTTAACAACATTGTAGGCACCAATATGGCCGAGGGTTCTGGTGAATTTGGAGTTTGAAACATTTTTTTCATTGTCTCGCTGGAATATGTATACCAAAGGTATAGAACTTGTGTCTTTAATCCTACAGCTTTTACTTAAATGTAATTGTAGTAATTCATTTACCCAATAATGCTTATCCTGTGGTCTATAGACAGTATCAAACAAAAAAATATACATTTAAAATTGTTTTAAATTCTAATATATAAATACACAAGATAGAAAGGATCTGGTAAACCTGCTTACTAAGCCAATTGTGTTTTCATCCCTCTCATTTTGCGTAAATGCTGATTTATAGAAAAATTATGCAATTTTATTTTCCATATGTGTACAGTACACAGGCTTATTTTCCCTTTCTCTTTAAGGCTAACAAAGTGTTTCCTGAATGCTCCTCTTCCCATCGGGAGGCAAGCTGTGAAACACAGAAGCAGATTGTAGTGCAATCATTTATTTCCCATATGGCTGTTTAGGAAAGAAAAAAGGGGGTGCACAGTCCCCAGATAGTTTGCAATGTAAGGAAAAACATTGATGTCTAGGAAAATGAATATATTTACACAAAGTTCATTCTCTCATCAGGGCCAAAAATTTGCTACATTGTAAGTCCATGAAGATCTGCCAACTGGTATAAATCAATTTTACAGATTTGCAAAGTGAGCAAGTTCACTTTTGGGCTGGATTAACTCGGGGAAATGTTGTGCCACTTACAGAGTCAGGAAGAAATCTTTTTCTAAGGTACTGACAATACTTAGAACAAAAGTACAGCTTCTGTTTGGAGCCTTAAAGATATAGTCACACGGTGAAGAGAGCTACACTAACTTAGCTGTGCTAAAACAGAGATACTGGACAGTCTTTTATAATATTTGTGTTGCTGTTTTGAAAATGTTCTTAAAAATGGATATGGATAGGAGAGATGGGAGAGTTCTGACCACCTCTCCCTTTGAAAAGGAGAGGTTTTGGGGCTCATTTCAGAGGTGGGACCCACAACTATCACACATTGAAGACATATGTATATGGTGGGAGTACTCCTTTAATTTTCTTCTTGCCAATTAAAAACATACAGGGGCAAATTTATCAAGGCAGTTGCGGCAGAATTCTGGCTCAATTTGCGCCAAAAATAATGTCTTACAAGCTTTTCGTCACATTTACTATGTGTTTTAGACAGTTTCAGACGCTGCTGCGAATCGTCCGACAAACGGGATGTGTCCTTGTAAAAGGGTGTGGTTTATCAAGGAAAGGGGCGTGGCTTAAATGCCCCAAAAATGCACCGGAGTTTTGCCGCAGTTTCTGGCATAAAAGTAAGCCAAAGTGTAGGTGGTACAAAGTTAGACTAGACAGTTCTAACCTGCGCCAGATTTATCAAGACTATGATAAATGTGGCGCATTGTAAGACTATCTAGTCTAACTTTAAGTTGTCTAAGAGTTGTCTATTGATAAATCTGCCTCACAGTCTTTAAAGGGGTTTTGCCATGAAGTAAAATTGACGTGGGAAGTTTGTAAATTAAATAATAAACATTTTCACAATTCATCATTATTAAAAATTCTGGACTGTTTTTGTCTTATCTACTCCTTTAGTGATCCATTGTTTACAGTTCGTCTCCAGGAGATACGTCCAGGACTGAGAGCCCTTAGTCCTGGTCGCACATGCTCAGACATCTCCTTTCCTCTCAGGGAGCTACTGAGTGTTCAAACCCCAGGTGCTGTCATTCTACTCGTGTCCTCTGTACTCCGTAGTAATTAGTCAAATAGTGCAAATAAGTAAAAAAAAAAAGAGAAGCCTCAATGAGGTCTGTGCATTGATAAAGAGAAAAAAATCCACAGGCTTGGTTCCTGCAGAGATTTGAACCGAGGACCCTTGTGCCTGTAGGCAAAAGTTTTACCCCTGAGCTACAATGTAATTACTTACAGTTCTACACATAAAAGACCTTTCTTGACTACAGATAGGAAAGGCCTGGTGATGTCATCCTGCAGGGTCACATGATATGCAGTTCAAACAAATCACACACGCCCCCTTCTGAGCACACAGAGCTGAAGAGCTGGATGCAGGAGGTATGAAATGAGATCTTGGCAAAACCCCTTTAAGTTTCACTTATAAAAAACAACTTCATGTCAATGTTTCTGAGGCCTCAATTCCAATCTTAATTATTGTACTACACATTCAAGACATTTTGGCCCATAGACCTTTCTCAATGGAACAATGTAAATAAATAAATATATATAAATATACATTTGGTTAAGTACCATATAGTAGTGTCTAACAGGGAATTCCGAGATCACCTCCAGTAAGTTTTGTTTCCAGCTATGTTTATGTCATACAATGTTTTCTGCTTGTGATCATGGGAATAAATCTGATTGTAATTTGTGAGGTCAGAAAGAATTTGTTTTCTCATCTTATGAGGTTGAAATGGCAGCTGTCTAATTTGAGGGTTTTGTTACACAGTTCTCTAATTCAGTAACTAAAAATTAAAGTAATATTAAACTAATGGATTTTCTTTAATTAAGTAGATCTAATTTCATTAAGAATAACACAGATTTAATCAAATAAATTACCATCTAATTTATGGAAACCAGCACAGCTTTCACCGAACACATTTTTCAAAATTAGATTTATACACTAATTTCCTTTCTCTGTGGATTTTACCAGTGCTTCGCATGGGCCTCTTTAGAAAAAGAAAATCTGGAAAATTCTTGTATGTGGATTTGTTGTACTTTTGTGGAGCCAGATAAGTGGAAATTCAGTACCATAACTCTTAAACAGTTGAAACAGTGGCCCGTACTACTACGATGACCTCACGGAAAGTGATACTAGTATGCTGACTCAGCACAGTCATGATGGTACTATCAAAGCAGTTTTCCAGTACTATGGAAACATTTAACAGACTATTTTAGGTTCTTAACCCCTTATCGCCGGAGCCAGTTTTGACCTTCCTGACAGAGCCCCGGTTTTAAAAAATGACATGAGTCATTTTATGCGAGAATAACTTTTTGACACTTTTACCTATCCATGTGATTCAGAGACTGTTTTCTCGTGATACATTGTGATTTAAGTTAGCAATACATTTTGGTCCATACAATCCTTGTTTATTTGTGAAAAATATAAAAATATCATGAAAATTTGCAAAAATTAGCAATTTTCAAAGCTCAAAAATGTCTGTGTGTAAGACAGATACGTATGTCTACTGTAGGTTGGCATAATTTTTTAATTTTTTTTTTTTTACCACATTAGGGGTCTTAGAAATTTAGTAGTCATTTTTCACATTTTCAAGATAATTTGCTATATAGAATTTTTTAGGGTCCAATCCAGTTCTGACATGGCTTTTAGGGGTCTGTATGTTAGATACCCCCATAAATGACTCCATGTAAGAAATTACACCCCTTAAAGTATTTAAAAAGGTATTTAGGAAGTTTGCTACCCCTTTAGATATTTCACAGAAATTAAATCAAAGTGGAGGTGAAATTTCAAAATTTCACTTGTTTTGCAGATTTTCAATTTTTATCTATTATTCACTGCGACACGATAGATGTGACCAGATAAATACAATTCAACAACAATTCCTCAGATTCTGCCGTTTTCAGAGATATCCCAGATGTGTCCCTAGTGCGCCATTTGGCTCAACCACAAGCCCCAGATAGACTGAGCACCGACTGGACTCTGGGGTCTCATTTTCATTACGATTTTATTCAGGCGCCATTTCAGGTTTGAGGACACCCTAAGGCGCTAAAACTTAATAAACTCCCCTAAAAGACCCCATATTGGAAATTACAACCCTTAAGAAATATATCTGGGGGTGTAGTGAGTATATCGACCCCAGTGGTGTTTCACAAACTTGTTTAGCGTTAGGATGTGAAAATGAAAAATTTTTTTTTTTAATAATCTGCAATTTTAGCTGAAAATGTTTAATTTTTACATGGAATCCTGGAAAAAAGCACCCTAAAGTTTGTTACACAATTTCTTCCAAGTTCGGCAATACCCTACATGTGGGTGTAAACTGCAATTTGGGCGCATGGCAGGGCGTACAAGGGAGGGAGTGCTATTCGGCTTTTAAAACGCAGATTTTGGTGGGGCCATGTCGCATTTGCAAAGCCCCCAAAGTACCAGAACAGGTGAAACCTTCCAGTAGTTGCCCCACTTTGGATTCAACAACACTCATGGATCTCATCTAGGGGTGTATTGTGCATTTTGGGTGCACAGGTGTTCCATAGTTTTTTTAGCGTTGGGCCATGAAAATGGGGGGAAAAAACGCAGTTCCGCCATTGTTTTTTGGGCTTCATTTTTACAGTGTTCACCATATGGGATAAATGACAGGATAACTTTACTATGTGGTTTGGTACAATTGCAATGATATAAATTTTATATAATTTTTTTATGTTTTATTACTTTTACACAATAGAAATTAGTTTATAAAAAATTGCATTTTTATGTTGTCATAGTCTGACAGCCATAACTTTTTTATTTTACTCTATACGGAGCTGATGGGCTTCTTTTTTGTGGGATGAGTTGATGCTTTGATGTTTTGATCACTTTTTATTAAGGTTTTTGTGAGGCATTTTGAACAAAATACACCAATCCTGGTAGTGTTTTTTATTTTTATTTTTTACAGCGGTCACCGTGTGATATAAATGACATCCTAGATTTATTCAGCAGTGCGATATGATTACAGCGATACACAATTTTTTTTATGTTTTACTGCTTTTACACAATAAAAACACTTTTATTCAAAAAGAAAACACGTTTTTGCATCGCCATAGTCTGAAAGCCATAACAT
This sequence comes from Phyllomedusa bahiana, assembly GCA_025379985.1. NCBI lineage: Eukaryota > Metazoa > Chordata > Amphibia > Anura > Hylidae > Phyllomedusa > Phyllomedusa bahiana. The sequence goes on from JAODAL010000032.1 coordinate 433,410, forward strand.
TTTTATTTTTTTACAGAGCGGTGTAGGGGCTTATTTTTTGCGGAAAGTGTTGACGTTTTTATTGGTATCATTTTTGAGGGGACCAGGATTTATGATTGCTTTTAAATCCATTTTTTGTAAGGCAGGGTAAAGAAAATACTGCAATCCTAGTAATGTTTTTTATTTTTATTTATAATAGTGCTCACCATGCAATATACGTGACAAGTTAGTTTACTCTGTGGGTTGAGACGATTACAGTGATACCCAGTTTATATAGTTTTTTATGTGGAAGCAAATTTAAAAAAAAAAAAAAGTGTTTTTGTTGTGTAAAACAAAATGTATGTATCGCTATCTTCTGATAGCCATAACTTTTTAATTTTTCCGTATACAGAGCTGTGTAGGGACTTTTTTTTGCGGGATGAAACGACGTTTTAATTGGCACCACTTTGGTGTTGATATGAGTTTTTGATGACTTTTTATTCCATTTTATGTGCTGTGGGATGAACAGAAATCGCAATTCTGTGACTTTTTTTTTATGACATTCACCGTGCAGGTAAATTAACATGACATATTTATAGGGTGGGACGTTCTGCATGCGGCGAGACCAAATATGGGTACTTTATTTTTCGTGTTTGTGTTTGACTTTTTTACACTTTTTTAAAAACTTTTTTACACTTTTCCCCAGAGGGGAATTGTATGAGCGATATTCAAATCGCTCATACAAGAGGACACCTGCACACAGCCTTACTGTTGTGACTGTCAATCACCATGCATGCATTGTGGGCACAGTGACGTCACCGGACGACCCGGATGCTTTCAGAAAGAGTCTGGGCGGTCGGGTAAGGATACCAGCGAGCGCGTCTCCGCCGTTCACTGCGCCAATCGCGGGCAGAAGGCACTCCTCCTGCCTGCAGCTTCGATGTCGTGACCATGATAGGTCATGACATTGAAGAGTTAATAATCCGCGACTGGAGCTCACTCCAGCCGCGGGGGATGCGGCATGATGCCAGCGGTAATATACTTATTATATTAATAAACTTTACATGTATCCAGAGAACATACTTCCCACAGCACACTGTGTAGCAAAGGGCCTTGCTCGCACTCTTGTATATGTGTTTTTGGGGGAATAGTTAAGCATACTTTTTTGGCAAGTTCGTGACTTTGCTGTATTCTGGAAAGCCCACCCCAATACATGGCTTATAATCCTGTCCTCTGTGCTCCTTAGTAATTAGTCAAACAGTGCAGATAAATAAAAAATAAATAAAAGAAACCTCAATCAGGTATGTGCATTGATAAACATAATCCACATTTAGTTTCTGCAGGGATTTGGACCTAGGGACCTCTATGCTGAAAGACAGAAGTGCTAACCACTTCTTAGATTCATTGTAGCTACTCACAGCTCTTTACATAAATAGACCATTGTTTGACTAGAGTGAGTACACTGTGGGGAAAGACATGGTGATGTCCAGCCTGCTGGATAACATAATATGAAGTTCAAACAAATTACACATGCCCCCTTTTGAACACACTGAAAGCTGAAGCAGGACAAACCAGGCATGGAATGCCTTCTTGGTAATAAAAACCCTTAAAGGGATTTTGCCACCATGTAATGTTGATGTGGGAACCTCCAAAATGGGTATTTAATCACTTTTCTAAATATATGTGATTACAAAAAGTGAAGACTCTGAGAGCTACAGCATTTCTCAATCCCCCTTAGTTACCTCAAAGCTTCCACTAGACACGACCCAGGAGCTGACAGGCCGCGCTTGCGTGAAACACTTCTTATCTGATGACAGGCAAAATGAATGAGCTTTTAAGGCACCGGGTAGAAAGTGCAGTCTATGAGGCTTTGTTTTGCTGTATGGAGAATCCACTGTTGTACTGTTTATTATTTCACTTAAGTTTTGAGACGCTCCCTTCTTCCTCACTCCTTACACACCCCCTCCCTCTCAGCCCTGCAGCCTTCATGACTCAGCGTGATTTGTTGACATTCTCCCTGTGCTAAGGAGAGAGGTAAGAAACTTGCATCCTGCCAAATCCCCTTTAACTCACCTGTGAAGCGCCCTTGTATTCCACCCTTGTATACTGGCTTACTGATTTTGTATCGCATTTTCATAATTTCAAACAGTTTCAGGACATCTGAAATGATGATCATTAATTGGCATTTTACATCGTTTGAAATGAGAGAAACATTTGTAAACTTGTTTTACTCATGGCAGTTTCCTTGTCAGCTGCCTTTAGCATAAGAATGGTTTCTGTCAGGAACGTAACTATGAGGGGTGCAAAGGTAACAGTCACAACTGTGCCCAAAAGTCCTTCTGCCACATAAGAAGACACCAGCATTGTAAATGACACATAGTAGCTGGGGGACCCCATATAATTTTATGCATTAGGGAGGGACCAGTAGCTTCAAAATACACTTTTGATTTCTACTCCTTTTTTCCCCAAAAAAGTAAAAAATAAATTCACAGCTGTATGTTGTTTGTATGGATAAACAATCACAAAACAGGTGAAATATTGATCAACCTGTTGAAAAAGAAATCACTGGGACCAATTGCAACCTTCCCCTACAACATCGGCCAGAATACTGCCCTATACGGGTTCCCTGGACATTCACCTAATGATGCCTGTATGACTAATGCCTTGCTATCCAGAGGATGATCCTGTTTCTTTTGGGTACACCCTAATACATATATATGTATTGTGAAAAGGAACAAGGTACCGTGGTCGATGGCCAATATGTGCCACTGAGGTGCCTGACCTTGGTGGTAAGCGGCAGTTTTGAGTCATAACCATAGGTTATTGACACTTATTAGTACTAGTGTACGTGCTCAGCAGCTTATCCCGGCCGGCTGTTCCAGAATGGCTATAGTGATGGGTGGGAGGCCATTCCCATGTTACATGGCAGTTCTTACAAGCCAATTAAAGCCTGTTCCTTCAGGACACCAGGGGGTGTGGTTCACTACCTGGAGTTTGTAGCAATAGCGGAACTGATGAGCAAGCTTTGGCACTATCCCCCCCTCCTCCATGCTTGAAAAAAGCATGTGGTTAACCTTAGAAAGCCTGGACCAGTAGAGACTAGAAAAACACTGGGTGGTGGCACTGGGCAGTAGGTTCAGGCCTATGTTAGCCGGGGAAGGCTGTGTTTAGTTAGTAGCTTTTCTGCTTTCTGTATAATTGCCATGTGCCTGAGGAATGAAGCTGGATGAGTCCAGAGATAAAATACAGCATTGTGTAGGAATTACATGTTTACCGTGTGCCATATCTGCTGACCAGAAAGTGGCGGTCCCATAAGCTTAAATGACCCCTAAACTGTGCAATGTGGTGTTGGAGGTAAGTGAGTTCTTACAGTATATAATCATGTAATTTACATTTTAACATGGAAGTCTATGGCTCTACAGCGGCATATGTTATAGGCATTAGAGGTATACGTTGGGAACCTCTCTCATTGATGCAGTGTGAACAGACCCTAACGTCCACATACAGAGTGAATAAGAAACATTATCCCACCAGTCTTATGTAATTCTATATAAATATATTGTGGCTGGGTTTACACTGAGTTATTCGCTACATTGCAGTTATCTGTCAGGTTATTGGCTAAAAAGGTCCCCACATGGATCCCATGATGTAGTTGTGGCTTGCCAAAAGACATCAACAGAACAGACAAAGTCCATCTTGGGCTACGTTTTCTCTATTTGTTGGGGGCATATTCTTTTCGTAGGGAACACAAAAGTGTACCATGGTTTTGTCTCCCGCACAGAAATCGTGCACCACCAGCAATAACAGCAAATGTACTTTAAATAAGACAATGCTTGTTCTATTAATGTCTACGGCAGGGCCATGGCTACTTTATGGTAGCCTTCGGGGTGACTGTTTTTCCGGTACACTGACGGATACCGGCACATGATGCAGTGTGAACACAGCAATAGATAGACAATCATATGTATATAGAATTATAGAAGACTGTGGGATAATGTGAAAGTATCTCTCATTTCCAGAGGAGTCCCGATTTCTTGTTTTATGCCTTTTTCATATAAGAGCTATTCTTCTCTATCTACAATCTTGGCCTGGGTCAACTCAGAGCTTCTCACAGCTTTCAATACCACCTGTATGCGTATGACACCCAATTTTACATCTCCGGTCCTGATATTAACTCTCTTCTCTCCCGGATCCCTGACTGTCTATCGTCCATATGCTCCTTCTTCTCCTCCCGCCCCCTAAAACTGAATGTGGAGAAAACTGAATTCATCATCTTCCCACCGTCCCACTCCATCTCTCCACCTGATCTTTGTATCACTGTCAATGGCTACCCTCTCTCACCAGCTCCGCAAGTCCACTGCCTTGGGATAACCTTGGTCTCCTCTCTGTCCTTCAAACCGCACATCCAAGCCCTCGCCTCTGCCTGCCGCCTCCACCTGAAAAATATCTCACGCATCTGCCCATTCCCCAACTTTGACACAAAAACGTTAGTCCATGCCCTTGTCATCTCCCGCCTAGACTACTGTAACACCATTCTCTGTGGCCTTCCATCCAGCACTCTTGCTCCCCTTCAAACCGTACTCAACTCTGCTGCCCGTCTCATCCACCTCTCTCTTCGCTACTCCTCTGCCTCTCCCCTCTGTCAATCCCTACACAGTATACCCATTGCCCAGCAAATCCAGTTCAAGTTACTAACCCTGACCTACAAAACTCTCCATAACCTCCCCCCTCTATACATCTCTGCTCTAATCTCCAGATACCTCCTCTCTCGCAATCTCCACTCCTCACAAGACCTTCTCCTCTGCTCTCCTCTCATCAGCTCTTCAAACAACCGTCTCCAAGACTTCGCTCATGCTTCTTCCACACTCTGGAACTCATTACCCCAAAACATCAGACTCTTCCCAACTTTTACCAGTTTTAAAAGCAACCTGAAAACTCATCTCTTCAGGATAGCTTATAACCTATAATAACCCCACCACCAGTACACACCCACAAACATGTCTGCCCCACACCTTCTGTCTCTCGCCTCCTTCCTTGTAGATTGTAAGCCTTTGCAGGCAGGGTCCTCTCCCCCCTCTGTGTCAGTTGTCATTTATCGTCACTTCCCTTGAATGTACAGCGCCGTGGAATAAATGGTGCTCTAAAATAAATAATAATAATAATAAAAAAGAGCTAGTGATACATTTAATACAGAACTGGCACACAGCGAAAGCAGTTTGGCTCTATGACACCATGTGAGCGTCACAGCTGTCTGCAGATATCATCGATGGGCCAGATGTAGTGGAATGCTTCTCACAGCGAGACATCTATATACTGGGATTCCCTTGCAACTTGAAAAAGCCATTTATCACAGCGGATTGAATATCACCCCTGTGTTTACTTCTCTATAAACAAGTTTAAACAACTTGTTGAAAACTTTACATACTTTGGCTTCAGAAGGACACAGTCTTCAGCTTCCTTGTATATTTTTCTACCTTGTTAAGTGAAAAACACAGGCCATCTCTAAAAATGTGCTTTGTGATGACTATACGGTCTGGAATGTAAGAATAAATACACTATCTGCTGAAAAATATCAAGCCGTTTATTAAAGCTATAATCTGTATGTCGCATTAGAAAAAATTCTAAATCTATGTGAAAGGCAGAAGTACTATCCTTAAAAGAAGCTTTATACCCAGAAACCTTCAAGAGACTGCACGTAGTAAAGATCACACAGTATATTAGTAACTTGTGCTTCCTTGATTTTAAAGGAACACTAACAACAAAATGTTTTATTTTACATATTGACAAGCAATCTGCGACTATTATATGGATTTGTTTAGATCATTTTTAAATTTCTCCTATGTTCATTACTCTCTCTGACTTCCCCTATGTAAGCTCTGATAGCACAGCATTGAGTGGATTGCTTGATGGTCCTTTTTCAGGCAAGATATGGCCTGAGAATTGTAAGTATTATCAGCTGGACCTGATAAGTGTGAAGCAACCCCCCTATCCATTGCAGAAAAAGATTACCCAATCTTCCTTCATGCATTGCTGATCATTGCCTCATCATCTAGTGGTCTAGTATAATCTTATCTATCTCTGTCGAGAAAACAATAGACCAATCATTACCTACTGTTTGTAATAAATCTATGTAGAGATAAGCAGCGGCTGAAGTAGAGTGAAATTCGTCTGCCCTGCCATTCAGAAGTTTTATCTATCAGCTAGAGAAGGACAATATTTTATATTTGAGTTTTAGTAGCATGAGACAGCCAAAATCAACCAAAAAATGTTTTCCAAAAATTACGCCAAAAAAAGAATATTGCAAGAAATATTGGTTTTAACAAAAATACTAATTTCTGATGGAAGTGTCCCATTGAATGGTTCCATATAGGTCCCTAAAATGTTCCTTCTACTCAGTACATAGATTTTTATGTACGACACTGTTGCAGTATGATTCTAGCGTATGTCTTTACTACTAGCAAAATAAGGCACTAACGACAAGAAACTGAGTAGCATTGACTGGGGGTTGTCTGGTTTTAAACCCTTAAAGACACAGATATTTTTTGGATTTTTATATGTTGTCTTTTCGTCCCCAGCTTCCAAGAGCCGTAACTTTTTTACTTTTCTGCCTAGGTACACATATGAGGACTTGCTTTTTTTGCAGGGCAAGAAGTGTTTGTAGAGTGGAACGTAAAAAAAAATGCGCTTGCGACAATTTTGTGGGGGTTTCATTGTCATGGAATTCACTGTTCGGTATAAATGACATAATATCTGTATTCTGTGGTTTGGTATGATTCTGCCAATATAACATTTATATAGTTTTTGTTTTGTTTTACTACTTTAAAAAAAATGTTTAAAAATGTTTTGCATCACCATTTTCTGAGACCAATAACTTTTCTATTTTTAGTTCAGTAGAGCTGCGTCATAGTTTATTTTTGCAGGTGAAGTTCAGTTTTTATTGATAACAATTTAAAGTGTGTGTGACTTTTGATCCTTGTTTTATTCCACTCTTTTTCTGGGAGGTGAGATGACCAAAAATTACAATTCTAGCATTTTTTTAACATTGTTCACCATGCAGGATGAGTAACATGATATTGCATTAGATCCAACTTTTGCGGACGTGGTGAACTGGTGATATCTATAATGTGAATTTTTTTTCATGGTTTATTTTTTTCTATATGTTAAATGGAAACGGTTTTTTTTCAATTTTATCTATTTTTTTTTTGTAAAACTTGTTCATTTTTTTATATTAACACTTAGGGCGACATGTATGAACATTGGCACTGACAGGCCAGTTCAAAATTGCTTTAAGTCAGTGTAAATTGCACCAGAATGTATGAACCTGTTCTTCTGCAGTTCATACATACAGATGCAGTGTAGAGCCAATACCACAAGTCTGACTCAGGCACCACCTTTACCCTGGTCTGGCTGTTCTAACTGTTCTATGCCTAGATAAGGAATCATAAATGTGTCTACTTCTAAGAATGTGATTCGACGCCCCCAGAACACCCTAATCTTTGGCTCATTAAAAGGTGTCTTTGGCGCATTACAAATGGACTTATCGCGCTAAAGTTTGGAGTGCACCTGTTCATACATTCTTTTTGGCTCAAAGTTCACCAGAAAACTTGTCATACATGTCGACCATAGTCCTCCTAGGAGACTTGAATATGTGGTCACTTGATCACTTGTCCTATATATTGCAGTACCATTGAGTTTATCATTCATTTCCCATTACATTCTGCCTATGGCAGGATGTAATAGAAGGATGTTCATGGCAGGCACAAAGGACTTCATTAGGCCTCAAGTTGCTATGCCAGCCAAACAGCACTGCACTTGGCGTTTGTGTTTCGGGGAAGGAGGAGAGTGCGATAGAGGGCTGCAACTGACCACAGTCCTGTAGTTAATCATTAAGATGCCGCGATCGCATTTACTGCAGCGTCTTAATGGTTAAATGGCTGGGATCTGAGCTTCCTCGGATCCCGGCCAATAGCGGCGGGTGCTTGCTGTAACTAACAGCTGGCAGGCGCCGCATATAAAGCAGGCTCATTAAGTGATAACTTCTTATCGCCTCTATGACAAAATAGCCACCATGGAGTGTTAAGATGTTAAAGAAAACATTTTAATGGGCCAGAAAGGGGCTTAAATAAGAAAGAAGATGGACTCCATTCCAGTGCTGAGCTTTGGTCCCGCTGTACGTCCCCCTGAAGTTCATTATATTCAATGATGCTTCGCTGTCACAGGCCTCACTGAAGTCTTTGTTGCCTCCCATGAGTACATTCCATGATTAATGTGCTTGGGAGGCTGGGGCTGGAGCCACAGGACTGTGTTGGGGGAAAGGTGAAATCTTTTGCTGGTTTTTATATTTTTGCTCCTCCACTATCCACTAAGAGGTTTTTTTTTCAAAAAAATACGGACCACCCATTTCATTGTATGGATATAAGTTCCACATACCAGATAACCAATAGAGCAGTGCCAGTGATCCAAAACCCACTCATTTATTATTCCCAAAATGTTCTAGCATCTGACAGTGGGCCTCCTTATCCCCTTTAACCTCTCTGCCCCATAGCAGCTGTTGTGGGTATAGTTAAGCTCATGATTATTTCATCCACATTCACTATGTTACTATATTATAATGTATTCTTCCAAAATTATTAAATTGCTGGAACTTTTTCATAACAACATCTTCAAACAAGGCAACAGTTTTTGCATAATATAAGCACAGAATTGGCCAGATAAATCCACAAAATAAAGCTTCATCCAAATTGTTTACAACTTCAGAAGATTTACTTATCTCTTAACTATCTGATTAGTTTGATCACTTGTTAAACGCCAGGATACTGGGGATATCAAATTTGACTGCTGCTTGATTGCTCATCTTAAAGCATTAATACAGTGACAGAGAGGATTATGTGCAGATTGAATTGCTAATAAGGATTACCTAAGTGACTGAAGGGAAAACATTGGCTATTAATTTTGGCCGTGTTTTAGGTATCATTAATATATTTGCAAATAAAAACAGACTTAGGAAAGTATATGCTATGTGCAAAACTAAACTGCCATTACACTATCCATATTGCACAAGGGTAATACTGATATATATGTATATATCAGTATTATCCTTGTGCAATATGGCCGTATTATATGGACTAACACCTTTAATAAGATCTCAAATACTGAAACTGCAAGTAAAGGGCTCTACTCTGCCTGTTGCCCACCTCATTTTTGAGAAAAGAGCTTTGTCAACATTAAAGGGGTTGTCTCTCTACATTGAGAGCTGATGCAGCCCATGCAAAAAGGGATATCTCAGAATAGGTAGGACACTGTTAATGGACATATATTGCAAAATGACTTGTTTTTTCAAGATCTTCAACATAACAAGCAATCCTTGTAGTGAGACAGCCCCTTTAAATCTAAAAATGAATGATTGCAATAAATGCATGAAAAAACACAAAAAACATAGGAAAACACCTGTGCAGACAATGACAAGATATCCAAAGTATTAAAGTCGGTCCTTATATTGAAAGAATATTATAGTTATTTTGTTCCTAGTAAATAATTTTTTAATTATGGCTTTGATGGTTGAATTTACAGATATGAAGACAATTTATCCTTGAAAGATGTTCTTGTGCATTTTACGGTGAAAAAGACCATTGCATATCTCACAACTTTTAGAGATGGCAAAGAGGGACACATTAGGCAACGCCTATAACCATGCCCAAACAAATGATATCACAGAGGGCCATGCCTCCAACCACACCCAGACAAATGACATCACACCAGAGCACGCCTCTAACCCCACCCCACCTAACATAATTATGCCCCGCCCCCTCCTGCAGACCAGCGCCAACACACCAGCGGCATTACTGGGGTCTATAAATATGTATTTACATAAAGTTATGTATTGGTGTCAGGAAAAGCCCGCACCCATTCGAGGGTTGACGGCCTGACTTGGGGTGTATCGTGACATTGCGCTCCCCTTAGGGGCAAACAAGGTCAGACGAATACGGTTTCACAGTTAACCCCTGTTCACGTGGGCACAGGAAGACCCAGGGAGTGTGAGAGGATACCCTGCTCGTCCACAACCCTGAAAGGCTGGGAGAGAGCTGTTTGCCCGCACCAGTGAAACAGAACTCTGCCAGCCCAGTAGACTGCCACCATTTCCTCGTTGGTCATAAGATTGGTCCATTACAGACTTATAACAAGGCCAGAAACCAGCCCAGGTAGCGATAGATTAGAAACCGAGAAAAACGGACACGTGAGATCGGTGATCAAGACAACAGACCCGCTGAAGATTAAAGTTGAAAGATTTAATCACCTTGTGAGCGAACTAGACAAACAATACATACATAAGGGTATAACTATACAGATATTGGTCATAGGTGCAAGTACGGATATGGTTACAAAGAGGCAACAAGATGTATCTATTTACCTTAGGTTGGCCTTGTGCTGGGCACACATGGGGGTGAAGGCAGCCTATTGATTCTGGAAGCTCCGGTATGCTCGGCGTAACCTCCTCCCAATGGAACGACGCTGGAAGTCGGGTTCCGACTTAAAACAGTACTAGGACCAGGGGCATTGCTAGGGTCCTAAAACATTCAGGGCCTGGGCCATCTGTGTTACATTTTGCTCAGTAGGGCTGGGTTCACACGGCATTTTTCACGCCTCATTGTGAACTGCGGCATGATGTGTTTTTACAGAGAAAAACCTTCTGTTCCTGTCACTAATTTTCTGCATATTCCACATAGCTAACGTCCATCACCTCAGCAGTCACTGTTCAATGAAAATCAGAGCTGACAAATTTACTTTTTCAAAATCGCTCCCCTCCATATGACAATATCCCTAAACAGTCACCAAAACATACAGCTATACATGGAGCAAATCTACCAGACAAATGATTGTTACTAAAACACGCCTACAAAACCAAGACCCAAAACTATTACTGCTTAAGGATCAAATAATCCTGCCAGACCCTGACCAAACACGACACCCACATGTGACTATCAGCTTTACTACAGACATATATTACCGCCATACAGGGACCAGATAGTGGTAGATTCTAGTTGTATGTAGACGCTCTGCAGACATATAAGTGATTACACTGCAGTTACATTTAGTGACTCACAGGAGATGTCTTTTCTGATCAGCGTCGTTCACTTTCTCTTTTCTTCTCCATCCGGTTCACACCTTCCTGCTGATTGCTCCCGGCCAATACCCGTCCCTGCAGATTTGGACACAAATATCTTAGAATCCTCACATTTCCAACAACTACTTACTTATAGGTATATAAGTCCCTCAGTTAGGTAGGTGTATAGGTCCCCTCAATTAGGCAGGTGTATAAATATAGGGTCACTTAGGCAGGTAAAATAGATATAGGGTCAATGTCAGGCAGGTATATAGATATAGGGTCACTCTCAGGCAGGTATATAAATATAGGGTCACCTAGGCAGGTATATAGATATAGAGTCACTAACAGGCAGGTATATAGATATAGGGTCACTTTCAGGCAGCTATATAGATATGGGGTCACTCTCAGGCAAGTATATAGATATAGGGTCACTCAGGAAGGTATATAGATATAGGGTTGCTCTCAGGCAGGCATATAGATATAGGGTAACTCTCTGGCAGTATATATAGATATAGGGAACTCTCAGGCAGGTATATAGATATAGGGTCACTCTCAAGCAGGTATATAGATATAGGGTCACTTAGGCAGGTATATAGATATAGGGTCACTATCAGGTAGGTATATAGATATAGGGGTACTGAGGCAGGTATATAGGGGGGCGCAGGCAGGTATATAGGGGGGCACAGGCAGGTATATAGGGGCACGGAGGCAGGTATATAGGGGCACTGAGGCAGGTATATAGAGGCTCAGGCAGGTATATAGGGGCTCAGGCAGGTATATAGCTAGGGGCTCAGGCAGTATATAGGGGCTCAGGCAGGGATATAGGGGCACTGATGCAGGTATATAGGGGCTCAGGCAGGTATATAGGGGCTCAGGCAGGAATATAGGGGCTCAGGCAGGTATATAGGGGCTCAGGCAGGTATATAGCCAGAGGCTCAGGCAGTATATAGGGGCTCAGGCAGGTATATAGGGGCTCAGGTAGGTATATAGGGGCACTGATGCAGGTATATAGGGGCTCAGGCAGGTATATAGGGGCTCAGGCAGTATATAGGGGCTCAGGCATTATATAGGGGCACTGATGCAGGTATATAGCTAGGGGCACAGGCAGTATATAAGGGCACAGGCAGGTATATAGGGGCTTAGTCAGATATATAGGGGCTCAGGCAGGTATATAGGGCACTCAGGCAGGTATATAGGGGCACTGAGGCAGGTAAACGCTATTAAAAATAACAACATTAATAGCACGGAAGGGATCAATAGCACGGTTTCGATTTCTGCAGATGACACCAAGCTATGCAGGGTAGTGCAATCTAAGGAAGATGCTCATAAATTGCAGGCAGACCTGACACACTGAGTGCTTGGGCATCCACTTGGCAAATGGGGTTCAATGTGGATAAATGTAAGGTTCTGCATCTGGGTAGAAATAATCTATAGGCATCATATGTCCTAGGGGGAGAAAAACTTGGAGAATCACTTGTTGAGAAAGATCTGGGAGTTCTTGTAGATCATAGACTAAAAAACAGCATGCAATGTCAATCAGCTGCCTCTAGGGCAAGTAAGATATTGGCGTGTATTAAAAGAGGCATGGACTCGCGGGACAAGGATGTAATTCTATCGCTGTACAAAGCATTGGTGCGACCTCACTTGGAATATACTGTTAAGTTCTGGGCCCCAGTTTATAGAAGAGATGTAATGGAGCTAGAGAGAGTACAAAGACGAGCAACCAAACTTATAAGGGGAATGGAGCATCTTAGTTATGAGGAGAGGTTAGTAGAATTGAACTTATTTAGTCTTGAGAAAAGACGGCTTCGGGGGGACATGATTAATTTATATAAATATATAAATGGTCCCTACAAAAAGTTTGGGGGAAAATTATTTCAATTGAAGCCCCCTCAAAAGACAATTGGGACATTCCCTTCGACTAAAGAAAAAAGGATTCAATCTCCAGAGGAGAAGAGCGTTCTTCACTGTAAGAACTGTGAATCTGTGGAATAGTCTGCCTGAGGAGCTGGTCACAGCAGGAACTGTAGAGAGTTTCAAGAAAGGCTTAGATACCTACCTGGAACTAAAGAATATTAATGCGTACGTAGCTATGTAAAATTCTGGATCCTGGCTGGTGGAGGCTCTGGGGTCAGAGATATGGTCTCCACTGGAGCAGATTGGTTCTTGCCTTGTGGGTTCCAGGGCATTAACCAGTGGTGAGGCTCATTAACCAGTGGTGAGGCTGGGCTTAAAGTCCTTGTCTCTCTCCCTCACCCACATTTTCCCCACCCTTGGTTGAACTCGATGGACATGTGTCTTCTTTCAACCATACTAACTATGTAACTCACCTTAACTCCCCCGGCGAGCGCGCTCTGTCCTCTTCAGTCCTGCGCTCCTCCGGCAGCCTATGACGACTGTGCGCCCGAGGACAGGCAGCGGCGTGATGAGGTAATTACATTGCGCCGCTGCCCGTTGAGCAGCACGGGGACACGGCGGGTCCTCAGCGCTAAGAGAACCCGGCGATCCCCTGCAGTGTTGGACCCGGGGCCAGTCCGACACTGTCTGCGGGGCAGGGAGCACTCGCTCTCTGCTCCGCAGAAGCCCGCAGCTGTATGTGCATCCAGTGGACGCACATGCCGCTGACGGGCCAGTCGGTGCTCCAAGCCCACGGCAGCGGCCTGGAGCCTGGGAGGTTCGGGGCACATGGGGTTTTATTCGGGGCCCGAGCCCCAAATAAAACAGCCTAGCGACGCCTCTGACTAGGACATCCCACGTCACACCCCCTTCACACCCCCTGTTACACCCTCTCATGCCCCTGGGATGGTCTATACTCTCCTCCCTCTCGGGTCGTGCTCTTTTTGACTTCAGACACAAAATGGATCATATCGAGGCAGGGCAATACTGCAGCTTTGTACCCCTTGCACTATCAGAACCGGAGGGTCCAAGCTACGACTTGATACCAAACCTGGCATTTCTGCTCTTTTCCTTGTACCAGCCTTCGGTTTTTCCCTGCCTGTGTGCCCTTCAAATGCGGGAGTGAAAGCTATGCGTGTGGGAAAGTTCATATTTGAAAATGTGAAACTGGACAGTGCCTGGGATGCACAGTTATTCCATAAATCCTCATGAAATATCAGCACTTGGCTGTCTGCTATGTCTCTTTGATGCTTGGGTCTGGGACCAGGACCCTGGGCAAAGTACTAACGAAATTAACTGACAATCCTTTTGAGGCTCGGCCTCCGGCTGGCTTTGTTTCCTATGGATGGAGCATTTGTTTAACTGAGTGGTTCCTCGTGACATGTGTTGCACAGTGGGGCTTGGGTGAATTTCTGCAGTCATGCTTACTAAGTGAATTTGAAGTTGCAGGGGGGTGACTTCTGTCATGGTTTGTCATTTTCCTCGCAATTGGATATACAGAAATTCATACAAATAGCTGTAAAGCAATGTTCTATGTATGATTCCTCTATATAATGGCCGTACAGGGACCACATAATACCGCAATACAAGGAACAAATATCACTGTACTGTTACTGACCAAACCAAAACTGATAATATAAAAAATACCACTATACAAAGATCAAATAATACCGCCACATAACAACCACATATCACCACCACATAGTGAATGAAAAATACTGCCACATCATAACCACATATCATCATCACATAGTGACTGAAAAATACCACCACACCATGACCACATATAACCACTACTTAGTGACTGAATAATACCACCACATCATGACCACATTTAAATACCACATAGTGACTGAATAAATACCACAACACCATGACCACATATCACCATCACATAGTGACTGAATAATACCGCCACATTATGACCGCATATCAATACCACATAATGACTGAAGAAATACCACCACACCATGACTACATATCATCACCACATAGTGACTGAATAATACCAACACACTATGACCACATATCACCGCCACATATTGACTGAGTAATACAGCCATACTGATCCTGAATATAAACCATTACACTACTGCCAAAATTCCTGACATACAGTGACCACATGGGGGTAGATACCAGTTGTACACAGGCTGTGCAGACATATAAGTGATTACAGTACAATAAAATTTTGTGACTAACAGGTAACACCTTCTCTGATGGGAGTCATTACCTTTCTCCATCCTGTCCAGACCACCATGACGACTTCTTCCGGCCTTGTCCCTGAAGAATTAACCACACAAACATCTTAGATGCCTTACTTTTTCAGCACCTCCCTACCAATTCCCACCTCTGTACAAACTCCCCATCGGGTGATAGGTGGAGTTGGGGGGAGTATGGGGCGATAGGCAGTGTTCAGACGGTTATAGAGTGTTAGGTGAGGGTAATATTTTGTGTGGTCACTAAGCCGCAGGGGTAAGAGAACAAATAAATGCCACAGCTTACAGGCACAATCTCCTGAAGGGACACTGAAGACCAACCCCCCAGAGATTGTGGTGCAGTTCTGGCCTGTTCTCCCTTCTCTGCACCCACAGATCATCAGCCACAGCCATGACCTTCAGGGGAGGAGGGGCTGGAGTTTAATACTATTGGATTATTTAGACTATGTCGGATCAGGTAGCATCTATTTGTAAACTAAAATGGTCAGCGAGGGCTGATGTCAGGGAGAGTTTATTTAGATAAACTTTTTATTTTATTTTGTTTCTGTGTTATTTTTTCCCCATTTAATTCCAGTGATAGTAATGGTGATATCAGTCAGATACCTCCATTACTAACACTTAGGCTTGGTGTCAGTCAGCGGTGGTTTTGTCACCCAAGGCTGACACTAACCCTCTGTCACAATGAGCCCAGAACCCAATGCATCAGGGGTACTGGAAGAGCCGGTAACCATAAGAAGTGGACCCTCTAATGTGAAGGTCCGCTTCTGGGGTGGATGTAGGCTGGTACACTTAGAATGGAAAAGGTACCAGTATCGATGGACCTTCTCATTCAGATAGTATCAGGCTCTAGCTGTCGGTTTTACCTTGGCTGGTTATGGAAATTGGGGGGAGTTCACGTTGTTTATTTTTTTCAAAAATAATTTCTTTATTGAGAATCCTAAAATGAGCAACTCCTGTAATAATTACAGTGGAAGCCCAGGTTTAGATTCTCATTAAACAAATACATTTTCAGAAAAAAATGACGTAGTGTCCCCCCCATTTTCCATAACCAGCCAAGGTAAAACCGACAGCTGCAGCCTGATACTGGTCCCTTCCCATTCTAAAAATACCAGCCTGCGGCCACCTCTGTAGCAGGCCATCAGATTGGAGGGTCCGCTTCTGACGATTACCGGCTCTACCCAGTACCATTGGTGCATTTTATACTGGGGTAATGGTGACAGGGGGTTAGTGTCGCCTTGGGGAGACAAAAAAACAACGCTGGCTGACATCAAGCCTGTGCAATTGTAATGGAGAGGCGTCTGTCAGATACTGCAAGGGCCATTCCTAGCGGCGGGCGATTGCTTGGGGCGCCGCGGCTCTGCTCACCCGAGGGGGGCGCCGCCTGCCTCGCCCGCCTGGAGGATCGCCCCTGACTCTGCGCGGCTGTTTTAAATAAAAAGTGAGCAAAAAGCCAGCAGCAGTTGGTACAGGGAGGAGGCAGGACGGATCGTTCCTTCCTGACTCCTCCCCTGTATCAGCGTCGCAGGGGGCGCACGGCTTTCACCGCGTCCCCAGCGACGCTGGGTCTCCTGCCGCCGAGGAGGTCCCTGGGAGCTGCGTGACAGTGTAAGCAGCGTGACGTCATCACGCTGCTTACACCGCTCAGCAGCTCCGGACCGGGACGCGCGGACCAAGGTAAGTACTTTTTTATTTTAATTTATAATTTCTTACAGGGGCATCACTGGCTACAGGGGGCATCACTGGCTACAGCGGGGCATCTACTGGCTACAAGGTGGGCATCACTAGCTACAGGGGGCATCAATGGTTACAGAGTGGCATCTACTGGCTACAAGGTGGGCATCACTAGCTACAGGGGGCATCACTGGCTACAGGGGCATCACTGGCTACAAGGGGGCATCACTGGCTACAGGGGGCATTACTGGCTACAGGGGCATCACTGGCTACAAGGGGGCATCACTGGCTACAGGGAGCATAATTGGCTACAGGGGGGCATCAATGGCTATAGAGGGCATCTTTGGGCTACAAGGGGGGCATCATGGCTAAACGGGGGGCATAATTGGCTACAGGTGGGAAATCACTGGCTACAGGGGGCATCACTGGCTACGGGGGGCATCACTGGCTACAGAGGGACATCACTGGCTACAGGGGCATCACTGCTCAAGGGGGGCATCCTGGCTACAGGGGGCATCATGGCTACAGGGGGCATCATTGGCTACAAGGGGCATCACTGGCTACAGGAGGCATCATTGGCTACAGGGGGGAATCACTGGCTACAAGGGGGGCATCACTGGCTACAGGGGGGTATCAATGGCTACAGGGGGGCAACACTGGCTCCAAGGGGAGCATCATTGGCTACAGGGGGCATCCTGGCTACAGAGGGGCATTACTGGCTACAAGGGTGGCATCACTGGCTACAAGGGGGACATCACTGGCTACAGGGGGGCATCTACTGGCTACAGAGGGGCATCACTGGCTGCAAGGGGGCATCTACTGGCCACAGGGGCATCACCTGGCTACAGGGGGCATCTACTGGCAACAGGGGCATCACTCGCTACAGGGGGCCATCATTGGCTACCGGGGGCATCACTGGCTACAGTGGGCATCATTGGCTGCAAGGGGGGCATCACTGGCTACAAAGGGCATCACTGGCTACAGGGGGCATCATTGGCTACAGGGGGGCCTCACTGGCTAAAAGGGGGGCATCATTGGCCACAGGGGGGAATCTACTGGCTACAGAGGGGCATCACTGGCTACAGAGGGCATCTACTGGCAACAGGGGCATCACTAGCTACAGGTGGGCATCATTGGCTACAGGGGGGCATCACTTGCTACAGAGGAGCATCTACTGACTACAGGGGGACATCTACTGGCTACAGAGGGGCATCACTGGCTACAAGGGGGCATCATTGGCTACAGGGGGGCATCACTGGCTACAAGGGGGCATCTACTGGTCACAGGGGCATCACCTGGCTACAGGGGGCATCACCTGGCTACAGGGGCATCACTGGCTGCAGGGGGGCATCACTGGCTAAAGGGGGGCATCACTGGCTACAAGGGGGCATCACTGGCTACAGGGGGGCATCTACTGTCTACAGGGGGACATCTACTGGCTACAGAGGGGCATCACTGGCTACAGGGGCATTACTGGCTACAAGGGGCATCACTGGCTACAAGGGGGCATCTACTAGCCACAGGGGCATCACCTGGCTACAAGGGGCATCTACTGGCCACAGTGGCATCAACTGGCTATAGGGGGCATCTACTGGCCACAGGGGCATCACCTGGCCACAGGGGGGCATCACCTGGCTATGGAGGCATCACTGGCTACGGAGACATCACTGACTACAGGGGGCATCTACTGGCTACAGGGGGGCATCACCTGGATACAGGGTGGTGCATCTACTGGCTACGGGGGGCATATACTGGCTACAAAGGGAATCACTGGCTACAGGGGCATCAGCTGGCTACAGGGGGCTACTACCTGGCAATAGGGTGCTACTATGTGGCTACAGGGACATATTACATGGTTTCCCATATGGGGTTTGCTATAGATGGGGATTTTTGTATCGAGATGGGAAATTTGGGTAGAGAAGTGCTGATAAATTGAGGAGTCTAAAGATATTTGTTTTGTAAATTTTACAGTGAAGAGTCGGGAGTAGTCGTCATGGCGTCTGGGACAGATGGAGAAGAAGAAGAAGAGAAAGAGAACAACTCTTCAGAGACGTCACCTGTGAGTCACCAGATATAACTTAACTGTAATCATTATATGTCTGCAGAGCCTGTGTTCAGCGGGTATCCATCATTGTATGGTCACTGTACGCCGGTAATATTGGTTGAAGTATAATGGTTTATACTCAGTAATGGTCAGTTTGTATTATTCGGTCACTATATGGTGGTGATATGTGGTCATGGTGTGGTTTTATTATTCGGTCACTATATGGTGGTGATATGTGGTCATGGTGTGGTGGTATTATTCGGTCAATGTGTGCTGGTGATATCTGGTCTTAGTGGTCTTGGGATTGTGGTTGGTGTAGCAGTGTTATTTGGTAACTGTATGACTATTATTTAGTAATTGTATATGTAACAGTTTGTGGTAAAGCTTTTTGTATATTTTGGCTTTGGTTTATGGTGATGCAATGTGGCGCACTGTGGCGCCATATGTTTCCGGGGGGGGGGCGACGAAATGTCTTCACCTCGCCCTGAGTGAAATTTAGCCTAGGAACGTCCCTGGATACTGCCATTACTATCACTAGAATAAAATGAGAAAAAAAACACACAGAAACAGAAAAAAACACTTTATTTAAATAAACTCTCCCCGACCCCAGCCCTCGTTAACCATTTTATTAAAGAAATAGATGCAACGCTGTCCGACGTAGTCCACCAAATCCGTCGTAGTCCAAAAGGGAAAAAAACCAACCCTACAAATTGGGCATCACCCAGCTTTCTGGGATGCTGAATAGCCTATTCAGTGCCCAGGAAATCTGGGTGACATCCCTCACAGCAGGTGTCCAGTAAAACTGGGAGCATGCTGTGGGGGATGGATGCCACTCAGCTTTCCAGGATGCTGAATAAGCTATTCATCATCTTGGAAAGCTGGGTGACATCTCCCACAGCAGGAGTCCAGGAAAGCTGAGTGGCAGACATCCCCCACAGCAAGCACCTAGCTTTCTTGGACACCTGCTGGGGAGGGATGTCACCCCGCTTTCTCACATGCTGGATAGGATATTCAGCATCTGGGAAAGCTGGGTGACATGGTTCACAGCAGGTGTCCAGGAAAGCTGGGTGCCTGCTGTGGGGGATGGGTGAAACTTTGCTTTCCCAGATGCTGGATAGTGGGGGACAGGAAGGGGGAGGGGGGTCAAGTGGAAGTCTTGAAGGGATGTCGAATGGGGGATAGGGAGGGGGTTGAGTGAGGGAGTCAAGGGAGGGCGAGTGGGAGGTCAGGGAGGGATTGATACTTACCTCCCTCTGCTTTTTCTTCTGCTGCTGCCTCCGCCCCCATAGTTACACTGAACAGAGTAGCTGAGGGGGCGGGGCCGGCCTCCTGCAGCCATTTATATCAGTGGAGAGCGTCTTATAATGCTTCCCCGCACCTGTATTCTCCTGTACTGGCCACCTGTGATGGAGAGAGTTTCCCTGACAGGCGGCCAGTGACTGCGGACACTGATTGCGGGATACAGGGCACATGGCCTGGATCCTCGGGACATCCCAAAAAAATCGGGATTCCTCCTTGCCATCCTCGGTCCCAAATCAGGATGGTTGTGAGGTATGCCATTGTATTATGAAACCATAATTCCGTAAGTAATTGGTAACTGGTTCCAAAGCCCCAAAATGTGACCCAACATAATGCAAAATGAAAATTAAAGAAAATTAATTAGATAACTAATACAAATAAAGCAAGTCCTTAAAAATAATTATGTCTAAGGTACTGCAACCTTGTCTCATTATAAACTAAACAGGACAGTACTGCAGTGTCTTGTGCAGTAATTACAAGTATGAGCACAGGTAGACATTGAAGAAGCTGCAGTGCTCTCAGTTAAATCAGCTGATCAGTGGGGCCACCACAGAGTCAAGTACCCACCAAATTTAATTTTCATCTCAAGATAGGTTCTGAATTTTATATAGCTGGATATGCTGGAGATACAGGATAAACCCTTTAATCTTGGTAATAATTATTCTTTTTTATCATTTCCTTGATGTACTACAATTGTAATTGATTCATATCTTTCTTTGTTTGCAGTTTTGTAAGTATCATGTCTCAGCCCGTGAATTTTATTGAAACTTTCTAAAATACATATATAGATTTACATTTAGAAGACTATGTTGACATAGCACTTCTGATTTGGGTCAATGTCAAAATCAACCCTAACCTTAAAGGGGTTTTCTCAGTACAGGTTTTCACAGACATGAGCTGTTTCTCTCTGCTTCATATCCAGGGGTGTCTCTCTCCTCCCAGTAGGCATGTCTTTCCACACTGAAGACTGGTGACATTATCACAACCCCTCCTTACTCCCTCCTGAGTTATCATCATCATTCTGTGTGAGCAATGGAAGGGAGAGGATGTCACAGCTCTGCAGACCTTCTGCAGTGGTCATTTCTCATGTCTGCAAATCTGTTACCTCCCTCCCAGGCTCCTCAAGCTCCTTGTAATCAGAACACCTGCATTGCTGTAAACAGTTATACATACAGCCTGAACTGATGAAACAAATGTGAGAATGTATAAGGCTGTGTTATATGGGAGAGGAGAGTGAATCTAGCAGCTAGAGACTCAGTAATTGCCCAGATCCTTTATTAAACAGCTCAGAGAGAGTGAAAGACAATGAAAACATAGATACAGACACAGACAGCACAGAAAGCCAGTTTCAGTTTCGTTTTCACACAGCACAAAGGGAAGAGAGTGTAGGATAGCCAATCACAGCACAGGGGGCTTTGCCCGACCCCAGGCTTCAGATTTAGCTCTAGACGCTTACAGATTAGCTAATATCTGCTATACTAAATGATTTAGGTATTATAAGGCAAATGCAAAAATGCTTATTTTTACTGTTACCATCATTATAGATTTGATCTTTCTAGCGAAAAAAAACCCTTTTATGGGGTGTCTCATTACAATTATTAGCTTTTAACAGGTAGGGAAAGGTAAATAAATACTATTACCAAATACATTGCTGTTTCGATTTTGCTTTGTTCAAGATATAAAGAAGATTTTTTATCTACTGCTTGTGTACACAAGTGTCTCTTGGTTACCAACCACATCTCCCTGCTTTTTCTGTTATCTGATATTTCTAACCTGCTGGGGTCACCTCTATTTGTGATCGATAAGGTCTTTTGTAGGTCAAAAAGATTACTTATGGGCAAGATCTAAAATGTCCAATGGAAAAAAACAATTATCTGTGAACCTTTGGCAACATGTCCGAAAATTGGCACAGCAGTTATGGAGGCGTACAGCGTGTCATTGCTACTATACCTAATGCGCCTTTTTCGGTGCATTACAATGTATCATGCCCGGCATATAATGCACCTAGTTTTGGTATATTGCAGTTAATTTATAGTGAGAATATGGCTTCAAAAGTTTTCTGTGGCGCAAAATAAACCAAAATTATGGCACATTCGTATTGGGACTTGTTGCCCCTTGCGTCCACTTAAAAAAAATATTCTAAAGGTCCACCCTTTTGCTATATATATCCAGTGTATTTACTTGCTTAATCTTTCTACACACATGCCATAAACAAAAACTGATAGGTTACCAAAAAAAAAGTAATAAACTGCAGCAGAAATGACACATTGCACTGCTTATGTACAGTATATGACAAATTAGTGTTCATCCTTCTTATCAGCCCTGTTTGGGGGGACCAGCCCAACCCTGCTGGCTCAAAAGTACATTTAGGGTAAAAATCAGAAAAAAACTCCAGAATGACCAATTCCGATTGGTGGGTCCCAAAATGCAGCCCCTCACAATTTTAAAAGAAAAGGGCCAAAAGCTACCTAATGGAGTTCCTTGTGCACTGGAGCTTCAAATGGAGGGGAACAAGGTTGACAAAAAATAGAAAGTTTGGTATATAAAACTGTCACGAAATTGAAGGAAATACATTTTTAACCTTATGAAACTTAGAAGGGTTTTAAACCTTTTTACATTTTATGTACAGTTGAGCTTTCGTGCACATGTTTCTTGAGATAACTATCTTCTAACTCATATAAATCCTTATATTAACCAAAAGATAAACAAAGTATCTTTTTTTTTATTCTGATACTCATCTCATCTAACTTTTTTTGCAGTATTTTTGCCGTTTTACTCATTATGAAGCAATCAATAAAATTTCTTCTTGGTATTTAGCCTTGTATAGCGGGCTATGTTATCTCCATCTATAGTTTTTATTGTGTTTAACAGTGTTACTGGGTTTTTAATAATTTATAATCGTTAAAAAATATAAAATAACTACCCAAAATATACAGCCATATTTAGTTTCAGGGGGGCATGATTTGTTTAGCTCTTGTGGGTGGTCTGTGTGGGGGTGGCGATAACACAGACTGTAAAGATGTGAAATATAAATAAAAATTTTCCCCACTTTTAACCCAAAAAATAATAAGACTTGTAGTAGAAAATGAGCTTCATATGCTATGTCTTTTAATAGAGTTGTACAAAATTAGATAAACACTGCTGCCTTTCCCCCCTCCAAACAAACAGTGCCACACCTGTCTACCGGTTGTGAGAGGTATTTCGGCTCAGCCACATTTGCTTTAGTGGAGCTGAGGACAGGTGTGACATTGTTTCTTTAAATAAAGATGCTATATGTTTCTATTCTTGCACAACTGCTTTAACATTTTCTTCAGCCACTTCTACATTTTTTTTAAACATTAAGGGCAACATGTCCCATTAGGGCTGCACCATTTTTTTTGGTGTATTCTGCACCATAAAACTGTTGATGCCGAATTCTTATTAAAGAAAATGTCGACCAAAACTGATGCATTTAGCTAGCATACACTTTTGAAAAAGGGCCCAAAAAAACGCATCAAATGTACTAGCAATGCTATGCTATGCGCCTTTTTTTTGGTATATGCCTCTTTTCTGACATGTCACCCCTAAATTTTGGATTTTATTTCGCATATAAAATCACAAAAGTAAATCAAATGGAAATCTGCAACAAAGCAGAAACAGCCATGTCTTATTAAATACAGAAATTCCAAACATGGACCCTTCTACATTACTTTGGTGTAGAGCAAGGGTGTCAAATTCATTTTCACCAGAAGCCCCATCAGTATTATAGTTGCCCCATTTGTAAGTGTAAGACTGTATAAATGTAACTTCTCCTAAACATATTGTTAAAATAAAAGCAAAAAATCCTGGGACACCATATACACAAAATGGTGCCACTTCCTTTCTGGGTTTATGATAAAGTAGTTATATTGTTCCACCAGAGATGTTACGGTGCGCCATGTAGTCAGTTAAGAGCCAAGGTGTTCTTTAAGGTTGTATTATAGCCATCCCCTTCTCCCTCTTTAGCACTGAGCTTCCTACTTTGGAGGATGGCTAGGGTACCTGGAGAGCTGTCAGATTGGTTCCACCGCCACTGTGTTGCTGAACAGAAAGGTTTGGAGGTGTGTACCAAAGCTCAGAATCCATGATGGGTTTTCACCTGTAAGGGCCGCCGCCTTTACCATGCATTGGCTGTGTCCTCCAGGGAGCTTTCTTTGTCCAGACCTTGACCATCCCTGCTAGCTGTGTCAAAGCTCTTGCGAGTACAAAAAATGCTGGACTGGTTTTTTGGCCCACACACCATGAGTTTCACACATATTGACTAGGAAAATGCTAGGTTTCCAAATATGGCAACCACTAATGGCAGCCTTTTAGCTGACTACAGAGTCCTAGTAATCCTAATATTTGTAACAAAAAAAAAGTGAAAAAACCCACAGCGTTACATTTACTAAAAATGGACCTATTTTCCTTGGTCACCTATGTAGGGTAACCTGTTTTACACCTTGAACAATACCACTTTTTAAAGCAGCTTTGGTAGAGCAAATACACAAAACCCATTTGATGGCATGTGCAAATACCATCACCCAATTGCTGATTTATTCACATAAATTTTAATAATGAATGGGAAAAGTGGGCCAGACTTTTAACATGCTCAATTTTTTGCAGTTGTTCAGTTTTCACATTTCAGTACTACAAGCTTGTGCCAAACCCGCAGCCTTTGAGGCCAGCTCAGTAGATAGAACCACAAGGGGAAGTTGCCAGAAGAAAAGGGGAAATCTAAAGTATTTCTACACAGTATGTGTCATATGGTTAGATGGAATTGAGAGCTTGCTTGATAAATATAAAAGTTAAAACTCAGATGTGAGTTTTTATTTAGAACTTTGTAGAAAAAAAATGAGGTTGGGAAACAGATTGACAAAGTATTAGTCACTGGAAAAGCTCCTGAGACATTTTGCTTTTGCATTTATAGAAAGTCCATTACACAAAGATTTCAATGTTAAAAATATTAGTCAACTAAGGTCTTTAGTTTCGCATTTAACACTCATTCCAAAGGATGTTAGGTTGAATAAAGTTTTTCTAAAGTACCTTGAAACCCCTACAGGCTTTGCCCCGTCAGTAAAGTGTGAAGTGGGGCATGTAAAAGATCTGACCTGCACCATCTTGCACTGAAAACTCTAACGGTGCGTTTACAGTGTAAAGACCAAATACCGGTCGGAAATGCCGACCGGTATTTAGTCTTTTTTTGGCATTCAGGGGGATGGCTTGTCTCCGTGGTTTGCAGATTCAAGCTGTCACCCTTCACACCCACATGTTCCGGGTGGAAGAATGAACATGTTCTAAGTTTTTTGCACCACCGGTGGTGTAAAAAACCGTCTTGCAGAAAATCCGTGCACAGATTTTCCATTGAAGTCTATGGGGGAGCGTTGCTTGTCGGTTTTCAGACGGTTTGTAAAACTGCAAACCGTTTGAAAAACCGGTGCCGTGGGGTCAAGCCCTTACAGATTTAAAGATCTAAGGCAAAGTTCACATGTGACATATTTGTTGTTAAAATAAAAAAACATTCCATTCATCTAAATGTGGTTGTTTTTATAGCATGTCTGTTGATTTCTAAAAGCCCTATTCTGATGAATGGGTCAGTCCGCAACCCTTCAGAATATACTTTGAGTGAGATAGGGGTCAGAGAGCACACTACCAGCAGGACGTGAGACTGAGCAGAGTGCAGACTGTTTAAAGCAAGATACAAAAAAAGATACTCCACTTATTGTTGAGGTGAAAAAAACGTAACCTTTATTTTATTTGACACCACATATGAAAAAATGACATGCATCATCAATTTGAGAACATTTGTTTATGTATATGGCAGTCGTAGCAAATGTAGTGACATTTCAGGTGAATAGCCCTTCTTCAGGCTTATATATGAATTAAAGAAAAAAATGTTATCAAAATGTACAATTGGTACAGAAAGTATTCAGACCCCTTTAAATGTTTCACTATCTTTCATTGCAACCATTTGGTAAGATCAAAAATGTTTATTTTTTTCCTCAATAATGTACACTCTGCACCCCCCCATCTTGAAGGAAAAAAAACAGAAATGTAGATGTTTTTGCAAAAACTGAAATATCACATGGTCTTAAGTATTCAGATCCTTTGCTGTGACACTCATATTTAACTCACATGCTGTCCATTTCCTTCTGATCCTCCTTGAGATGGTTCTACTCCTTCATTGAAGTCCAGCTGTGTTTAATTAAACTGATTGGACTTGATTAAGAAAGGCACAAACCTGTCTATATAAGACCTCATATCTCACAGTGCATGTCAGATCACATGAGAATCATGAGGTCTAAGGAACTGCCCAAGGAGCTCAGAGACAGAATTGTGGCAAGGCACAGATCGGGCCAAGGTTACCAAAAAATTTCTGCAGCACTCAAGGTTCCTAAGAGCACAGTGGCCTTATTAAATGGAAGAAGTTTGGGATGACCACAACTCTTCCTCGACCTGTCTGTCCAGCCAAACTAAGCCATCGTAGGAGAAGAGCCTTTGTTGAGAGGGGTAAAGAAGAAACCCAAGATCACAGTGGCTGAACTACAGAGATGCAGTAGGGAAATGGGAGAAAGTTCCACAAAGTCCACCAGTCGGGGCTTTATGGCAGAGTGTGCCGATGGAAGCCTCTCCTCAGTGCAAGACGTATGAAAGCCCGCATACAATTTGCCAAAAAACACATGAAGGACTCCCAGACCATGAGAAATAAGATTCTCCGGTGAGAACTTTTTGGTGTCAATTGTAAGTGGTATGTGTAGAGAAAACTAGGCACTGCTCATCACCTGCCCAATACAATCCCAACAGTGAAACATGGTGGTGGCAGCATCATGCTATGAGGGTGTTTTTCAGCTGCAGGGACAGGACAACTTGTTGCAATTGAAGAAAGATGAATGCGGCCAAGTACAGAGATATCCTGGACAAAAACCTCTTCCAGAGTGCTCTGGCCTCAGACTGGGCCAATGGTTCTTCTTTCAACAAGACAATGACCCTAAGCACACAGCTAGAATAACAAAGCAGTGGCTTCAGAACAACTCTGTGACCATTCTTGACTGGCCCAGCCAGAGCTCTGACCTAGACCCAATAGAGCATCTCGAAAATGGCTGTCCACCAACGTTCACCCTCCAACCTGAGGGAACTGGAGAGGATCTGCAAGGAAGAAAGGCAGAGGATCCCCAAATCCAGGTGGGAAAAACTTGTTGCATCATTCCCAAGAAGACTCATGGCTGCACTAGCTCAAAAGGGTGCTTCTACTCAATACTGAGCAAAGGGTCTCAATACTTAAGGCCATGTGATATTTTAGTTTTTCTTGTTTAATAAATTTGCAAAAATATCTACATTTCTGTTTTTTTTTTCTTTCAAGATGGGTTGCAGTGTATATTAATGAGCAAAAAAATTAACTGTTTTGATCTTACCAAATGGCTGCAATGGAACAAAGAGTGAAAAATTTAAAGGGGTCTGAATACTTTCAGTACCCACTGTATACTCTCGTAGTATACTCTCTGTATACATATGGCACCCATGAATGCCATATGTAATGCAAGCCACCAGCTCAGAGGAATGATGCTGTGCAGGTAGCTTGTATCACATACAGCATTCATGGATGCACTTATTATAACCGCTACTTCGGGAGTATACATTTTTATAACGCTATCTTTTTCATTTCATAAATATGCCTAGTTTATATGTAGATATAAACTATATATCTACACTGACACATCTCTACCTGTCAGTGTAGATATATAGTTTAGTTTATATTGTTCTAGTAAGGGTTAATACTCACCTGTTTCTTGAGGATGTTTGACATAAGAAGGGAGTAGTGACTGCAATGCGCATGCCTGAGGCAGGAAACTCAGCTTTACGAAACGTCGCATCTGTTGCCATGCAGCACACGGGCTTCGGTCCATAACTGGTCAGCGTGCATACTGGATCTCAAGTGCTTTTCAGCATCAATGTAAAGCTGGGACTTTGCAGCTAAGTACTGGTTCATTACTTTGTTGTTCATTGCGACTAATATGCTGTATGAGGATTTATGTGTCTATTAATCATATGTCAAGCACTTTAAAGCAAAAAGTAAATAAGCCTTTTTCACAATTGAATGTTTAACCTTGTGTGTTTTATAAAGTGCAAAGAAAAGGGGGATACCAAGGAAATCCCTGACGAAGGCTATGACCCAGTATATATATATATGGAAAAATAAGTGCGGCAGATTAAGTGTGAATACAGATATTTTAATATAAATGAAAGGTGAAAATTTATTTATTGTTTAATTTGTAAGCTTCCCACATCAATTTTACTTTGTGGCAAAACCCCTTTAAAGTTGGAGATGGTTTGGCTTCTCTTACTGGTGTGTAATGTTTAACATACCTGTCATATGGCCCTCTCAGTCTGACACCTCTTCTGGTCTCATGTTTCATTAGGGTTTTTTCTAAAGTAATTTCGAACCAAAAGTGATGTTGGATCATGAGGATTCATGTTGGATTAGGGTTAGGGTCGGAGTGAAAATTCTGGTTTGGGACATCCCAAACAAAATATTTCAGAATCAGTGTCAAACCAAATAGGTTTAAGCAACACTACTTGCAGTGATGAGAGTCCAACCAGAGTATGAGGTGGGAAGTCTAGAGCTTGAAGGCCATAAAAGAGAAAGAGATACCAGTGATAGGATTGCAGGCTCCAGGTGCCAGGGACATGCTGCCAAAAAAAAGAGTGAAGGGCCGTACGACTGATCCCATGTTATTAGCAACTGTTTGTCCAGCCATTCACCCCTCAACAACTGGGCAGTGTAAATGGAGTCTCTCAAGGTGCGCTGAATGATTTGCAGCAAGTTGATTGGCGCTCCTAGTGGCCATTTATAGGCTCATGGGAAAAAATCCTTAAATATTTGAAGCTTCACACAATTGCGCCAAAAAGTCATTGCTGGCATTTTGAAGAAGTTAGCTCTGGATCTAAGACCAGCAAGTGTAAATATTCTATATTGCTTTCAGTTCTTGGTGTTATTTCCTAAATATTTTCTTATCCTGAGGAAAGATTATTTTCACTTCTTCTAAAAAATGCTGCTTATGGTAACTTATTTTCTGGTTGGACCATTCAACTACATATATATTGCTATTATTTATAGCTCCAGCAGTAAGTATGAGTAGCCTGCGCAGTTCTTCCTGTTTCCATGGGAGTTCTGAACATAGTCCAGCAATTGTTCTCCAGTATATTTGGAACTACCATAGAGTCGAGTATGGGAGAGAACGGGACCATCTCTCCGATATAGGGCGAGCTGTGAGCTGGCCTCAGGAGGAATTTTGCAAAGTGGCAAAACCCTTTTAAGAGAAGATTAATATGAGGTAATGGGAGCCATAGAAGGGCGGGGTAGAAAACAGATTTTTCCCCTGAATTGGCAACTGTCTTCTAAGGGTAGGTTTACACCTAGCAGATTTGGTATGAACATTTTTATGATTGAAAGATCTATTCCATACATCTGAAGGGAGTTGTTTTTGCAGCATGTGCATGGATTTCTGCAAGTCCAATTCAGATGAAAGAGACATGGGCAGATATTTCTGCAACAAATCTCATGTGTGAACTTACCCTAACGGTTCTTTGCCTTCTTCTAAATCAATACTAAAGTGTAATAAATTGATATTTAAAAGGTTTTATATTTTTGCCAGGAATTATGTTATTTTTAGGTTATTTTTTATAGTTATTATTTAGTGGTTGAGCATCTATTATACACAAAGAAGGTGTTGCTGGTATAGGAACTTCCTTAATCCCTTACCGACATTTAATGTAAACCTACGAGGAGCGTACATTAAAGATTTCCCCTGACCCACTTCTGTTTATCACAGGATGCTGAAACTGCACATGTGTAATGGTATGTCTGTATAGGTTACATGCCAATTTGCAACTAAGAACTGATAACAGTTTTGATTTTACAGGTGCTGAAGTGGTGTGCGTTTTGATAATGGACCCAGTGGAATACAGAGCAATCATCAAGTTCCTTTACTTGAAAGGCTACACACCAAAGGAGACATTCGTTGAGATGAAAGAGGTTTATGGTGATCATTCCCCATCATATAATGTAATCATGAACTGGCATGGTCAATTCAAATGTGATCAGACTTTGGTGCAAACAGCTCCAATTCCAGGGCGACCTCACTCTGCTATTGATGAACACATCATCCAGCAAGTGTAGGTCGCCATTTTGAAAAATCACCACGTAACCATTCGCCACCTAGCCCAAAATGTCAAGATTAGAGTGGGGTCCGTGGAAAAAATTATCCAAGACCATCTTCACATGTATAAGGTATCCGCTCGCTGGGTTCCCCGGCTACTCACACCTTTCCAGAAGCAGGAACGAGTCGAATGCTCTCAGGTGTGATGATGTGCCATGGAAACCAGGAGGACTTTTTCAACAGACTGATCACACAGGGTGAAAGCTGGGTCCATCACTATGATCCTAAGACTAAAGTCCAGTCAATGCAAACATCATGACGCACCGCCTCCAAAGAAGGCATGTGCCCAACCCTTATCAAGCAAGGCACTGCTCACAGTATTTTGGGACCAGCATGGAGCAGTATTGATGGATTTCCTATCAAAAGGTACCATAATCACTGGGGCATACTGTGCTTCACTGCTGCAGAAGTTGCGGCTGGCCATCAAAAACATGGCATGCTCACCAAAGGTGTCTGCCTTCTGAAAGACAATGCACCAGTTCACAACTGACATGTTGCCCAAATGGAAGCATGCTCCTGTGGCTTTGAAATTCTACCGCATCCCCCTTATTTATCCAACCTCGCACCATCGGGCTTCCACCTCTTTCCAACAATGAAGTTATTTTTGAAGGGCAAGCATCTTCCAGAGATGGGAGAAGTGTGTGTCCCTAGGTGGCACCTATGTAGAGAAGGACTAATAACTGTGCCAAGTTTCATTGATCTCAGTTCACAGGAAGTGGGTCAAGGGAAATCTTTACTGAACGCCCCTTGTATGTCATAATGCCAGTAGGGGAGTATGGAGTGGGCTCACTCGCTGAGCCCACTTCATACTTGGCAGGTGTCGGCTGTTAATTGAAGCTGATACCCAACGCTAACAACAGGGATCGGAGTTGGCTCTGATCTCTGTTGTATAAACCTCTGTTCAGTTCCTGCTGCCCACTGTTCTTCGTACCAATCACTTAACCCCCCCCGCAATGGGATCATAGGATGCTGAGCAGTTGCCAGGCAGCTGGAAGTCTTGTGAAGGCTTCCATAGTCACCATGTTCCTGCTTCTGTCATTTCTTGCCATCTTGGTATACCCTTCTGCATGATCTATATAATGCAAAAGGGTGTACAAGAGATTGTGCCCATAGTGGTCACATAGTCTTGCGGAACTACAAGTAGAAGTGTAAAAAAAAATATATATTAAGAGGTCAAAAAACCCTCAATTTGCTATTTTACAAACAAAAAAAAAACAATAACAAAGTTATACATAATTGGTATCGCCTTGTTCGTAAAAGTCAGATATATTAAAAAAAATAACATCATTTATCCCTTATGCTGAACAACAAAGAAGAAAAAAAAAATCAAAAAGTGTGTTTTTTGGTCATTTCATGTCCACAAAAAATTGGAATTAAAACGTAATAAAAAGTGATCAAAAAGTTGCATTTATCATAAAATGGTGGCAATAAAAACTATACTTTGGTCCGCAAAAAATCAGCACTCACTCAGATTCATAGGAGGAAAAAGTTATTGGTCGCAGAAAATGGCGCTGCAGTACAAAGTTAAAAAATAGAAAAGGTCCCAAATGTATGAAAGTGTTGTTGTCTAAACTGTCATATATAGTCCTGCGATGATGGAGAGTACATGCTTTTGTTTGTAAGTATCACACAACACTTTATAAGTTTTGGGGTGTTGCAGCGCTAAAAAGTGTCCTATGCTATGACCTATTTTGAGTCATTCACCTAACAGGCCTTCTCGTTACATCCAGCTAATCTCTAACTGCTTACTTGTTACAGGAGACACATAGGTTGCAAACTTTTTGTATTCTGTGTACTGTTCTTGTTCATATACAGCTTTTAATACTTAGTTTACATATTACATATTAGTTTACATATCACCTTCTTCCTTTAGCTTTTTACTTCTGGTCTTTGTGTAGTATCAGTTTGTTTGTGAACGTGGTTGTGATAAAAAACAATTTGGAAGACTTAATTGCACTTTGATATGTGAGATACAAAAATGTGTTGTATCGTATGAATTGGTATAGACACACCCACTGTCAAATGGTACAGCCAAAAGAATCCGCCTCATCGTACACCGCAAATATTTCATAAATGTGTGAGGGGGGCTGTAGTGTGAGAGGGAGGCTGTAGTGTGAGGGAGGAGGCTGTAGTGTGAGGGGAGGCTGTAGTGTGAGGGGGAGGCTGTAGTGTGAGGGGAGGGCTGTAGTGTGAGGGAGAGCTGTAGTGAGAGGGGAGGCTGTAGTGTGAGAGGAGGCTGTAGTGTGAGGGGGCTGTAGTGGGAGAGGGAGGCTGTAGTGTGAGGGGGGCTGTAGTGTGAGAGGGGAGGCTGTAGTGTGAGGGGGGCTGTAGTTTAAGAGGGGAGGCTGTAGTGTGAGGGGGGCCTTAGTGTGAGGGGAGGCTGTAGTGTGAGAGTGGGAGTCTGTAGTGTGAGGGGGGGTTGTAGTGTGGGATGGGGGGCTGTAGTGTGAGAGGGGGTGCTGTAGTGTGAGAGGGGAGGCTGTAGAATGAGGGGGGCTGTAGTGTGAGAGGGAGAGGCTGTAGTGTGAGGAGGGAGGCTGTAGTGTGAGGGCGGGGTGTAGTGTGAGAGGGGGGCTTTGGTGTGAGGGGGGGTTTTGTGGGAGGGGGTAGGCTTTTGTGTGAGAGGGGAGGCCTGTAGTGTGAGAGGGGCTGTAGTGTGAGAGGGAGGGCTGAAGTGTGGGGGGGGCTGTGGTATGCACAACATATTATTTTATATAAATACAATCTAAGCCAATGGTCCCCAACTCCAGTCCTCAAGGCCCACCAACAGGTCATGTTGTCAGGATCTCCCACAGAATGCAGTGACGATAATTAAGTCACCTGTGCAGCATAAGTACATCACTTGTGCACTGCTAAGGAAAACCAGAAAACATGACCTGTTGGTGGGCCTTGAGGACTGGAGTTGTGTACCTCTGATCTAAGCGACCCTACTAACTCCACACTTGTTTGTTGGAATTGTGTTTTTTTTTTTCCCATCCGCCTATCTGGGGGGGTGGGGGGGGACGCAGGCAGTGTGTGTTAGGTTAGGGCTATTTGTTGTTTTTTTTGTGGGGGGGGGGCGCCATTGCAAATCACAGAAAACTTAACTAAGCCCACTTAAAATATAACTTTTACTAGATATGTATTAAAATTGCCTATTGCAGAATCCTTATAATACTTAATACAAGCCAGAATATACTACAAAAATCACTCATAGAAGAGGAACCAAACTTGTCTCTATGGCCATAACAGTAATAAACACTATATCAAACCACTGATAGGCTCAATGTGAGAAATATATGTGCCTACGATGTCACCTATCACCATCCTATCAATACAAGTAGGGACATCGCCCCAAAAAGGGTGGCCCCACCTCCCGGCGGCTCACTCTATTACAATACTTAATCACTAAATACTGAAATGGCCACCAAATACCTCCTCTAAACACAAGGGGCTTAAACTGATGTAAATATAATTAGTTACATAAGCATAATCAATAACCTCAGATAAATGTTGTTATCTCTACACATGCTGGAGTATCGCCTCATATCTAGGGGTTTAGTCCCATAAATTCCCCTCATGAACCCTCAGGACCTTTGGAGGGGGAAACGCATCGGGAAGTGGACATACAAGGGACAGTGAGAAGTATCTATGGTGTCCTTGATGTGCTAACTGGGAGTTTGTTCTTTTTTAGAGGTGTCATTTCATCTGTATAACCTCTTTTTTATCTGAGGTTATTGATTATGCTTGTGTAACTAATTATCTTTACATCAGTTTAAGCCTCTTGTGGTTAGAGGAGGTATTTGGTGGCATCAGTTTTTGATTAAGTATTGTATTAGGGTGAGCCGCGGAGGGTGGCGCCCTTTTTGGCGATGTAATCTACTTGTATTATCAGGTGGTGATAGGACATAGGCAATTATAGTTTCTCAGTGGTTAGATATAGTGTTTATTATGCTATGGCCATAGAGCAGTTTGGTTCCTCTTCTATAGTAGTTTTTTAGTATATTCTGGCTTGTATTAAGTATTATAAGGATACTGTAATAGGCAACTTTAATACATATCTAGTAAAAGTTATATTTTAAGTGGGCTTAGTTAAGTTTTCTGTGACTTGGGATTGTATTTGTGGCCCTCTGTGCTATTTGATGGGATTTTCTGTGATTAATTTAAATGGGGGGCACCATTGGCCTACTTTCCTAGGGCACCAAAATGCCTTGTCCGGCCCCTGTGGACATTTTACATTAATTCTATCATAACCTATTGTAACCTACACCAAAAACCTGCTATAACAGCTTTCATACATCTGGGCCAATGTTTTTCTTTTTTTAGAAGTACTAAAACATAACAAAAGCCCTACATACTTGGTATCAAGGGAATCATTTTGGCCTGCAGAACAAAGATCACATATCGTTTATACCAAAGAGTGAATGCCATCGAAACAACCCCGCCCCCCAACACAAAAATGGCACAAGCACGTTCACATTTCATCCCACTTAGTATTTTTCTGGTTTCCAAGTACATTATATGGTACTGTTAATATTAACATTAAAAAGTACATCTTGTCCCGCAAAAAAGGAGCCCTTATGTGACTATATAGATGGAAAAATAAAAAAATGTTTGGCTCTTGGAAGGCAGGGATGAAAAAAAAGACACAAGAAAAAAAAATAGACTGCAGCGGGAATGGGTTAAAGGGGTTGTCCAGGGTTAGAAAACCAAACAGTGCAGCATCTGTCTATTTGCTATGTGTGATATTGCAACTGAGCTGCAATGCGACATATAACCTTGTTTTTGTAAGAAAGCAGCCATATGTTTTTAATCCTTAAAAACCCTTATAATCATTTTTAATTTTAAAAATATTTTTTAAGAGTAATTTATAGGTTAAGTTACACAACTTCAACGGAATGTATTTCATTATTTATTATTTATTTATTTAACTATTATTTATGTGGCTCATGGGGGTTTAATTAATTCCCCACATGCCGCCTGTTAACAGGGGAGATATAATTTACATTCAATTTGGCAATGTTTTCTCTTAAAGTAATATTGAATCAATTGTCATTAAATCCTTTGTTAAATTTTTTTAATAAAAGTAGCCTGAAATGCCAAATTTAATTTGTTTGCTCCTTTGCTCATCAGTTCCATAACAGCAACCCTCTATAAACATGTATATAGGATTGCTAGGGAAAATATAGTTGTAGCTGGGTTTTCCTTCACCTCTTTGCTACCGTTGCCCTGTATTTGGATATACTAACCAAAACAGAGTTGCTTGTTGCTACCGCTTTTGATAACAAGACTCGGACAAGTCCACAAGAAAGCAGGGGAAACCCACAGTGGGCCCCTGGGAATGGTGGTCCTCTGGACATAGCAGGCCTAAAGCTGCTTTGCAGAGACAGAGTATAAGGGGCCGTTTACACTGCAATGGACAAATACTGGTCGGTTTATCCGACTGGTATTTGTCCGGTTTGTATGCCGTCCCCGTCCCAGCGATGAGCGGAGAAAGGCCCTCCCCCTTCCTATTCACATGCTCATATTCCGTCTGAAAACCGGACGGAAGAATTAGCATGCAGAATGTTTTTCGGGGACTGCTGCATGGGTTTTCCATAGTAGCCCGTTGTTTGCGGCTGTTTTTTCAGACGGTTTGCAAAACCACAAACCTGTCTGAAGAACCGTCCGCAAGCCCTTGCTGTGGGGACATGCCCTAAGAGTCATGCATAGTATTTGATAGCATGTGTAGTCATGTACAATAGCTTTAGGCCATGTTCACACGGCTTAAAATGGGCCGTATTTCGGTCCGTAATTACGCGCCGAAGTGCGCAAATTACGGGCTGAAAACGGCCCATTCATTACGGTAATCCACAGTTCTCATAGAGAACTATGGATTACGTCTCCTCTCCCTGCTCGGCGAATACGCCGAGGGGGGAGATAATTGACATGTCACTTTCTAGCGGCGTATACGCGCCGCTAGCAATGATTGTCTATGGGCCGGCGAAGTGCCGGCCCCCCGCTCCCTCCCCTGCTCCTGCCCCGCTCCCGGCCACACGGCGTAACTGCGGGGCATAATTACGTCCCGCAGTTAACCCGTGTGAACATAGCCTTAGGGCCCCAGGAATCAGCTCCACTGGTAGATCCCAGGTACTCCAGTTCAACACTGTTGTTACCCAGAAATTGGAATAGGATGTAATTATTACCGTATCCCACTACTTGCTATACAGTTTAGGATACAAGGGTACTATTATATTCTGACCATTTTCTACTACCAATTTTGTTAATGTTTCTATAATTGGGAGGGTTTAAACTCTAATAAATTAAACCAAAGGGGATAAGGTTAGCCTAAGTTGCCCTTCCCTTTCTCATTGGTCCCATGGGCTGACCCTAGTCATTGACTTGGCAGCTTCTCAGAAATAAGATCTTGGGGGATCCAATGGAAACAAACTAAATATGAAGACAAATATCTGTATACACATGGTACTTTTGTCTATTGATCTTGTGTAAAGTCAAATGTCCTGGTTACAAAATAATGTAAATCACTAGTGGGTATTAGAATAGGTCATGGAACATATTGTTTCTGAGTGTTATCATATGAAAGGAAATGGTTGTCAAGATGCTGATTTTTGTTGCTTGTGGTAAGCGCTAATATACCATAATTCCTAGAGTTAGGTCACTGGGGCCAGCCTATTCTGTGACACAGGAAACGGTGTCTCATAGCTTTATGCTTTCTTGGTCAGCTTAACAGGAGATTTTATTTAAGCTTTGTATAAAGTATATCATTCATTACTAAGAAACTGTTTTGGTTTGTTTTCCTAGAAAAGATAAAAGAATTCACAGAATGAGTATTAATCTTCTGTTATCAGAACAGGGCATTACTAGGAGATAACATATAGTTGGTTTTTAAAAGCTATAAAAGAAATTTAGAAACATTTCTTCCTTATTAAAGGACATTTGAAGGGCCTTCTTTTTTCTTTTATAGCTGTTTCTTTCTGTGAATACTCATCTATGAATATATTTTTTGCCAGTTCAAACTCCTTTTTTCTAGATTTGAACGCAAAACACATGCATAGTCACTGAGTTCATTTATAATTGTGGTTGCCTGTAACCACTACCACAGGATGCATATAGCATACTACTAGTGCATCTTAAAAATCAGAATATCACTGAAAAGATAATTGATATCAATAATTTAAGTCAAATAGAGAAACCCATATATTGTATAGACTCAATACAATATTAATTACAAGGTTTAATACAATACATTTGTGAGCACTATAACAAGATTGTCCTGGAAAACCCCTTTAATATTCAATGATATTCTAATTTTTTGAGATACGCTAGCATTTATTCATTGAATCTACCATGTTTTTCCAAAAATAAGCCCTCCCCCAAAAATAAGCCCTAGTCTGATTTTCACAGATTCTTGGAGTCGGTTTTAAATATAAGCCCTACTCCAAAAATAAATCGTAGTTAGTCAGCGCCTCCTGAGTGATGTCACCTGGTGCCCGCCTCTTGGGCAGTGCCATTCCTGGGCCCCGCCCACCCTCATAAACAGCCTGTTAGACTACAGGTTTTGTGGAAACCTCCAGTATTTTCAGGCTGAAGGACCTGAGATGATGTCACAGTCACATGACTCAGAGAGTGCAATGTGTAAGTGAAAGTTCAATGTATACACACATTAATACAATCACAAAAACAATCCCTTATCTTAAATTGTGGCTACTGTGATTTGCTGGGACTTATAGTTCCCCAGCATGTCACACTTTCAAGCAGGGCTGCCACCAGTTATCTATTAACCATTTCAGGACCCCATAAGGCCAAAGAAAATGGGTCCCCCACACATTACTGGTTCCTAATTTTTAACATATTAGCGGGCCCCTT
Source organism: Phyllomedusa bahiana (assembly GCA_025379985.1). Classification (NCBI taxonomy): domain Eukaryota; kingdom Metazoa; phylum Chordata; class Amphibia; order Anura; family Hylidae; genus Phyllomedusa; species Phyllomedusa bahiana. The sequence goes on from JAODAL010000032.1 coordinate 471,657, forward strand.
TTTTTATTAGGGCCCATGACAGTGCTTTCAAGGTAAGGCACTGAAAGAATAGACACACACTCCACATTACAGGATATGTACTCTCTCTCTCTCTCTATATATATATATATATTGTGAGGAGGCAAGAGGTGCCATGTTGGATGGCCGATATGTGTTACCAAGGTTTCTGATCTCGGTGAAGTAAAGCCTGATAGCCATACGTCAGTATCGATAGGATGCTGACATTTGTTACTTCAGATAGTATGACTACTGGAATGGCAGTGGATCTGGGTCAGGCTTTTCTGGAGCAGTCCAAAGAATAGGGTGGGTGAGCTGCTCCCATGTATCCAGGCCTGGTCTTGTGGCCTACTTACGGCAGAAAGAGCAGGATGGATGGGGTGTGTTTTTTCTCAGTCAGAGAGTTGGCCTGACTGGGACCAGAGGTGGAAGTCTGTGCTGCAGCCTAGCCGTCCATTGTATACCACATTCCCACCACATTCCCCTGATCTGTGTGGGGAATGCACCCAGGGAACTGCCAGAGACTGTGAGTGATCCACAAGTGGTTGGAGGACGCGGGCACGGACCCACCGTACATGTCCTGGGTCAAAGCAGCAGTGCAGAGCCAAGTTACAACTGCTAACATGGAGGAGCTCATTAAACACCTGGTTCAGGCGAATCTGCAGCAGCAGCAAACCACAGCACAGCAGCAGAAGGCTCATGCGGAAGCCATACAGGCGCAGAAACAAGCCACAGAACAGCAGCAAAAGGCTGAAGCCATGCAGGTGCAGCAAGCAACCAACCAGCTGCTGATGCAACAGATGGCGATATTGATGGATGCCGTGCAGGCCCGTGAAACTCCAACTCTGCCAACACGTGATGAGGGACATCAGGCTAGAAGGACCTTCAGGGAAGCCCTCCAGAAGATGACTCCGGAAGATGACATCGAGGCGTCCTCACGGGGTTTTAAGGGTCCCGCCCGGGGAGGCGCTCCCCCCAAAAGCAATGGGTGGGTGTGGCCCCCATTTAACGGGGGAGCCCCAATTACGAATTTACGGGGATCAAAAGATATCAAAATTAAAGCGGGAGATCCTCAGTTGGCGGCCCGGGGGCCCAGGGGGAAACCCCATGGGCTTTACAGAAAGGTCAAACCCCGAGGTTTCACTATTTGATTTTTGCTTTGGTACAAAAATGGCTCCCTGAATATTCCCCGGTGCAAATGGTCGAGAGAGTGGTTTGGGGAATGTTCCGGGTAAAAAAAAATCCCTTTGTTGCACAAAATCACTAACCGGAGGGGGGGGAATAATAATTTGAGGTATAGGGGAATTTTTAAAATATTTACATTGCCATTTAAAAATAAACTGCCCGTTTTTTTTAAATACATACAAAAAAAGGAGCTTTCACAGGTTCAACCTCTTCTTAAACATATTAACAAAGACTAAACAGTTGATTTAAATACCCGGGACTTTCAGAGCAGGCGCTCAAGACCAGGTTTTCATTCAAAAAAAAGTGACAATGAAAGGGTTGCTACCAAATACAAAAAACAAAAAACAGCAAATGTTGAAAATCCATGATATAATCACGCAGTACAAACTGGAAAAAGGGGAAAAATAGCAATTGAATATCAAAAAAGCTATGAAAAAATTTTACTAAAATATAGATAACTATTATTAAGGTCATTACTAAAATTTATAAAAAATATATAAAAATATAAAAAAAATTTTTTTGAAAAAAAAATTTTTTTGGGGAATTAAGACAAAAATTATGTGTCTACTAGAAAAAAATTTTTTTAGAAAATTTTTTTAAAAAACACTGTAAACCCACAAAGACTATAATCAATAAAAAAAAAATCCTAAACCTTGTTCGACCATGGGGGTTTAAAGCTATTCATTTTTTATACACCCCAGTTATTCTTTTTTACAAAAAATTTCAGCACGTTTGTTGCTTTTCACTGTTTCTTTTTGGTTGTATACTGAAAGGGTTCCTGATCCATTACCTCAAATAAATTTCGAGGTACACTTATATAAGCCTACCATGTTGAAAACGTAACGTTTGATTAACCAGACTCGGAAATTTGGTAGAAGTTTTACGACTATGGACCCCGCGGGTACGGGTTTTACATATTCCGTAATACTAGTGAGCTCAATTTATCTTTTCTTTTTAAAAAAAACCCCCCCCTTGTTGTTTTGATTTAAACTAGGACTAAAAAATCTGCTGAAAACATTTGCAGTCGATTCCCGCGGGGGGCCCCCCCTGGGGGGTTTTTAATCTTTTTTTATAGACCCCAATTATTTTTTTTGGAGGATACCCAGGGGCCCCCTTTGTTGTTTTTTAACCGAAACCAATATTTTTTTAAAAGTTTTCCCCTTTTCCTATATACAAAAGGGGGTAGGGGGGGGTTCGTTTTTTAATCAGGGTTCAAATAAGTATATTCCAATGTCTGTATGATACCGGTTTTTATGAACTGGCTTTGTGTGTTGTTGAAACTGGGGTTTAAAAATCATTCTTTTTTTTTCTTGATGTTTTCCCGGGTATAAATAGTTTTTTTTTGAGAAAAATACGCCTTTTTCCTCGCACCTTCTAAAGTGTCACGGGGTATTGTCTTTCCCCTAAATTTTTTGGGTTAAATTTCTGCTTTTTTGGAACACTTCTCATCAGTGCAGTTTTTTTTTTAAACCCGGGTATTGCCCAAAAGGGAATTTATTCCCCATTTCCTTTGGTGGTTTGTTTTTATACAAGAGGTAGTTTTTTCCCCTCAGTTTTTTTAAAGTGGGTTTAATGCTAAAAGCCATTATTAAGTAATTTTTAATCTAAAAAAATTAGTTTGTTACTAAAAGGGAGATAAATTTTTTACCACGGGGGAATTATTTAAAAAATTCCACAAAAAATTAAAAAAGTTCTTCACCCCTTTCAGAAAAAACCAAGTCGTTTTAAATAACTTTTATTTTGATGTGTTATTAAAAAAGGGTTTTGGGGGCATTTAAAAAAGACTCTTAAAAAATGCCATAAAGGTTTTCGCCAGCGATGGGGAAACCCCGGGTCCCCATGCTTACCCCACCTTTTGGGGGGGGGTACTCCCATATTTAAAAAAATTTTTTTTTAAAATAATTAAAAAACCTTTTAATAAAAAAAATTAAAACTGTACTAAAAATTGGGTTTCCCCTGTAAAAAAGAGGAACCCTTCAAGACTAGTCTGTTGAATTTTAATATATGCTTGCCCATGGATCTAAAAAATAATTGTCATCCATGGTAATTTCACCAAACCCCCGTAAAACTCATGGGTTTTTTAGATAACTAGAAGCTTTTCCATGGGTGTAACTGCAAATAAATGAATGAAATAAATTAATAAAACTAAATTAACCCCGAGATAGGGGGCTAGGGGGGTTATTTGCCCGTGGTTTTTGGGGGAAAATGGTAAAAAAAAGGGGGTTCGGGGGGAATTATTGCAACAAAAAATTTTTTTTCGTTTTTGGGTTATGATGTTTTTTTCAAAACTAATTGTAAATTCAAAAGTATTTCTTTCAAATTTTTATTCATTGGGAAACTTTTTTTGTAATAATATTCTTTTTTTAAAATTCTTTCAGCCCCCCATTATGACAGAAAAAAAAAAGTGGGTTTTGGACCATTTTATCATCCTTCCCATTCTGTACGTCGGGGGGGCACAGGGTGATCCCCCAACAGATGATGTGGGTCTCTAAAAGGGGTTCCCGCTAGGGGAATCCTGGGGGGCCCAGGGAACCTGAAACCCCTTTCGGGGGGCGGGGAGATGGGGGCTTTCCGAAAACCAAGAGCCAAGGGGGCACACAATGTTGGGGTGGGGGGTTTTGCATATTTGATTATGGGCCCAGATTTTTCCCCTTTTTTGGGACCTGTGGGAAAAATCTCTTTGCCAATCCCACACGGGCTTACCAGGGTTGGGGAGGGGCATAAGACAACTCCAAGTTTCCCTTTTTCGTCCCGTAAATAATGAGAAGAATCTCATCAACGATCCCGTCCCTAGTTTTGGGGGTTTTTAGACAAAATTTTGTACCCCCCAACTCAGGGGCTTGGGCCCTAAAAGGGGCAGGGGAGAACGTCACGGTTCTCAAAGGGGTTCCCCCAATCAGGGGGCTGAGGAAAGGTTTCCCATTTTTCCTGAATCACAATTTGTTTTTTCCTCTTAACCAAAATCGGGGGGAGGTGGTAGGGAAAATTATTGGGGTTTCCCGGGACCCCCATAGGCGTATGGTCCTGGAATGGCCCAACCCCTTTTTAAGGGGGGGCATTTAGGGGCAGACAAAAAAGGGAGAGGATATACAGCGTTTTATTTGGGCCCGGATGTTATGGGAGATTGGGGTTTCTGCCAATTTGCCCCCCTGCCAGGTCACCTCCCGTAAACAATTTTCCCTTTGCCCTTATGCCGTAAATATTAGATCCCTTTTGTTTTTATACGTGGATTGGTAGGGCCCCTTGGTTCAGCAAAAGGTCCCAAACATCCTGGTATTGTTATTATCCAGTTTCCCCAGGCCATCCCTCAGGAAACCTTTCCCGGAATATTGCAAAGGAGTTTTCTATTCTTCTCCAACAGGAATTCCCAAGGAATTGAAAGCGGGGCCCATTATTAGGGAATGAGGGAGCTGTGCAAAGTGTTAAAGTGACGCAGTTTCGCACATCATTACCACCTCAAGGACGGTTTTTTTGAGGGGTTTTTAAAAAGCCCCGAACCATCTGGGAAAGTGGTAGGAAAAAATGGGTGGGATTGGGCTGCTCCTCTCTACTTTTCTCTTTCTTGGAGGTACCCCAATCCTCCCCAGGGGTTTTCACCCTTCATCTTTTGTAGGGGGAAAATCCTAGGGGGCTCTTAGATGTTGCCAAGGAAAAAGGGAGAGTGAGGTCCCCCCTATAAAAGCGTGTGGACAATGTGGCCCAAGCAGGAGAGGATTCAAGAGTGATGCCCAAAGTCAAGGGGGCATCTTTTTCCGGCCCAAAAACTCGGCCGGGGGAAAAAGGTCTGCTAGGGTAACATTTTTAACCCCGGGGAAAAGAGTATAGTATTAGTACCCATGTGGAAAGCAAGTTCCTCTAATCAGGGGCCCTATGAGATAGGGAAAAGGGGGGGAGGGTGAATTAAGGGTTCACCACCAGGGAAGAGGAAAACCCTTTCAATTTACCACATCAATTGATAAAACCCTGGAAGAAGAGAGAGCCTCCCGAGTTTCTTGCCCAGGGCCAAGTCAAGGGCCCAAAATAGAAACCTAAAAAACTCAAGGGCCCTTCCCCTCCCAAACAACAATGTAGGGAACTGCTGCAGAGGTTCGAACCCTTTTTCCCAAACCCCGGGGCCCTACCCATTGATAAGATTTAAAACCTCACAACCCCCAAATTTTAAATAAACTAAACCCTTAGGGTCCCCAGGCCCCGCGAGGTAATTTCCAAAAAGGGACAAAAAATGCTAGAACCAGGGGTATGAGAGGTTTCCCAAAGTGGGGGGCCCCGCCCTAGTGCTAGGCCAAAACCAAACGGAGAATGGGATTTGCAACGATTTTCGCAGACTCAACAAAATATCCTCAGTAAGGGTTTCCCTATGCCCGGGGGGGACGAATTAAAAGAGCAGTTAGGGCCTGAGGTATATTTTGCACCCTCGACTCCAAAGGGTATTGTAGATTCCCCCTGTCAAAGGATAAAGAAAAGGGGTTTTAACTCCGGGGGGGATTTCAAAATTTTTTGAATGCCCTTGGGTTTCAGGGGGGGCCGCCCATTCCCTGGCCTGGATCCCCTTTTTTAACACCACTAGGAGCTAAGGGTCTATCTAGATAAAAAAAATCGTGATCTTTACATGTGGGGGGCCCCCTTTGGAAAGTCCAGGTGTGCTAATGCCCTTAAAGGAAAGCGGGTTTACAATAAAACCCCAATAATTGTCCCGGGGAGAAAACCAGGGACCTGGGGGACATAGAAATAGGGGAAAAATTTAAACCCCCAATTTAATAAATAGGCGATCCAGAATGGCCCCTCCCCCACCAAAAAAACGGTCAGGGATGTTTTGGTATCGAGGATACTACAAAACGATTTATCCCCCAAAATTCGGAATTCGGGTTTCCCCTTTACTGACTTTAAACCAAGGGGACCAAGAACAATGATAAAAATGCTTTGACAGAAGGGCTTTCCCGGGGCTCCAAAAAAGGCCCAGTAGACCCATGCTAGTAGCCCCGGACTTTCCTGGGAATTTGTTCCCAACCGATTTCTGAGTGGGGGTGGGGGGGTTATGTTCAGGGAGTGAACCGGGGGAAACACCTTATTTCCTAAGTAGGAAAGTCCCCCCGAACGGGAATTATCCATCATTGAGAGAAGTCTGGGCCCTAAATGGGGATTTGATCCAAAAACTACCCGTTAGGGAAAAATTAGGCTATGCCGACCCTGCCCCACCATTAGTAGAAGACGGGGGAAAACCGGGGTTACTCCTGGTTCCTTTCCCGCAATTTTTCATTTTTCTAGAGATAGGGGGGAAGCTCAGGGGAATACAGATGCCCCCCTCAAGTGGACTTGGGGGGGGAAATACCCCCCCGGGTTTGGGGAGAGGGGGGGGGGGTTGTGGGGACAAGGTGCGGGTTTTATGGCCGATATTGTGTGTCACCCAGGTTTTGATCTCGGTGAAGTAAAAACCTGATAGCCTACTCATATCGAAGGGTATGACATTTTTACTTTGATAGTATGACTGCTGAATGGCATGGATTGGGGTTTAAACTTTTCTGGAGCGTCCAAAGGTGGGTGGGTGTGCTGCTCCCATTTTATCCAGGGGCCCGGGCTTGTGGCCTACTTAAGGGAGAAAGAGCAGGATGGGGGGGGTGGTTTTTCTCTTTAGAGAGTTGGCCTGATGGGGCCCAAAGGTGGAAGTCGACGCGCCTACCCTCCCCTGTAACCCACTCCCTGATCTTGTGGGGAACGCACCCAGGGAACTGGAGACTGTGAGTCATCATATATATTAATATATAAATAATTTATTAATAATTTTTTAATAAATATAAAAATAATTATTATATATATAATAAAATATATATATAAATATTGTAAAAATACACCTACAACCCCATAGTCAAAAACACTGGTACTTTCGTTCACCAGCTGCCAAAAAATGAATCCCCACATGCGTGTCTAACCCCTGTGTGAAAAAAAAAAATTTTCCTCCCCAAAAAAAAAGCCTTACCCTTTTTTTGGAAATGAAATAATATAAAACCCTGTCTTATTTTTGGAAAAACAAAGGTAATAAAAAAAACGGAAAAATTGGGGTTCAGGTTTTTTTTTTTATTTTAAAATCAAAGAAACAGAAAGAAAGGAGGGTTAATTTTGACCTAAAAAATGGGAAAAAAGAAAACTTAAAAATTGAAAAAATAAGGGGACAGTAGGGAAAATCGGCCCAAGGGGGGAAAATTTTCCAGCATCTTGTGTGCAGGACAATATCAAGGTAGAGACAGGGTGGGGCAAAATTTATTTTTGCCCCCCACACACAAAAAATACAACAAAAATATCTCACCTACGTTTTGGGACAAAAAATACCAGAAGAATACCTCAAAGTATATATCAAAACCAATAATACCCAATCATGACCCCTTCACCCCCACATAGTGATGAATAATACCCCCAACCCCATACCTATTCACCACCACATAGTGATGAATGATGCCCCCACAAAACACCCCCCTATAGTACTAATAATCACCACACCATGACCACATACCACCATATAGTGACTGAATAATACCACCAAATCGTGACCACATTTTACCACCACATGGTGACTGAATAATACCATAACACTATGACCACATATAGCCACTACATAGTGAATGAATAATACCACCACATATCACCACCACATAGTGATTGAATAATACCTCCACACCATGACCTCATATCACCACCACATAGTGACTGAATAATACCACCACAAAACACCACCCTATAGTGACTGAATAATACCACCACACCATGACCACATATCACCACCATATAGTGACTGAATAATACCACCACATCGTGACCACATTTTACTACCACATAGTGATTGAATAATACCACCACACCATGAACATATATAACCACTACATAGTGACTGCATAATACCACAGCATCATGACCACATATCAACAGAGCGATAAGTGGAGGTAAGGGGGCTATGGGGTGATAGGTGGAGGTAAGGGGGCCTTGGTATATAATTGGAGGTGAGGGGGCTGTGGTGTTCTAGTTGGAGGTGGGGTGCTATAGAGTGATAGGTGGAGGTAAGGGGGTTATTGGGTCATAAGTGGAGGTAAGGAGGTTATGGAGTGATAGGTGGAGATGGGGGTGCTATGGGGTTATAGGTGGAGATGGGGGCTATGGGGTGAAAGGTGGAGGTGGGGTCTATAGACTGATAAGTGTTGGTGGTGGTGGGGTTTATGGAATTACTAAACCACATCACACAATTGTAGGAGCAAGGATGGTAGAGGGGGTACAGGTCACAACTTACAGGCTCAATCTTTGGGGGGAAACAGAGAATCAACCCTGTGAAGATGTTGTGGCCTGTACCCCTCAGGATAATATTGCATGGCCTGCACCCCAAGAGGATTAATGGTAGCCATGACCTTCGGAGGTCTTCAGGTTTCTTCCTTTGGACTATTCTGGATTCATTGGAATATTTCAGACCAGCATTGGATCCATTTCTTTAATAAAATGGTCAACGAGGCTTGTTTTTTTTTTAACCATTTGTTTATTTAGAAAGAAAGTAATTATTAAAAAATAAAAAATAAATAACCAGCCAAGGTAAAACCGGCAACTACAGCCTGATACTATCAGAATGGGAAGGCCCATGGATACTAGTCCCTTCCCACTCTAAAAATACCAGCCCGCAGTCAACCCAGATGTGGACCATCACATTACAGAGTCCACTTCTGACAGTTACTTGGCTCTTCAAAATCACATATATGCCGTACTCATTCATGAGCCATACAGGTTTTTTCCTCTCAAGACTTCTTTAATACGAACACTTCAATGATTTAAAATCCATTGCGCAAGCTTATTCATAGAGTTCTCAGCAACATATAGAGGTTAGTATTCAAAAACCTGGAATCCTTATGCTCAGTCTCTGAGTCCTAGTTAATGGCGAATCCGCCTAGAGTTCTGTGCAAAGAGACTTCATCCGGGCAAAGCACCCTTACAGCTGTCTATGGCTCCCAACATGTCCAGCACGCAACGTTTCGGTGGATGGACACGCCCCCTTTCTCGAGCATCGAGCCCCAGTGATAGTAATCAAGAGATGTCTGTCAGACACCTCCATTACTAACACTGGACTAAAATAATTTTAAGAACATAGAAACAACAGAAGCAAAAACACTTTATTTAAGAAAACACTCCCCAACACCAGTTCTCATTAACCATTTTTTTTAAAGAAATGGGATTAAATTTGCTGGTCTGATTAGCCCCCCAAAATCCGCCCAAAATTTCCAAAACAAAAAACCTATAAAAAGAAAAACAAAATCCTACAAAAAACCGTGGAGGAGGGGGCCCGTCCCCCAAAATTTTCCCCCGGGATGTCAGAAGTTTTAATAGGGGCGCCCCGGGAAAAGCTTGTAACATTCACACAAGTTCCCCACAACACTGATTATCCTCAGGAAAAAGGTTTTTTTCCCAGCACAAAAATTTTTGGCGCGCTAAAAAAGAATTGAAAAAATATAATACATAGGGGGTTTAAAAAATTTTCCCTTTCAAAAAAAAAATTGTGTCAACTCCTGTTTTTTAAACCCCCGGTTTAACTGGTGCGGATTTTTCAATGAGGATATGACACTCATTCAAGTCTGAAATTTTCAGCGTACAAATTCGTCACATAAACATACCCTAACTTCCCACTCTGAATCCCATCTATTACCCACCTTCCCCACTCTGAGCCCCATCTCTCCCACTCTGAACTACCCTTCCCCTAGAATAACCAACCTTCCCCACTAGAATCCACCTCCCTTACTTTGAAATCCCCTCCACACTCTGAACTACCCCTCCCCCACTATAACTCAACTCCCCTACTCTGAACTCCCCTTCTCTAACCCACTTCCTCCTTTAAATTTGCCCTCCCACACTCTGAACTCCTCCTCTCTAAACCATTTCCCCCACTATAATATCCCTCCCCCACTCTGACCGCCCCCTCTCTAACCCAACTTCCCCCACTATAATCGCCCTCCCCACTCAGAACTTCCCCTCTCTAACCCACTTCCCATACTATACTCCCTCTCCCCCTTTCTGAACTCCCCCTCTCTAACCCATTTCCCTCACTCATAACACCCCTCCACTCTAATTCCCTCACCCCCTCCCTCCTCCCGGAGAGAACTGGCTGTCTTCTCTCTTCAGCACTGAGGAGAGAGAGACAAACCCGCCCGACCTTCCACATTACTCACACGGCACTGCTGTTCTGACATATCCTGTTATGTGACAGGATGTGGTCAGAAGAACGCAGGGACGTTAGGAGAGGTGTAATCTAACCTCTCCTAATATTCTCCTGTACACCACTTCATATGCCGTCGTTGCTCCACTCGTGTCCCTTCGACACTCAGGGAGGGGTTGGAGGTAAGCTCCGGTCCCCTCTGTTAGACGGAGGTACCGGCTGTGCCATGTATGGAGCGAGCTCAGTTCGTGAACCTGCTCCATACCTGCGCCTCCTACCTGACAGGTAGAGGTACGTGCCATAGGCGATCACCTACCTCTGCCTGTCAGACAATCGTATTGTCACGGTTCACGCTGTAGCCCCTGCTACGGATCGTCAGCGTGCCCGTGTCTCTGGTGCTTCTGGCTCTAGTCACCCACCTGTCCCAGCTCCTGGTTGCAGGTCTCAGTCACCATGGCTTCCTCCAGCTTCCTGTCTTCCTGTGTGCACATGTGCTCCCCTTTATGGGGCCACCGCACGGGCACTGCATGGTACTTAAGGATCAGTGGTCCTTGGTCCGGCCCAGTGACCTGTGACCTCTGGCTTCTTAAGGAGCTTTCCTCCCTCTGGCTGTTGTAAAGTTCGTTGTTTTTTTTCAGCACTAGAGTTGACCCCTGGGCTGCTTCATTGCTGCCATATCCCATACGTTTATCTGCATGTGTACCTGCTTGCCAGTTGAACACCAGCGGCTGCACCTGCTGGCCAATTCCTGTTGCTAGGCCTTGCCTAGTCCCCTATGTACTTGGACTGTGCCAAACACTCTCTGGCTATACCTGGACTGTCATCCGTTAAAACGGCTACACCTGCAGTGCCCGGCCCCCCGTTCCTGCATTTTCCCTACCGAACCTGCACTTCGGCTACCCACTGCCTGCACTCACCATCGGCGCCCGCGGTGGGCCCTGAGGATCCTTCATCCCTAGGCATTTTCCAGCCGGCCTGGTTGGAATACGTTACAGAATGAACTGACCATAATTATTGATCCCGCCCGAGTGACTCTGCCTGACTTGGTAGCCGTGGTGAACCGTCATGGCATCCACCTGGAGCAGTTGTTTCAGAAGCTGCAGACCATCACCACCTGTCTGGACCAAGTCCTGTCTGCACTGGCATCTACTCCCGCTCCGCCACCTGCTGTGTTTCCACCTCTTGCTGCAATGTCCATTCCTAGCCTGCACCTGCCCTCCTGCCTGATATTCTGGAGACCCCCATACCTGTCACGGCTTCCTTAATCAGTGCACCATCCATTTCGAGGTCCTGGATCACCAGTTCTCTTCCGACCGTGCCAAGGTGGCCTTCATCATTAGCCTGCTGTCTGGTGGGGCCCTGGCCCTTTGGGTTTTTACCTCTGGGAAAGATCCGCTGCATATTTTTCCAGGGTTTGAGGGTGAATCTACTGTGGGCCAGTATGCCCAAATTTAGTTCCGTACCCTGGCCTCCGAGCTTGCCTGGAACAACGAGGCCCCTCGTTTCAGCCTTCTGGGTGGCTCGATGGACGCATTAAGGGCGAGTTTTGGGCCGGTCGTGATCTCCCTACCACCCTGGACGACCTCACGCTTTGGCTACCGGGATTTACGTCCGTTTTGTGGAGAGGGAGTTAGAGCTTTGCCAACAGCCTGTGTCCTTCCGTCCTCGCAAGCCTCCACGTCTTGTACTGGAGACCCCGACTCAACCTCGCCTGGCACCTGCGTTCTCTCAAGCTGAGCCTATGGAGGTCAACCACACCATCTCTCCACAAGGAACGCACACCCCCTCGACGCAGCCTTAATCTGTGCCTTTACTTGTGGTGATGCTCATCACTTTCTGAAGACTGCCCAGTCCGCCCCGCCCGGGGCCGGAAACCTCAGTACTAGGTGTTGTGGGTTAAAATGACCCTGAGTGATGGGGCCTCAGCCCCCTGTCCTGACCACTCCTGGCACTCTACATTTTTGTCTGGGGTGCCTATGATTCCTGCCTTTCTGGATTCTGGCTCCTCCCCAGAATTTTATACATCCATCTCTGCTAGAGAAGTTCGCCTGCCTGTCTCCCGTCTAGAGAAGCCCCTACGTTTCTCTCCATCGACGGGAGATCCTGAAGGAGCCAGTCCTGTACCGTACCCTGCATGGGTCCTTGAAGGTTGGCAGTTACCACCGGGAAAAGCTGTCCTTTTACGTCCTGCCAAGTTCGTCTGCTCCAGTCCTGCTTGGACTACCGTGGTTCCAGCTTCACAGCCCATCCATGGACTGGAAAACAGGCGAGGTTGCCCAATGGGGCAAGCAGTGCCACTCTGGCTGCCTCAAGCCCACCCATCTGGAGCAGCCCTGCCCTCCCGTTTCTCTGCCCATGTCTTCTGTTTTGCCGGTGAAGATTCGCATCTGCAAGAGGAGCCTCTGGGCTGCAAAGACACCATCTTGGCTCCCACCCACCCCACCCCTGCCTACTGTTTCTGTTCTTCTCCCCCAGGTCCAAGAAGTTTTCCGGGACTCTCTGGACACCTTCCTCTGACGACAGGTCCTGGGATACCGAGGAGGAGGTGGTTATCCTTAGCAATTTTGTGGGGACCCGGCTAGCCCGGAGGGAAGGGCGTAAAGGGGCGAGGGTACTGTCACGGTTCTCGCTGCGGCCCCTGCTACGGACCGTCAGCGTGCCCGTGTCTCTGGTGCTTCTGGCTCTATTCACCCACCTGTCCCCCGCTCCTGTTTTGCAGGGCTCATCACCATGGCTTCCTCCAGCTTCCTGTCTTCCTGTGCACACACGTGCTCCCTCTAGGGGCACGCGCGGCACTGCATGGTACTTAAAGAGTCAGTGGTCATTGGTCCGGCACAGTGACCTGTGACCTCTGGCTTCTTAAGGAGCTTTCTCCCTCTGGTGTTGTCAGTTCTTGTTTTTCTTGCACAAAAGCTTGACCTTTGGCTGCTGCATTGCTGCCAATCCCATACGTTTATCTGCATGTATACCTGCTTGCCATTGAACACCAGCGCTGACCTGCTGGCCAATTCCTGTTGCAAGGCCTTGCCTAGTCCCCTATGTACTTGGACTGTGCCAAACACTCTCTGGCTATACCTGGACTGTTACCCGTTAAACGGCTACACCTGCAGTGCCTGGCCTCCGTTCCTGCATCTTCTACCGAGACCTGCACTTCGGCTACCCACCGCCTGCACTCACCGTTTGTGCCCGCGGTGGGCCCTGAGGATCCTTCATCCCTAGGCGTTTTCCAGCCGGCCTGGTTGGAATACGTTACAAGTATCAAGGCCGAGACCCTCTCTCATTCCTCTGACACTGCTGGACTGGACTCTGTACCTGGACATATTGTCATGCCTGAATGTCTAATCACCGCATCTCCCATTGACACCCAACATATGCCTCCGGGGGAAAACCTTTGCTTGTCCTGCCTTAAGGAAAAAAAAATCATGAAATATGGACACAAAAGGGTTTGGATGCATTTCTGGAGCGTAATAATATAACAAGTTATAGTGTCTAGGATTCTGGAGAGGGGTCATTGATCCAGAGATTTTTCTGATTGCCAGATTGGAGTCGGGAAGGAATTTTTCCCTAAAATGAGGACAATTGGCTTCTACCTCATAAGGGTTTTTTTTGCCCTCCTCTGGATCAACACCTTAGCACAACAGGCTGAACTGGATGGACGTCTCGTCGTTTTTCGGCCTTACAAACTATGAAACTATTGTAAGTTTGCCGCTCATCCAGGAATCCCGATACTACTGCTGGCCTAATCTTGTCCAAGATGTCAAAGACTTTGGGCGACTGGTATGAAGATCGGTGCGTCGGAGCGCCCGTTTTCACAGGATTTTTAGTGAAAGCTGCGCCTCATTTATGTCGGTGCCCGAGGTGCGCTCATACATGCGGTGTAAAGTTTCCTGCGCCTCGCCACTGTGTGAGGCGCAATGTGGAACTTAGGTGCAGAAGGAATGCGCCTAACATGTATTACGATTCAAGACAGGCTGGAAATCAGCGAAAAGCATTAAACATGTTAGTGAATAGCAAAAAGAGTTGTCTTTCAAATGAATGGATGAATAAAGTGAAAAATCAAAGTTGAATAAAATAAATTGCAATGTATAGAAAAAGTTGCTCATTTAAAATAAAAGCAAATATATATATAAGCTCTCCCAAGAAAAAAATAATAGCTAGAACAGGTCTTAAAAAAAATGGAGAGAATTGAACTAATTTTACATTAAAAAAGCCACTACAGATGTTGTACAGATGTTAATTTTGGTCTATTGGTTTAATAAAAAATGAAGATGTATTTGTTCTTCTTTCACATTTTATTCTATTTTGTATGTCCAGCAGGAGCCAGCACAGCACAGGTCTGACTGGGACCTGTGGTTCTCCAAGCAGGATTTCTATGTTCCCAGGGCTTGGTTCTGGACGTATTTATGGACATCACCAACTGAGCCTAAAATAAGAAACAAGTAGCTTAGAATGGCTACCAATGGGAAATCCGGACGTATTTACGTCCGGATTTCCCATCGATGGACTGATACATCTGAGGAAGCGAGTCTGTGTACTCGCGAAACGCGTTATGTTTTAACTTATGTTCTAATACAATAAATTAGCATTTTTACTTAGTTCTTAGCACTCTAGATGCACCTTTCCATTTTTAAGAACTTTTTAGTTTTTTACATTTTAATACTATTGTGCACCTTTGGCATCATACGTGGAATCCCGAGGCGGGAAGGCTGGAGCAGCTCTGAATTTTAAACCGCCGTGGTGGAGTGTATCAAGCGTTTTGGCGTGCTGTACCGTTTCAGTACAGCCCCAATAGGTGAGTATCTTATCTCCCCCGTAATTTAGAGTGGTAATTTTGTAAGATTTCAGCCGCGCTTTTTCTTCCAGTTAATATTGTGTCCCCGGAGAATTTTTGAGGCATTGTCTAAAAAATAGTACGGAGGCTATTTCTTCTGTATATGTTCCTGGACCCGAGACATCGGAACTGAGAATACTGGAAAGGCGTAATTTCTGAAATCCTGATTTGACCCCAAAAGGGGAAGCTTTACATCCAGCTGTATGGAGATTTGGTACAGCAAAAAAAGGTGCGCAAAACATTGCAACCATTGTTAATATTGGGTTTTTGCTATAAATTATAAAGCGATCGGGTCCAGCTGTACGGGATATTAGTACAGCTCAATAAGGTGAGCAAAAAGGGAAACACGTAATATTGAATTGGAAATAATTGTATCTTGCTTCTTCAAAAAGGCAATATCACACTATATATTTTTTCAAACTTGTTTTACATATCGTATATCCCGGAGTATTGAATACCTGAGGCAAAGACACGATACACGGAACCAGTTATTGGATAAACTAGTGACGGGAGTGAAAGCACCTACGAATGAAAGAAAAAACATCTCGGAGTGAGACTATAGTGAGGAGGAAACCCAGGTATTCTACGGGATTTCAAGGAATTTGGAGAAACTTTTAACATCAGAATGTTTCCAGCAAATAGACGCAAACTTTTTGGAAATGTACATAGAAGGTGGTATAATACCGAAAGGTTTGAAAATATTTAAACCAAAACATTTTTTCCAAAAAGATGGAAATTTTGATAAGATGTGGGAGAATTGTCTAGATGAATGTTCTGTGAATTTAATGCGATTATTAGTTACTAAACGTAGGAAAAACTGTATCAATACATCATTGGAAGTTGCGAGTCTTATAAAACAATTTAGCGTATTTAAGACACACCAAGAATACGTTAATTTAGAACAAAGGTTGGTTAGTAATCTAAAGAAAAATGAATTAGATATTATCAATAAAAAATTGCATAAATGGACTAGGGATAAACTTAACAAAGAAAATCCACATTTAACACATTCAACACAGATAGCAAAGGGAGGAAAGAAACTAGACAGAAAAGAGGGAACTGAAATTGAAAATACCCCTGAGGGTGCTACAGCTCCCCCTATGGTGGTTAGACCTAAACAATACAATGAAGTAGTGAAAGAAAGAAACCACCATTTCCCCTGGTTCTAAACTAAACAACTACAGATCTTGAATAAACAGTGATAGAGCCAACAATAGAAAAAATTTGGGAGAAAGAAACAGTCCACGTTTTTTTCATAATTCTAATTGGAAAGGGGCAAATAGCAGAAAGGCAACCACCATGGACGAAGGAAAGGGAATCTCAAACATCAGTGTAGAATTAAAAAAACAATTCCCACTACTTACTAATAAAATAAAATATGATATCTGAAGAAGAGATAGTGACACAATAAATTTAGGTGAATTCACCACACATGAGACACTAAATGAATCAGTATATTCACTACCACCATCTTTGAATACAAATGCACCATTACTTCTTTTACAATATCACTCCACGCAAATACCACCAAGTGGTGTCATTTCCACTAGCAACCCAAGTTTAGACGGCAGTACCATTGGTGGCGGGCACATGCCCATAAGAAACCTATACAGGTGATGAACCTGTAATTACCATCCAGAAGAGTCAACTGGGTATATGGAACAACTAGTGAATAAAATGTGGCTCTAAAAGTGACAGAAAAAAATTGAGAGGCTAAAATACTTAATTCCATTCAATGGCTAACTGACAAGATGAGGACAGCTTGCAAGCAGGGGTGTAGCTATAGTAGGTGCAGCGGACTAGATTAGACGGCAGTACCATTGGTGGCAATGAGAACATGCCAATGCGGAACCTATACAGGTGATCAGAACCTGTAATTACCATCCAGAAGTTGTCAACTGGATATGTGGACCCACTAGTGAATAAAATGTGCATCTAAAAGTGACAGAAAAAAATTGAGAGGCTAAAATACTTCATTCCATTCAATGGCTAACTGACAAGATGAGGACAGCTTGCAAGCAGGGGCATAGCTATAGGAGGTGCAGCTGACTAGATTAGACGGCAGTACCATTGGTGGCAGCAAGAACATGGCAGTGGGAACATGGTGGTTTCGGTTCAACAACATTAGGCAATGGGGAACAGCAAGGTTTCGGTTCAACAAGATTATGCAATGGGGAACAGTGACGTTCCACTTCGACAAGATTTGGCAATGGGGAACAACGAGGTTCCGGTTTGACAAGATTAGGCAATGGGGAACAGTGAGGTTCCGGTTCAACAAGATTAGGCAATTGGAAACAGCGAGGTTCCAGCTCGACAACATTAGGCAATGGGGAACGGCGAGGTTTCTGTTCAACAACATTAGGTGGCAGCAAGAACATGCCAATGGGAAACATCGAGGTTCTGGATAACAGGACTTAGTACATTTGGCGGTAATACAGGTGGAGGCATTTAAAAAATAAAGATTTGGAGGGCTGCACGGAGGAGGAATAAGAGGTGTATACAGGTGTATATCTCAAAATAAATTCAGCCGTAAGACTTGTAAATCTAGCTGTTGGCAGCAGTAGAATACAATTTGTAGAAGCAGCAGGCACAGGAACTACAGACATGAGATGTAGTGTAGTTTAAAAGTGTATGTGCTGCAGCTTACTAGTCAGTGACACCGGCAACCGGGGCAACAAATTTTTCAGAGATCCACGCTTGATTCATTTTTAGAAATGTCAAATGATCCACATTGTCAGGGAAAAGACGGATACGTTTGTCAGTTATCACTCCACCAGCTGTGCTGAATGTGCGTTCCGAGATAACGCTGGCTGGTGGGCCGGATAAAACTTCTATGGTGTGTCAAGCAAGCTCAGGCCATTCATCCAGTTTGGACACCCAGAAGTTAAATGGGTCCAGACTATGTCCAAAAACATCGATGTTGAGCCACAGGTAGTTATGGACCAGGGTCTTAAGGCGGTCTCTGTGTGTCTGAATGCTGCCCTGCCTTGCAAATATCACCCATTAGGGTTCTGCCAGACTGCCTGCTGTGCCTATTTGCCATTCTACTGCTGCCGCGTTGCTGACATTGTTCCACCGTGACATTACAATGTGAAGACGCAAAAGATGTCTCGAGTTAGTCAATGTGCACTGTCTCAAAATCCTGCATTCTACTGTCAATTTCTGTCGGTGGAAGGAAATTGCTAAATTTTGTCTTGTACCGTGGATTCAGGAAGGTGGCCACCCAGTAATCGCAGTTCATTTTTATTGCCTTGATACGTGGATCATGTTGTAGGTAATGTAGCATCCAAGCACTCATGTGTGAGATGCTGCCAGGATCTCCTAGGCCTCGGGGTCGAGAGGCACTAACATGATCTTCCTCCTCCTCCTGTAATCTGTGCCAACCTCTTACCACTGAAGGGTAATCAGTACTGGTGGTGTCCACCCCTGCCTCCTCATCCTCCTCCACTTCCTCATCCTGACCATCACCAGAGCCCTGGCTAGCCTCATGCACTCTACTCTGTGAGCTGAACTGCCGTCCTGCACCCACCCTCGACCTAGAACCACCGCCTAAAAAAGACCTATACAATTGAGAAACAGTTGGGCCTTCTACATTCTCCGGCGAGTAAGGATCTGTGCGCGCGTCCTCCGCGTTCTCCTCCTCCTCCATCACTGCTCGGACCTGCTGCTGCAGAGTGCCTAATGCTTGTTCCGATAAAAATATAACCAGAACGATCATGCTGACAAGGGCATCGTCCCAACTGACCATTTTGGTGGCTTCTTCAAAATTGCCAAGGATGGTGCAGAGATCCTTCACCTGTCTCCACTCTCTATGGGTCAAGACCCCAAGGTCCGCACCACTGCTAGTCAGGCCATGCGACATTTCATACTGCATAATGGCATTATGCTGCTGCCACAATCGCTGGAGCATGTGGAGGGTGGAATTCCAGCGTGTTGCCACATCACATATCAGCTTGTTGACGGGGAGGCGCAGATCACTCTGCAATGCAGTCGTGCCGCAGCAGGGTGCGAACGCTGGAAGTGTGAGCTAAGACCTCGAACCTTCCTCAGCAGACAGTCAAGATCTGGGTAGCGATTGAGAAATTTCTGCACAACCAGGTTCATGATGCGTGCCAGGCAAGGGATGTGCGTAAGTCTACCGATGTTTAGGGCAGCATGGAGATTGCTCCCATTGTCACACACCACCTTGCTTGGTGCCAGGTTCTTAGCACCTAGCCACTGGTCGGTCTGAGCGCGCAGAGCCATCCACAGCTCTTGACCTGTGTGTTGACGGTCTCCAAGATAAATTAATTTGAGAACAGCCTGGTTTCTCTTGGCACCTGATGCTACTTGTCGAGTTTGGGGATCTGGACTTTGCACCATCCCAGCAGTGTTGAAGAGTGTCGGCCCAGACCCATCACCTGAGGCACTGTCAACCACCAAACTCACCCTGTGAGCAGTCAGTGAGATATAACGCTCTTGACTGTGCTTACTAGTCCATGTGTCTGTAGTGATATGGACTTTGGTGGACACAGATGCAGCCAACACGCTGGAGATCTTTTCTGCAACGTGGCGCGCCAGGGCAGGGACAGCTTTTCTGGCAAAGAAGTGCCTGCTCAGCATCTGATGTTGGGGACATGCCAGGGCCATGACATGGCAGAACCCAGATCGTCTACCTCTGCCTGTCAGACAAGAGTATTGTCACGGTTCATGCTGTGGCCCCTGCTACGGACCGTCAGCGTGCCGGTGTCTCTGGTGCTTCTGGCTCTAATCACCCACCTGTCCCAGCTCCTGTTTGCAGGTCTCAGTCACCATGGCTTCGTCCAGCTTCCTGTCTTCCTGTGCGCACACGTGCTCCCTCTAGGGGCACGCGCGCAGCACTGCATGGTACTTAAGGAGTCAGTGGTCCTTGGTCCGGCCCAGTGACCTGCGACCTCTGGCTTCTTAAGGAGCTTCCTTCTTCTGGTTGTTGTCAGTTCGTTGTTGTCTTCAGCACAAGAGCTTGACCCTTTGGCTGCTGCATTGCTGCCATATCCCATACGTTTAGCTGCATGTATACCTGCTTTCCAGTTGAACACCAGCCGCTGCCCCTGCTGGTGTAAAAAGTGTAATGGGGCTCCTGCCAGTTACCATGTGCCATTTCCAATACCGGTGTCTTCTTATGTGTCAAAGGGGCTTTTGGATCCCCTCAGGATGCAGGGCCACCGTAGCAGCTGCTACCGCTTCACCTCCTATAGCTATGCCCCTGTTTGCAAGCTGTCCTCCTCATCTTTTCAGTTAGCTATTGAATGGAATGAAGTATTTTAGCCTCTTTTTCCTGTCACTCTTAGAGCCAAATTTTCTTCACTAGGAGGTTTCACGCATCCAGTTTACTGTTATGGATGGTAATTACAGCTTCTCCACTCTTCTTCACCTGTATAGGTATAAAAATTAACCCGAACATCTTCTCCCATTGACTTTAATGGGGTTTGAGTTCGACTCGAACTTCGAACCGAACGCCTCTAAGTTCGAAGTTTGACTCGAACTTTTTAGGGTTTGCTCATCACTAATACTGTAAATACTCGAGTATAAGTCTAGGGTAGACAATACAGCGGCTGCTGGTAAATTTCAAAAATAAAAATGGATACCAATAAAATTACATAGGCAGGGTTTGTTAAAAAATACAAATACTCACCTCTTTCCCCCGCTGCTCCAATGCGCTCTTTCTTCCTCCCGGCACAGATGGTGTGATGTCATCAGGCCGAGCAGGCAGCGTGATGACACAGCTTGAGGCCTTCTGGAGTTCTATTGTGGAGCAGGGAGCGCTCGCTCTCTGCTTCGCAATAGTGTCTTCATCTGTATGCGCTCCCAGAGGAGTCACATACAGCTGAAGAGATCTCCGCCAGCACAAGGTCCATGGCAGTGCCCAGAACCAATGGGTAATTCAAGAGTCAGCTGTATATGCTCCCAGAGGAGTTTAAAAGCAGGTAGAAGTCAGTTACCTGGTATAAGTCCTTAGTGCTATGCAGCCTCATGTGGGGCCGTGATGCAAGTGAGTTCCTGGTTCCTTCTGATATGTTAGCACGTAAAAGCCCCCTCAGAAGACAACAATAAGCTACTGCGCAGAACACACTTTTAACCTTAGATGGTTATGCCCCTGGGATGGTTTTTATATCCTCTCCACCCTGGACTGAGTAGCTTGAACTTCATAATCTAGGATGGGTCAAAACGCCTCATGGAAAGGCCACATAAAGGCGGGTCTGGGACCATCGGACATGGCTGAGCCCCTGTTATGTTCCGATACCACACACCGCTTTGCTGCCAGATTCCTCCTAGCAGTTCTCCGTATCTCTCCATCCATGGGTCCGGAAAAGGAAGGAGACTAAGGTAGGCATGTGTCTCGTTCCTGAGTTCTTAAATATGGAACTGGTATGCGTTTATGACGTGTAGCAATTCCATGATTTCCTATGAAACCATGGATCCCGATTGTCTGAATTAAGTCTTTGGTCAGCTTCTCAGCTCTGACTAACTACAGAGGTTAATACCTTGGTCCCAAGAAGTCTGCTAGATGTGTGAAATAAACACTTAAAGGCCCTTTGAAACAGAACTCCCCAGCTAGGACTTATTTTCTATGCACAGCAATGCTGACATTCTTCACATCTTAAATGAATCCCCCCTGACCCAACAAGACCCAGTGGCTAACTTGGATCAAACTATGTATTACATTCATCACACCACTATTGGCGCTACCATAGTGAAATATTGGGGAAGAAACTGGCGGTAGTAGTTCGTGAACCCCAAAAAGCATTTGGATGGCATGAAGTCTGACTGGTCGTGTCCACTTCAGGACAGCAGACAATTTGGCAGGATCCATCTGCAGACCCTTGTCTGTGACGATGTAGCTAAGGAAGTGTAGGCTGGATTGTTTGAAGACGCACTTTTCGAGTTTGGCATTGAGATGATTGCTATGTAGATATCTTAGGACCAAATGAACATGATTCTGGTGACTTTCAAGATTAGACGAGAAGATCAAGATGTCATCAAGATAAACCATGACACAGATGTATAGGAGGCCTCTGAAGATCGCGACACGACTTGTGATGGTAGTGTAGTGCCGACAGGGTTAATGTAGGTTGTAGGCTCTTGAAGAGATGGGTGTTCAGGTTACATTTAAAAAATTGAAGGTTGGAGGAGAGTTTGATGTGTTTAAAGAATGGAGCATGGGTGATGCACAGGAAAATGGAGTTGTGTGAGGAGCTAACAAGAGGAGAGCACAGAAGAAGATCCTGTGAGAATTGGGGATCTGGTGACGACCGAAGATTGCATGAGGGCAGGTATCTTTAGATTAAGACCAAAGTCCCTATGTTCAATCCTTTGCCCGTTCTTGTCATCTGCACCTGAAAATAAAATCTAAAGAATCTGCCATTTTCTCACTATGAATACAACAAAAACTGTTACTGTTGTCCTTATACTATCTTGTCTTGACTACTGTAACCCCTTGCTCATCAGTCTCCTTGTAAACTCTCCCCCCTCAAACCTTACCTGAATGCAGAAGTCAGGCTCATCTTTCCAGCCACTATATTATACCTCTACCCTGTGCAAATTGCAACACTGGTTACCCATTTAGTACAGAATACAGTTTAAACTAGTTACTGACACTTATAAAGCTCTCCAGAGTACTGCACAAACCTACATCTCTTCCCTCATCTCTGTCTACCACCCTAACCTATGTTCTGCTGATAAACTCAGATTAAATGCCTCTATTATGCAAACCTCCCATGCTCGCCTCCAAGACTTCACAGGTGCTGAATCAGTTCTCTTAAATGTTCTACCCTGTATGATCAGGCTAACCCATAACACTCAATAGTTTTAAGCATGTCCTGAGAATATATCTTCTCAGGCTGGCCAACAAAAATTCCTAATTGCTAACCCTATGCTTTCAGTGTTACACATTCCTGACACTTATCTGTATATAGATGTTCTATTTAGGTGACAGGTTCATCCACTTGTAATTGTACTACCCCATATTTATGGAAGATGGCTGGAGAAATAAAGCAATTCTCACCTTTGATCTCACCCCTATTCCAATATAGATTGTAAACTCTTGCAAGCAGCGGCTTCAAACATTTTGGGCAACATGTACGAATAGGTCATTTCCGGTGTTCCGCCTTTTTTTCTATGTATGGCACATCATTCGGCCAAGTTTGGCGCATTGTGCGCCAAACCCGACACTTCGTAATGCGCCAAAGATGTGGAGGCATTCTGGGGGCATATTGAACCACATTTGTCGGATAAGACACATTTATGAACGTGGGACTGCAAAACTAGGCGCATAACTGCTCAAACAGCCAGACTAATTTAAAGAGGTTATCCAGGAGTTTAAAGATTTCAGAGAATACTATAAACAGCATTTATATGGAAAAGTAAAGATATTCCCCTACCTTCCTGTGTTTCTTTTCTTTTGCCTCTTTATTCATCTATCATGAGATCATTGAAGCTTCATGGTTGTTGAAGAGTCAGTAGTTCTCCAGGACATCTTTCCTATAAGCCCCAGAATCCATTGCAGTTACAATCTAATACCTTCCTGTCCCACCCCCTAATCCTCCTAGCACTGCTGAGCTCTGCACTGCACCCTTACATCATCATGCTAAAACATGGACAACTCATGCCTCTGCATTTCTTCTCCACTTCACTTGCTGGTTGCCTGCAGCTGGCTGTGTTATAATACAGTGCAGCAATCAGTTTGTAACATCATAAAAAAGCATTCTTTCCTCACCTACAAAATATGTAATATATGTACAAATGCATAAAATTTGGTTTATATATTTCTATGTAGGTGCTCTACATCCCCCCACTTTTCTGTACACTGGATAGCCTATCTAGCATCCAAGAAAGGTGGGTGATGTCACATCCTCCACAGCAATCAGTTTTTGATCATGGGAAAGCTGTGTGCCTGCTGTAGAGAATGTTGCATCTTCCCTGCACCCAGTGATGTCAAGGCATCGTCTCATGATGCTTTAACCTGGCACCACTACTATACAAAGAGCGGTAGGCAAACTTTTTCTGAAACTTTTTCTTTCAAAGTGGTTTAATTGAGCCAAAAGTGTCATCTTAGCGCTAGAATGCGCCTGATTAATGACCCACAGTAGAGTGGGTTCATAAATCAGGTGCTTTCTACACTAATATAATGTGCATAAAAATTAGCATCTTAATGCCAAAAAACATACATGTTGCCCTTAGACTCTAGTAGCTAGCAGTAATGAGTCACTATGTAAACAGTTCTAGCACACCGGTTTACAGTACCCCCAAGGCTTTGTAATTTGTTTACTGCTTTCATTACTAACTAACAGTAATTGAAACAGAGTTAACAAACATTTCCCTCTCCCCTCTAATCACTCCTGTTGCTGAGACCAGCAGGAGAGAATGCCCTCACTATATGCAGTCAGATCTTTCTCTGCTCAGGTCACACCCACTACAGGGGAGTGTTTCTGAGCTGAGCCTGGCATCAAAGAACACCCACTGAGTGATGACCAACTGTCCATAGAAGCAGAAGCAAAAGCATGTGATCACTGGACACCACATGATATGCAGAAAGCAGAAAGCAGAACAGGTAAATAATTTTTAATGATTATCAATTACTAATATAATTAAGTTGTGAGCTCAGTAACAAATAAAAAGATTTGTTCCCAGAGAACCCCTTTAAATGTGGTCTGTCTGAGCCTTAGTAGTTGTAGTAGAACTTGCCATTCCAACAAAAAATATCCCTTATTTCTTATACCACTAAAATAATATAAACTAATTTATGTTAATTATCAAACTCTATAAAACTAGCTAATATAAAGTAAATATAAAATTATGTGATATAAAAATAATTATAAATTATATAATATGCTAAAATTATAAAATTATCTCCTATCAAAATGTGTTAGAACAACATAATCGAAAATTAAGATTCAATTAAATAATAGAAATTAAAGATGTCTGTGCGGCATGGAGTATGAATAAAAAAAATCGCCTTTATAAAGGTGTAAAACATTCTCTGAAAAAGAGCTCAAACCTACTTAAAAAATACATAAATAAAATCACTTTCCAAAAAACAAGAACGGCGCTATATCAGGAATTTGGATATTGAAAATTGCCGGGAAATACAGTAATTCAAATTCTGTAAGCTCTTCTCATTGGTCGGCAGAAACCAGCCAATCAAAATAGGAGCGACAGTGACCCATTAAAACCTATGGAGAGGTATTGACCAATCAAATTCAAAGGCGGGACAGTTCAAAATACAGTAAAAATGCAGGAAAGAGCTGATTGGTTGAGCTAGCGGGGGCTTGGCCAATCAGAATAGGAGTGACAGGGACCCATTAAAACTTATGGAGAAGTATTGACCAATCAAATTCAAAGGCGGGACAATTCAAAATACAGTAAAAAGGCGGAAAAGAGCTGATTGGTTGAGCTAGCGGAGGCTTGGCTATCCCGGCCAATCAGAGCACGAGCTACTTGTCCCATTATAGTCTATGGACAGATCGGGGCAATGAAATCTCAGCTCTCAGCGCCGGGGTGCATGGAGTATGATTTAAAAAATAATTTTTATTAGGTGTAAAATCTTATCTGAAAAAGAGCTGAAACCTTCTATAAACATAAATCAATCAAATCCCTAACAACGCGTTTGTTGCGCAGGTGGCAGATATGAATCCACCAATCATATGTAGTGCATCTATTTTGAATGGAGAAAGAAGGGTGCGATAGAAGGGCGCCCTAAAAGTTATTACTGTCTATGGGAAATATTCTCGTACTGTGATTGGTTGGGGGGAAGAGGGGCTCGTCCTGCTTAGCCAATCAGCAGCTGAGCTACCTTCTCATAGAGTTCTATGGGGAAAAGAAATGCATAGCGAGCTCTGTTTGTGATTGGCTAAGTTAAAAGAGGTGCGGTTATTTGGACCAATGAGAGAGCGAGCGACGCTCCTATGGGTTTTCAAATGCAATCTATAATAAAACTGTACATGGCCGAAATCAAATGATAATACTCCTGAAGTTGTACCGATCTCTATATAAAATGGACAATAATATGGGGGTAATGAAAAAAAAAATATTAATTCAATAAATTCATTTTTATTTCTTTATTTTCGTTAGCCACTGATCAATAGTATGGGTGTAACGAAAATAAAGAAATAAAAATGAATTTATTAAATTAATATTTTTGGCTGTTTTTTGTCGACCAATGAGAAGAGCTTAAAGAATTTGAATTACTGTATTTCCCGGCAATTCTTTATATTGCAATTCCTGATGCAGCGCCGGTCTCGGCGACAAACGCATTGTTAGTGATTTTATTAATGTATGTTTATAGAAGGTTTCATCTCTTTTTCAGATAATATTTTACACCTAATAAAAATGATTTTTTTAATCATACTCCATGCCGCAGGGCGCTGAGAGCCGAGATTTCATTGCCCCGATCTATCCATAGACTACAATGGGAGAAAGTAGCTGATTGGCCGACATAGCCAAGCCCCCGCTACTTCAACCAATCAGCTCTTTTCTGCATTTATACTGTATTTTGAACTGTCCCGCCTTTGATTTTGATTGGTCAATAGTTCTCCATAGGTTTTAATGGGTCCCTGTCGCTCCTATTCTGATTGGCTGGTTTATGCCGACCAATGAGAATAGCTTACAGAATTTGAATTACTGTATTTCCCGGCAATTTCCAAGATCCTAATTCCTGATGTTGCGCCGTTCTAGATTTTTTGAAATTGATTTTTTTTTTGTGGAAGTTTGAAGCTCTTTTTGTGATAATGTTTTACACCTAATAAAGACGTTTTTTTTTTATTCATACTCCATGCCGCACGGAGCTGAGAGCCGAGATTTCTATTGTGATCTTCTATATGTTTCCTCTCATGTTCAGTTCTCGCTTCACTTCGCCTCAGCTGGATCATTTAGACCAGAATCAACTAGGTCTGCCTGTCAGGGCTGGCGAGCGCTGCAATGCGCCGCACTTTGCCGACCTGCGATCATACATGCCTCAGAGTTTTCGAACGCGCCGCGTCCTGCCCCAGAACGCCCACACCGCGCCCATTACGCGCCCCTTCATTTGAGGCGCAGCCGAAAGTGGCGAACACTGCGCCTAACATCGCATCCCTGTGTCCGACAGCGGATTCAGGCCGGTGAGGTGTAGGATACGCCAGAAAACAGGCGTAAATCCCTATCATACATGTCGCCCACTGACTTTAAAGTCATCTTTGCTATGCTGCATAGGACACTAAAAGAGTTCTTCCTCTCATATTGGGTTTAATGTTTTATGCTTTAGGTACATTCTCTGTGTATATATCAGAATAACTATCAATATATGATTACAAGTGTTGTCTCTACATGCTTTTTACAGAGCCACAGCCAGCTACAGGCTCCCATTTACTGGGAAAGTCCGCAGCACTGATTGGCATATCAGTTCTGCTATTCCTAGCTGAGCCCGTTACAGTGACATGACTGCAGGAAGTTTGTAAATTATAATGCACAAGGCTTCAGAGCTCTAAAGGGTTAAATCTTGTCAGCAACATAGATAAACAGCCTCTTGATATGGAAATAGCACTCAGCAGGTAGTCACTATGATCGGACACTACTGTTGGAACTATAAGAGAAGTGATAGATGGTCGGTAACCTAGGGCAGCTTGTGTAAACAAGCAGGAGATAAAAGCTCCTCTATCTCCTAAACAAAATAAAATCAAAACAGCAATATATTTGGTAGTAGTCTTTTTACCTTTGCCTACAGCTAATCATCATGGTGAGAAAACCCCTTTGTTGATGGTACTACCATAATTTTGTTTTAATAATTTGTTTCATTAGCATAATCAATGCAGCCATATAATAATTAATGTGCTAGCTGAATGCCCTATTGTATCCATAATGAGTCATTTAGGATACAATTCCTCTTAACATACCTTTACTAGAGATCTAGACACCTCCCTTGGCACTTTACATGATAAAGGTGACCTTTAAGAAAAACATCCCAATAAATCTCCCATGTAACAGAGGAACATGGTGAATAATTAAACAGAAGGCCAAGGATATTGTGAAAAGCATCCACTAAATCATTCTGGAGGATTGTTTAAACAGGTTTCCTCATAAAATGAACTAGCTCCTGTTATGAACTCTAGGTTTTATGATGGAGGCTTGTCAATTCATATCTATCTTTAAGGAACTTCTTTAACCCCTTCTTGACACAGTGATATCTGCAATAGCATTCTTGTGTTTTCATCCCTATCTTCCAAGAGTCATAACTTTTTATTTTTTTCATTCATATAACTGTTTGAGGACTTATTTTTTTTGCAGGACAAGTATATTGTGTATTTAATCCTACCATTTATTGTGCCACATACTGTATTGGGAAACAAAAAAATGGGGTGGAATGATGTAAAAAATATAATTGTGCCATTGTTTCTATCACTCATTTTACTCTGTAGAACAAATGCAAGTTAATATTTGTAGGTCTGTATGATTCCATGTTTACCAAATCTACAGTGGGTATGGAAAGTATTCGCTCTTTCTTTCATTGCAGTCATTTGGTAAGATCCAAAAAGTTCATTTTTTTTGCTGATTAATGTACACTCTGTACCCCTCCTCATCTTGACAGAAAAAAACAGAAATGTAGATATTTTTGCAAATTGATTAAACAAGAAAAACTGAAATATCACATGGTCTTAAGTATTCAGACCCTTTGCTCAGTTGAGTAGATGCACCCTTTTGAGCTAGTACAGCCATGAGTCTTCTTGGGAATGATGCAACAAGTTTTTCACACCTGGATTTGGGGATCCTCTGCCATTCATCCTTGCAGATCCTCTCCAGTTCTCTCAGGTTGGATTGTGAACATTGGTGAACAGCCATTTTCAAGTCTCTCCAGAGATGCTCAATTGGGTTTAGGTCAGGGCTCTGGCTGGGCCAGTCAAGAATGGTCACAGAGTTGTTCTGAAGCCACTGCTTTGTTATTCTAGCTGTGTGCTTAGGGTCATTGTCTTGTTGAAAGCAGAACCTTTGGTCCAGTCTGAGGTCCAGAGCGTCTGGAAGAGGTTTTCATCCAGGATATCTCGGTACGTGGCCGCATTCATCTTTCCTTCAATTGCAACCAGTCGTCCTGTCCCTGCAGCTGAAAAACACCCCATAGCATGATGCTGCCACCACCATGTGTCACTGTTGGGATTGTATTGGGCAGGTGATGAGCAGTGACTGGTTTTCTCCACACATACTACTACAATTAACAGCAAAAAGTTAAATCTTCATCTCATCAGACCAGAGAATGTTATTTCCTATAGTCTGGGAGTCTGTTGTGTTTTTTTGGCAAACCATATGCGGGCTTTCATGTGTCTTGCACTGTGGAGAGGCTTCCGTCGGCACACTCTGCCATAAAGCCCCGACTGGTGGAGGGCTGCAGTGATAGTTGACTTTGCAGTTCCTTAGACCTCATGATTCCTTTCCTAAGTCCAATCAGCTTAATTAAACACAGCTGGAATCCAGTGAAGGTGTAGAACCATCTCAAGGAGGATCAGAAGGAAATGGACAGCATGTGAATTTAAATATGAGTGTCACAGCAAAGGGTGTGAATACTTGACCATGTGATATTTCAGTTTTTCTTGTTTAATAAATTTGCAAAAATATCTACATTTCTGTTTCTTTTTCTTTCAAGATGGGGTGCAGAGTGTACATTAATGAGCCAAAAAATGAACTTTTTGGATCTTGCCAAATGGCTGCAATGAAAGAAAGAGTGAATAATTTAAAGGGGTCTGAATACTTTCCGTACCCACTGTATATAGTGTGTGCAGGGCTGCCATACAGGGGGTACAGCCGGTACTCCTGTATGGGGCTCATTTTACAACGGGGCCCGGCCGCCGAACCAGGCTCAGGCTGGCCCACAGTGCGGGCCCCGAGCTGCTGGGGGCCCCGGAGGCAGTGCCGTCGATCCCCGGGGCCCGGCCGCGCACCCGTTCCCTGAGCGCCCGGGCCCTGTGTCCCGAGCGCTTAGAGACCGGCCCGAGAGTTGGGGACTAAAGTCCCCGACTCCCTGGGCTGCGCTGTGTCAGCGGAGCACAGCGCCGCTAGCGCTGCGCTCCGCTGATCTCCCTGGCAGGCTGAAGGCGTTAGGCCTTCAGCCTGCCGGGCGCCGGCCCCTACTGCTGACGTAGGTGGCGCGGTGACGTCACTTCACCGCGCCGCCTATGCAGGGCGACAGGAGCAGGCGGGGAGATCGGAGCGGCGGGAGCCGGAGCAGGGCTCAGGTAAGTGCTTTATTTTTTATTTTTTTTTCTTATGAAAGCAGGCCCTGACTCTGGCTTAAAGGGGGCCCTGACTCTACATTAAAAGAGGGCCCTGACTCTACATTTAAAGGGGGCCCTGACTCTACATTTAAAGGGGGCCCTGACTCTACATTAAAAGGGGGCCCTGACTCTACATAAAAAGGGGCCCCTGAAACTACATTAAAAGGGGGCCCTGAATCTGCCTAAAAGGGGGCCCTGACTCTACATTAAAAGGGGGCCCTGACTCTACATTAAAAGGGGGCCCTGACTCTGGCTAAAAGGGGGCCTTGACTCTGCCTAAAAGGGGGCCCTGCATCTGCCTAAAATGCGGCCGTGACTATCCCTAAAAGGGGGCCCTGACTCTACATTAAAAGGGGGCCCTGACTCTACATTAAAAGGGGGCCCTGACTATGCCTACACGCGGGCCCTGACTCTTCCTAAAAGCGGGCCCTGACTCTACATAACAGCGGGCCCTGACTCTGCCTAACGCTAAAGGGGGCCCTGACTCTGCCTAACCGTAAAGGGGGCCCTGACTCTGCCTAACCCTAAAGGGGGCCCTGACTCTGCCTAACCCTAAAGGGGGCCCTGACTCTGCCTACCCGTAAAGGGGGCCCTGACTCTGCCTACCCGTAAAGGGGGCCCTGACTCTGCCTACCCGTAAAGGGGGCCCTGACTCTGCCTACCCGTAAAGGGGGCCCTGACTCTGCCTACCCGTAAAGGGGGCCCTGACTCTGCCTAACCGTAAAGGGGGCCCTGACTCTGCCTAACCCTAAAGGGGGCCCTGACTCTGCCTAGCCCTAAAGGGGGCCCTGACTCTGCCTAGCCATAAAGGGGGCCCTGACTCTGCCTAAACATAAAGGGGGCCCTGACTCTGCCTAAACATGAGCAGTGACAGGTTTTCTCCACACATACCACTTACAATTAACAGCAAAAAGTTAAAACTTCATCTCATCAGACCAGAGAATGTTATTTCCTATAGTCTGGGAGTCTGTTGTGTTTTTTTGGCAAACCATATGCGGGCTTTCATGTGTCTTGCACTGTGGAGAGGCTTCCGTCGGCACACTCTGCCATAAAGCCCCGACTGGTGGAGGGCTGCAGTGATAGTTGACTTTGCAGTTCCTTAGACCTCATGATTCCTTTCCTAAGTCCAATCAGCTTAATTCAACACAGCTGGAATCTAGTGAAGGTGTAGAACCATCTCAAGGAGGATCAGACGGAAATGGACAGCATGTGAATTTAAATATGAGTGTCACAGCAAAGGGTGTGAATACTTGACCATGTGATATTTCAGTTTTTCTTGTTTAATAAATGTATAAAAATATCTACATTTCTGTTTTTTTTCTTTCAAGATGGGCTGCAGAGTGTACATTAATGAGCCAGAAAATTTAGTTTTTGGATCTTGCCAAATGGCTGAAATGAAAGAATGAGTGAATAATTTAAAGGGGTCTGAATACTTTCCGTACCCACTGTATATAGTGTGTGCAGGGCTGCCATACAGGGGGTACAGCCGGTACTCCTGTATGGGGCTCATTTTACAGCGGGGCCTGGCGGCGCAGCTGCCGAACCAGGCTTAGGCTGGCCCACAGTGCGGGCCCCCGAGCTGCTGGGGGCCCCGGAGGCAGTGCCGTCGCTCCCCGGGGCCCGGCCGCCGCACCCGTACCCTGAGCACCCGGGCCCTGCGTCCCGAGCGCTTAGAGACCGGCCCGGGAGTTGGGGACTGATGTCCCCGGCTCCCGGGGCTGCTCAGTGTCAGCGGAGCACAGCGCCACTAGCGCTGCGCTCCGCTGATCTCCCTGACAGGCTGAAGGCGTTAGGCCTTCAGCCTGCCGGGCGCCGGCCCCTACTGCTGATGTAGGCAGCGCGGTGACGTCACTTCACCGCACCGCCTATGCAGGGCGGCAGGAGCCGGTGGGTAGATCGGAGCGGCCGGGAGCCGGAGCGAGGCTCAAGTAAGTGGGTTTTTTTTGTTTTTTTTTCTTATGAAAGCAGGCCCTGACTCTGGCTTAAAGGGGGCCCTGACTCTACATTAAAAGAGGGCCCTGACTCTACATTTAAAGGGGGCCCTGACTCTACATTTAAAGGGGGCCCTGACTCTAGCTAAAAGAGGGCCCTGAATCTGCCTAAAAGGGGGCCCTGACTCTACATTAAAAGGGGGCCCTGACTCTGGCTAAAAGGGGGCCCTGACTCTGGCTAAAAGGGGGCCCTGACCCTGCCCAAGACTAAAGGGGGCCCTGACCCTGCCCAAGACTAAAGGGGGCCCTGACCCTGCCCAAACATAAAGGGGGCCCTGACTCTACATTTAAAAGGGGGCCCTGACTCTAGCTAAAAGAGGGCCCTGAATCTGCCTAAAAGGGGGCCCTGACTCTACATTAAAGGGGGGCCCTGACTCTGGCTAAAAGGGGGCCCTGACTCTGGCTAAAAGGGGGGCCCTGACTCTGCCTTGCCCTAAAGGGGGCCCTGACTCTGCCTACCCTAAAGGGGGCCCTGACTCTGCCCAACCATAAAGGGGGCCCTGACTCTGCCTAAACATAAAGGGGGCCCTGACTCTGCCTAAACATAAAGGGGGTCCTGGCTACCAACAAACTAGCTAAAGGGGGCCCTGACTGCCTACAAGCCAAAGGGGGCCCTGACTACCAGCAAACTAGCTAAAGGGGGCCCTAACTTCCTACAAACTAAAGGGGACTCTACCTGCACACTAGCTAAAGGAGGCCCCGACTTCCTGCACACAAGCTAAAGGAGGCTCCTAACTAACTGTATACTACCTAAAAGGGCCTGCTTATCTACCTGGGGTCTATTTATATACCCACCCGTGGCTAGGTACCCACCAGCCTGCCTGGGGCTGGCCTAGCAACTTATCCAGCGGGGGTCTACCTACCTAAATAGGGCCTATCTAATTACCTGGGGCCCTGCCCATTTGCCAACCTACCTAGGGTCTTGTCTACCAAACTGGTAATATAATTGAGAGGGGAGCAGCCCATAGTTGTAACATTATCTCCAGGGGTCAGTTCTCTCCCCCACCCTCCAACCCCTTAGGATACTAGGCCTCTAAGTTATGGCTCGTACCCGCTCTCTCACTCATGGGAGGTTTGTACAGAGGTGGGAATAGATAAAGAGTTGCTGGAAAATTGAGGATTCTAAGATATTTGTGTGTAATTTCTGCAGGGATGAGTTGTGGCCGGGACAAGTCATCTTGGCGTTGTGGAACGGATGCAGAAGAAAAGGGAATAAGAACAACTCAAGAGAAGAGAACGACTCATCAGATAGAAGGTCTCCGGTGAGTCCCTGATTTCAGGGGTTATTTTACTTCTATACTGGATCAGTGCTGTATTCACTGTAATGTGATGGTGACCTGAGCTGGTGTCAGATCACTATGTGGTCTCTATATGGCGGTGTTGTGGGTTATATTGGCGTGGGTATAGTGGCAGCATACATGTGTTCCTGATTGTAAGAGTGAGGGAACACCTGACCCTGTGATAGGAGTTACACTTTTACTTTCTTGCTGGTGATTATTTTAGAAGGTGGCGAGGTGCGTGACCAAGGGAAACATGGAGGGGGATATTGTATGTGGGCTGGTGGGGAGGGATATGGATGGAGCTACTTAGCCCTGTGTCTATGATATGCTAGACTGACAGATATGTGAGACAGACAGATATGTGACTCACTTAGCATAGTACTATACAATACAGTTCTTTTTTGCATACTGCATTATGTGGTAAAATGGCTGCATTTATATCCTAGAGGCCGGGTTTTTTTTTTGCTGGGGACGGGGCGATCGGGTTGCTGGGGGCGGGGTTTACATTTTTTGGGAGATGTGGTGACAAAAAACACTGCAATTATGGTGTTGGGTATCTTTAGAAAGCATTCATCATGTGGAATAAGCAGTTTTATTCTAATAGCACAGTCATTTATTATCATTGCTTATTTTGTATACAATAGATATAAAATGGTGTTTTTTCACTTTTTTATTTTTCTTAAAAGTTATTTAACTTTTTAACATTTTTGTTTTTAGTTCCCCTAATAGATTTAAACATGTGATATGGATTTAACCTCCTTTGACCACTACATGATCTTTTCATATCCTATTATGGGACTGGCTAGGATACATTTTCACCTAAGTTTGTCACAGTGGTTTAGGGAGTATTATTGTTTTTGGCTATGTGGAGGACTACCGGTGAGAAAGATGAAGATTAGTTCCAAAAACAGTGATGTTTTGGGATCTTCTGCTAAGGCTTAGGGATCATCATATGCTTTTTCATTACTTCTTTGTCGATGAGCTGGATTGGAAGAGGCAACATATTAGTAGATGTAGGCAACAAGGCCATTTTTTTAGACAACAAAGAAAGGAAGGAGTAAATCCCTGAGTAATGATTCCCAACTTTCTTGCCATAGGAGAACCACTGAAAAGTTTTGTTACCCGAAAACACTTACGTCTATTCATATGCCAAAAATGCTTGGTGCAGGGTGCAATAAGGGGCCGTTCACACGGCACAGGACAAATACCAGCCGGTTTTCCGGCCGGTATTTGTACTGTTTTGTGGCCGTCCCCACGGCCGCGGGGGGGACGGCTTTTCTCCGCGATGAGCGGAGAACAGCCCTGTCCCCTCCCATTGAGATGCACATCTTCCGTCCGGAAACCGGACGGAAGATTGTGCATGTTCAATGTTTTGTCGCCGGTCCGCCGGCGACAAAACCGCCAGACGGAAAACCCGTGCAGTGGGGACTGCTGCACGGGTTTTCCATAGAGCACATTTGTGCTCATTTTCGGCCGGTTTTTCAGGCGGTCTGAAAAACCGCAAACCGGCTGAAAAACCGGCCGAAAACCCGTGCAGTGTGGACATGCCCTAAAGGGATGTATTATTGTTTCCCAGCTTTGTATTGTAGCCCAGATGTGTTGCTATCAAGCATCTTTGAGCAGGATGAAATAAGTTCAACCACATTGTAAAAGTGACAGGTCTACCTGCTGCTGCTGTCCGTGTTGGAAAACAATGACCTAGGGTCACGCTTCCTTTCATTAATATAAAAGATATTGAAAGTGGATGATTAAGTGCAGAAATCTCCTGCTTATTATCAGTAGAGAGTGTATTGACATAAACGGGAACCATGAGAAGAACTGTCTATTTTGTATGCCCTCATATACCTCACATTCATGCATTAACTATAGTATTTATCTAAACTAGTATGTCATATCGAGAGAGTAAATAATATAGTTCATCATTTCAGTCATCTACATGCTTTGTACATAAATGAAGCAGCAGTACTTGATATCACTGCTTTACATATATGCTCTGCTCTTACAGTAACTCAGGCTGAAGTGGTAGCAAAGTGTTACTTTTTACACTTGACTAGTCACATAGCTATTTCCTCTTATGATCTTTCATAGATTAGGTGAAGATAAAAATATTAACTCCTTGCTTATGGGACAAAAATAATACTTAAAGAAGTGCTACATACAGCAGACTTAGGGCGACAAGTCCCAATATGAATGTTCTATTGTTTTGGAATATGTTGTGGCAAAAAAACTGTTGATGCCCTATTCTCTATATAAATGAACTGTAATACACCAAAACCAGGCGCGTTATACACCAGAAACAACACATTTGAATTCGCCTAAAGTAGGTGCATTAAATAGCAATTATATGCTATGCGCCTAAATAATTTAATGCGCCTAGATAGGCACATCAATTTTACAATGCAAGGTAGAGCACACGCCAGATTTTTGACAGGTTCATTCATTCAGGCGCACTATATACTGATTTAATGCAATTTAACACTAGCGTGGCAGTGGCGGTGCCTCTTTTCTGACACATCACCTGTAATATTTATCTATATACACCAAATGGCCATTTTATTATACACCCGTCCTTTTACGATTGGATCTTCTCTTTATGGAATTAGATACATGGTGCAGTATAA
This sequence comes from Phyllomedusa bahiana, assembly GCA_025379985.1. Taxonomy (NCBI): domain Eukaryota; kingdom Metazoa; phylum Chordata; class Amphibia; order Anura; family Hylidae; genus Phyllomedusa; species Phyllomedusa bahiana. The sequence continues at coordinate 507,988 of JAODAL010000032.1, forward strand.
AATCATGTGAGCAAATTTTCTGTGGATCAGAATTAATGTGAGCCCACATTAGAATGGGAAAAATTAAATGATATGGTCATGGTCATGGGGGCCAGACAAGCCGAGGCCAGTATATCAAAACTGCACACCTTGTGCAGTTTCCTTTTGGTGTAGAGAGTGTACCAAGCATGGGCGTAATTATAGCCTCAACAGTCATAGTGTCACGGTCCGTGACACAGTCCCCGTCTGGGCCGCGGACATGCCCGTGTTCCTGGCCTTGTCCTTACGCCATGGCCTCTGCTGCAAACTGCGGATGTACCTGTGTTCCTGTCGTAAATCTGGTTTCTGTTGCGGTGCCGCTGTCACCGTGAACGCTCCTGTCAACACTGCTTACCCATTTGGGTTGCTGTGCGGCTTTTCCCTTGCTGGCCATGCTGCTCTTCCATCTTGGCTGCTGCCCTATTTCCTTGTCGCTTTATAGAGGGCGGTGGCTGCATCATGCACTCATTTATTCCCACAGTGTGCAGTAGGGTTGGGCTTCCTCTGCTAATCCCCCTCCACCTGTGTGGTTATAAACCTGCTTCTCCCCATACTCAGCCTGATCCCTGTTGTCCTGTTGTTGGCGGCGGCTGATGGTGTCTCTTGCTGTGTTGTTTTATGTTATGTTTGTTAGTGGTCTGTTGTGTGATGTCTTGTTGGTGTTCCTGTGGTATCCTCTATTTTGTTGGTTAGTCTCCATGCTGGTTTCCATGAGCCTGTCTGTATCTTTGTCTGTGACTTTCCTTGCCATGTTCTAATGTCTGTGTTCTTGCCATGTTTATGCCTTAGTTCCTAGCCAGTGTCTAAGCTTAAAGAGAACCTGTCACATAGATTATGCTCCTCTTGCTGAGGGCAGAACAAGCTAGTGACAGACCTGCTGTTCCCAGCGCTGTGTCCCTTATTCTGAGAGATAAAGGAGTTTTCGTGTATTTAATGCTCAAATCTGCAGTTTTCAGCCAGAAGAGTCATTCGAAGAGTCATTCAAAGAGTCAGTTTTTTTCAAACCCCGCCCACCTGAGGCTAATCCCTCCCACCTCAACTGATAAACCTATTTATTTTAATTAGGTAGAAAAATGTGAATAACTGTCAGTGGGAGGGGCTAGCCGGTGGTGGGCGGGGCTAATACCTGCTCATAAATAAGATTTGAGGGGTAAATTTCCTATGCCAGAACATAGCTGTATTTGCACACTAGGAGCCATATGCTCCTGTTCCACGGTCTTGGCCTTTATAGCCATTCCTATAGCCTACGTACTTTTGTCCCCTGAAGAGGTTCTGTAGGTGCCGAAACATGTTGGGACTACATTAAAGTAAGATGCAATTTCCCTACCCTGTTTTTCACTGATATTGCACTTAGGGTTTATCATGGTGTTTTGCACTAGGGACAGGTTCCGGACCGGACCGTCCTTATCAGGACGCTTCTTTATCCCGTGTTCTAGGCTAGAGCATACTAGGGCCTTACAAGGGTATAATAGGGTCAGACTAATATATCCCTTGAGTCCGTATTGTCCTGTCCGTACAACTTACACATGCTTCTCTTATATACTGTGGATTGTGGTTACTTATAGCGGTTCAAATACTTACGTTTATATACACGTAATTGCGATTTTTTAATTATTTCTAAATAATAGTTATATTTTATTTAGTGTGCCTTTTTGGATATATCGATTTGCAAGTAATTATTGGTGTCCATGGAAACTTACCTCCTAGTTATCCCTTTGTAGAGGTTTTTTGTTTAATGAGAAAAAATGTCCAGTAAATGGGGATCCTGAAGACATAAACAAGCCACTGAAGAAAGGGTTCAAAGGAGAATGTGAGGAATCTTTCTAATGATTAGGTGGTACACAGATAAGCAAATTGAGGCAAATTCAAATGTGGGGCTCTATGTAATGTGTCTAGATGTACAACTTCTTGTCTCTTGGGCTATAACAGTAGATGATCAGCTGGTCGAATAAGGGAAACAAGAAGGTAAGATTCTTTAGCACAACAATGGTATCACTGACCAGTAGAAAAACATTGCCTGTGTAGAGGAGTCAGATTTCTGTCTCACTATGCTATTTGTGGGGGTCAGAATTCAGCATTTGATAAACCCTTCCTGTCAGGTGTCAAGAGTTGTGGCTGACAATGGTATAGGGTATGTATCCTTGGCACACACTAGTATGTTTGATACCTGTAAAAGTCTGTTTGAACAGTAGGGATTTTCCAAGGGATGTGACCATCCAAGGTGACTCAGCTATTGTCCCTGTGGCAGGACAGTTTCAGCAGGACAATTGGGCTAATTTAGTCATGGACTGGTTCCAAGAACATGTCAATGAATTTTCCTTGCTTCTCTTACTTACACAGTCCCCAGATCTTAATTCCATTGACCAGGGCTGTCTTTTCCATTGGGCAGGGTAGGCGGCTGCCGGGGGGTCCCATGAGCACAGGGGGCAGGCCTGCCCAGTAAAAACAGGAAATCAGCTCCTGCGGCGGGTCACATCTGTTCAGTAAGCGGCACAGGAGGCGTGATACAGCTATTACGCCTCCTGCTTCACTCTATCTCCTAGACCAAACGAGGTCTAGGAGATTCTGGGAGCAACGTCCCTGCGTAGGGGGCGTGATGACGTCACTCTGCTCACACCAGTAACTAGCTCCCAGAGTGAGGTCCTCAGAAGTGGTACAGGTAGAGGTATGTTTTTTCTATTTTTTCTAACCAGTCAGGGGCATACATACAGGAGGCTGTATACCTATCTATCTACCTACAGAGGGCTCTGTATCTACTTACAGGGGGCATATATACCTATATATCTAAAGGGGACTGTATATCTACCTACAGGAGGCATTTATAATTACCATCTACATGGAGCTGTGTACCTACCTACCTACAGGGGAAATATATACCTACATATTTACAGATGGCTGTATATCTACCTACAGAGGACATATATGCCTATCTACGTACAGGGTGCTACTTTATCTACCTACAGTGGGCCCATATACCTACCTACTGGAGTCTATATAACTAACTAGTTAATAGTGGGCAAAATTATTACCTCCTTACTTAATGGAGGGCGCCCATACCAGAGGCAGGAATTGGTAGGGAAGTGCTGGAAGAGGGGGTTTGATTCTCTAGAGATGAGTTGTGGCAAGGAGAAGTCATAATTGTGTTCTGGGCTGGATGGAGAAGAAAAGAAAAAAAGACTACTCAGAGAAGACGTTTGCTGTGAGTCCAGGATGTCAGGGGTTATTTTGCTTCTGTGGTGGATCAGTGCTGTAGACACGTTTATGGTGATGACCTGAGCTGGTGTCTGACCACTATGTGGTCTCTGTATGGTGGCGTTGTAGGTTATAAGTTGATGTATATATTTAGTCCCCTGAGTGGTTGTGTTGGTTTTGGGCTCCAGTGCACAGTTCTGCCCAGGGGCCCATAATGCTGTTAAAACAACCATGCCATTGAGCATCTATAGGACAAGGTAGAACAGGCTGTTCAGTGTATAATCACTACCTAAATATATTTTGTGGCAAATGTAAGAAGCTATCCTAGTCAACAATTTCAACACATAGTCATTACTCTTGCATAATAACAGCCTTTTTGTTCTATTTTGGTGGCTTTTGACACCTATTGTGCAAAAGTAAACAAAAAAAGGGCTTTTATATTGAACTGAAGTTCTCATTTCTCATTCTCATGTGTATGTATATCCTTTGCTTAATTAATGTTTTTGCATATATGCGGTTAAAAATCCTCTTTTTGTGTAATGTTATAATCTAAACCTGCTGATTTTGGTGTGTGCATCTGAAAGCCCTACAATGCTCTAGCTGCAGACAATGGAGGGAAGTATGGTTTAGGCATGTTGAATTCCAACTGTTGGAGCCTGATGTTCATTGACATCTGCCATTAGACACATAAGATCGCTGTTACGAAGACAGGTGGTGAATCCGCTGGGTCACCACGAGTGATGGCAATTACCACACCAGGGAGCAGGGTCTAAGGGCATGTCCCCATGGCAGGATTTTTGGTCAGATTTACAGATGGTTTTCGGATTTGAAAGTCGCCTGTAAACTGACTGTCAACCATCATGATAGACTTTAATAGAAGATTTTCTACCAGACAGTTTTACACCTCCAGCGTTCCCGAAACTTAGAACAGAACATGAACATGTCAGGGGTTGAGGGGGGACAGGCAAATCCACAAATTCCGTACAGAACCACCTCTGAAAACCTTAGAAAAAATGTCAAAATACTGTCCGGATTCTGATTAAAGAATCCGGACAGTATTTTGACATTGATATTATTTGCATACTGCCATGTGGACGCAACCTCAAGGCAGAATTGACTTGGCTGTGGGAAAATCTCAGGTCACTACTCCTGACATGGTCGCTCACAGTGACTGTCAAGGTGCCAACGAGGTACAGGAGGAACAGGTGGAGTTAGTTGGGTCACAAGCAAGGAGGTCAGGACAGGCGCAGGCAGAGAGTATTCAAGAAAACGCAGGCCAAGGGGTGAAATTAGGAAACTCGAAACATGAACGAGCAAGCACAAGGCAAGGTACAAACACCAGCAAACTGGCAGAGAAAATAGAGGTAGGAGTCCTTATGAAGGTACAGGTGCCTGGTAATTGGGTGTCAGGGGCACACTGGCCCTTTAAATCTTAAAGAGTCAGTGCACGCATCCTAGGGGACAGGTACACGCATGTTGACAATGTGCAGAGGTGGAGAGCTGAGCAGGAGTGGGGAGAGGTGAGTGACAGGGTGGTGGCAGAGAACACGAAAGTGTCTGCACTGTGACGGCAGCCAGTCCAGCAATGTAGACGGTTTTGGCCAACATTTATATGTATTGCATCTAATATGTATTGCAAGGTTTAATCTTTTGTGAAAGAACAGGTAGAATTTGGTAGAACATGGGCGACGTGCATGATTTTTGGCACCCAGGCGCCATTTTTTTGTTTCGTAGAATGCGCCTGAATCTATTAACCTGTTCTACTGCGGGTCATAGATGTAGCGCTTTCTAGCTAGAAAGCGACACTTCTGGCGTAGATAAACCACTTTTTAAGTGGTTTACCTGTTCCAGCAGTAATGCACCTGGATTCACTGTACTAAAGCTATAAATGTGTAGTAGTATGACACGCCTCCAGCACACCCCTCGATCTCAGGCGCATTACAAAGTGCCACGGGCACTCTGTAATGCGCCTGATTCTGGAGTGCGCTTGTTTAAAAATAGAGCGGACAGGGCTGTGCTAGTTGAAAAGACGCCAGACTTCTGGCGCAGCCCTGCTCATACATGTCGATCTATCAGTTTCACGCTAAACCTGAGCAGATATTATGCCTAAGTCTCCTTGACCACCCTCAGTCTAGACTTAGTCAGAAATAGTCAGAAAATTGCATCAGGGATCATCATAAGGGTATATATTCTCATGTTGTAGATTTTATTGCAGACATTTTTGTGGCTGTCCCAATGATGTTAATGTAGATTAAGTCAAAGCACATGCTGCAGAAACAACCACAGAAATTTCTGTCCCATGTCAACACCCCAAATACTATGCATTCTGCACCTAGAAATTTAAAGGCTTTGGTAAACAAAATTAATATTAGACTACTGGTGTCATATAAAGTAAAAAAAGTTAATACTCACTCCCCTCCTCCAGAGCCATCTTTTCCATTGGGCACACTAGGCAGTTGCCCAGGGGCCCCACAAGTATGATGGCCCCAAATGGTGTATGTTTGTCTCAGGAATACAAAAACATATCCTGGATCTCTTGGTTGACTTTGCTTATTTAACTGTTTTTGTGTTTTTAGGATGTGCAAACAGTTTAAAACCATGGTGGAGAAGGGAGCCAAAGGCTCCCTGCCCTGCCATATAGTCTTGTAGGCTGCAGGCTGCCGTTGTCCAGACATAAGTGGTGTGAAAATATGGGTGTGCTTGAGGGGACTCGAGTAATGTCCAAGTGTGATGTCATGTATGTGGACAGGGCCCTACTGCAGTGCTCTGCCCAGGGGCCCATAATTCTGTTAAGACGGCTCTGCCCTCCGCTCTTCTATCCCAGTGAGAGGTCTCGCTGGTCTTCTGTTTACCTTCTGTTCTTTCCAAATGAGATGTCATTGCTGCAGCCACTGATTAGCTGCAATCATCTGCCACTCCTGCACTGTGATGAAAGGGAATGGTGCGTGAGGGCTGGAGCCAATCAGTAGCTGCAGCAGGGATGTCCTGTTAGAGCAGAGGAAGGCAAGTATAGTTTTTTTTTTTATTGTATTTAATTCAATTTGAACTAGACAACCATTTTAGGTTTCTATCTGCTGAATAAATAGTATAAGGGCAGGGATGTAAATATGATTTTCACTGAAGCCCAGCTCAATATTATGGTTGCTCTCAAAGGATCATTAGAGGGATGGCTAGAGTGCCTGGCGAGGGCTGTCAGTGCTGTGCCACCACTTGTGAGTTGCTGAACAGAGTAGTGTGGAGGACTACGGTGGAGTTCTTAATCCAAGATGGCGCCAGTTCCCTATGCTGTTGCCGCCACCTCGGCCAAACACTGACCGTATCCTCTGAGGAAAGTGGACAGCTGAGTCTTCTGTGTCCAGACCTTGTGCACCCTGCTTGCTGTGTCTTAGCTCCAAAGGGCCATGTAAACTGACAAGGCTGGCCAGAGTTGGCCCACAGACCTTGAGTTTGTACCAGGATGTTGACAATGGGCAAATTAGTTGCAAAAATTTCTGTGGTTGTTTATGCAGAATGTGCTCAGATTTTTGCAGCCCTTAGTCACGGACCACCCTTTTGACACCAGATTACAATATTTGATATTATGTAATCTTGTAATTTTGGAGGCACTGAAATCTCAATTTTTTTGCAATTCTTAAATACAATGCAACCAATAAAAGCTCAAGTAGGTCAGAAAAGTAGTGAAGTATCTGAATACAATAAACAATATTCCAGCACTAGGTGAGTAGTGCAGATTTCCAGCAGGAAACTTCTCAGCTTGCATGACCTAGATTACAAAAGAAAAGTGTCATTTTTATACAGATGCCGGAGATTTAGAGGAAGTGTTTATGGCATTGTGAAAAATAGTTTCCTCTGGTCACAGCACCGTACAGAGAGAATTTGACCTGTGGAGTAAGTTGCTAGATTTTCTGGAAAAGGTCAAGTCAAGCGGTTCAACAGATCTCAGAAACAGCAGTTTTTCTGTAAGCAAAATTAAAGGGGTTGCCCGGTTAAATTTTATTTAGGATTTTTTATCATACAGTTGCCCTATTAAAATAAAAAAAGTTTTACTCACCTCTCCTTTTATTTTAGGTCCAGTGCTGCAAAATTCCTCACTCTCTGCCAGTCTTCTGTTTTCTCCTGGTTTTGATCCGAACAGGTCATCGCTGCAGTAGCTGACTGCCTACAGTGGTCAGATACCATTGGCTAACATCAGCGTTTAGAGCAATGACCTGTTCGAATCAAGATCAGCATTAAACAGAAGACCGGCAGAGAGTGAGGATGGCACAGAACTTTTCTTTTACTTTCATAGAGCAGCAGTAAGATAAAAAAAACAAAAAAGAATAAAGTTTTAATTGGACAATCCCTTTAATGAACCAACGGCAAAGTTAAATGAGGTGCCAGAGGTTGCAGTTACACTAGGTTCCTAATACCTGTGGTGTGATGGTGTAGCTTGTTACATTATGATATTGTGTGATGTTTTGCTTTATTCTTTCATTCTTACATTGTATCTTTGTGTTTTCTGTTGGGATTTGTTTTATGTAACGTTTGTATCTTAGCCTGGATAACCACATAGGCGATAACCACACTGGTGCAGTTATATAACTGAATGGACTCTGGAGATGCCCCCTGGGGTGACCTTTACAACTGTATGATTCTACACATTTATGAACGGGAGAACGGCAAAAATAGGTGCATTACTGCTGGAATAGGTAAACCACTTTTAAAGCCAGAATTGACGTCTGATTTATGACCCGCAGTAGACCCGGTTAATAAATTCAGGCACATTGTACACTATTATAATGCACATAAAAATTGGCGTCTAAGCGTAAAAAATTATACGTGTTGCCCAAAGTGAGTACAGATGACTGCAAACCAAGGTGCACATTATGAGCAGAGCATATGTTTGCTATTAGCAGATGATGGGGCTTCTTGGTCCAGAAGCTAAAGTGGAGGCTGGTCGCTGGTCTTGGACGGAGGCTCAGCTGACAGCAGATAAGTACCAGATTGTTGTGCGAGTTAAAGAGTTAAAGAGTTATGCAAGGAGCCCACAGACTGTCTTGGAGCAGAGACTACATTGGAGGACAATAGCTGGGCCTGGAATCGAGCTGTCATGTTAAAAGGAGGTTGTCGTGGGCACATCCGTGCCCCGATGCCGTGCGGTGCCCCGTCCCGCACGTCGGGGGTCCACTCGCTCCCCTACCGGTGTCCGGGTCCACTTACCCGGCCACGCTCCTGCTCCATCTGCCTCTGTCCCTCGGTGCGCGCGGTCCCGCTCCCTAGGGCGTGCGCGCGCCGGCAGTGTTAAATTTAAAGGGCCAGTGCACCGGTAATTGGCTATTGCCGGGCGCTGTCCCTATTTAAGCCTGCCTCTTCCTAGTAACCCCACGGGATCTTTAGTGCCCATAGCCTATAGAGAAAGCGTTCCTGTTGCCTTATCCTGACTACTGTGTACTGTACCTTCTTGCCTACGTTCCTGACCACGAATCTCTGCCGCCTGCCCTGACCTTCCTGCCTGTCCCCGACTACGAGCCTGTCTGACGAATCTGTACCTCGCCTACCCTTGGCCGCCGCCACAAGCAAGTTCCACCAGTGGAACTGGGCTCTGGTGGGCTCTGCTGAATACCGGGACCTACTTAGATTCCGCTCCCTGGTGTGAGCTTCCACCATCGCTTGCGGTGGTCCAGTGGATCCACTACAGCAGACCGTTACAGAGGTGCAGTAGGCCCTGACTGCAACCCAGCTCACTGTTCTTGCCTACTTGGCATGCTGCCCTAGATGGCAGACCCCAACTGGGCGGCAGACCCTATGCTACTATATGCAGGGCCGTTAGGTGAAAGCAAGGTTGATCAGTCCAGGTCATCAACAGTATGGGTATGTCAGGCCAAGAATTAGAAGACAGAAGAAATACCAGAAAACAAGCAAGGCTTTCTGAACTTGACTGAACCCCTGTCACCCATTCTCCTTCCTATGAAAACTTTGGACTCCCCCACAGTTTGCCCAGGCATCTGATCCACAAGAGTATCGCCTGGTTGTCTGTCTCTCTTGGTGTTGGGCTGGATAGTGGACTTCCATTACCCAATATACTGTGCCAGGACTTATTGTGGAAAGAGACCCTAAAAGACCACCTGACCAGCTGTAATATTCTTGAAGCAGTTGTAATCAAGACTTATGAACTCGGCAGCTGACAAGGAAATGTTTGAGGGGGATTAAAAAAAAAAATCTCTTGAACAGAAGGACGGTGCTCAGGGTATTTCATAATCAGAAGAATATGACCATGCTCTGGACTTGATATATGAGCAATGGACTGTGGACAATCCTGGACTGTAAGTGAGGTGGCCAGAGGCCTGCGTAGGCACTATGTCCAGCTCACTAATTATAGGGGGGAGATGGTTGTGATAATGTAGCTTGTTACATTGTGATAGTGTGTGATGTTTTCCTTTATTCTTACATTGTATCTTTGTGTTTTCTGTTGGGATCTGTTTTATGTAATGTTTGTGTTTTAGTCTGAATGACCACACAGGGGAGGGGAGAGAAGCATTCTTGGTCATTAATACTTAAAATGGACCCGAAAACCCCCCTGGGGGACCTGGGCTTTGTCACAACAACGATATAACAGTAAAAACAGCATCCAGCGGGTTCATGAAGTAAAACAGCTTCTTTATTCCTCCACAAAAGACACCCATAGTAGCATGCAAACACTAATTTACATGGGCAAGAATTATGAAACCTTATATTCGCGATTTAAGCCAAAAGGATCAAGCGTATTCAAAGTATAAATCCCCTTATTTCGCACATTTCTTTTTTGTTGTTTTAATTCCCACATGTCTTAACTTAGGGATATCATCAATCACCATGTAAAGGAGATGAGCAATGGTATAGGACTCTTCATCAAAGTGAAATGACATAGGCAATTCTACCTAGTTCTACCTGGCTGCATCTAATTGTACTTTTGTGCTTTATTATTCTTGTCTTTGCATGCTACTATGGGTGTCTTTTGTGGAGGAATAAAGAAGCTGTTTTACTTCATGAACCCGCTGGATGCTGTTTCTTACTGTATATATCTAAGCTTTCATCAGTCAGTTTTGTTAGCTGGGGGTTTGAGGCTCTGGAGACTGCCCAGAGGAAACTGGACATGTGGGGGGCAGTAGTTTTAGTAGGAGTAGTATTTTGAGTAGAGTTGTAGTTAGCATTGATCTGTTGATCAAAGAAATTTGGGCCAGCAGGAATTTTGAGAGAAAATTGGGCCCAGTTTTTGTTCTGTGTGATTTAAGGAAGTAAAAGGTTCGGATATGAGTTGCACACCAGAACCAGAGGCCAAGAGATCGAGGGCTGACGGAGAAATTCAAAATTAGAAGCTTGGATTAGGGTTGACTTTCTTAGGGCAGGAGTTGAGCTGCGGCAAACCCCTCTGGACTATAAAAAGGCACTAGTTTTTGGACAAATTGTGGAGTGCAAGGGGACCTTTGACATTTTTAAAATTTGGTTGGGCTCTGTTCCCCCCACACATGCTGGCTCTGTTGATTGCAGCGGTTTAAGGACCCAGACAGAGGGGCCGAAGATCCCTCTATTACATAACTGGAACAAAGTTCTGAAGATGCCACATTATATTGTGGAGGCCTGGTAGGTACAGAAGCTTCAACTCTCTGATAACTTGATCGTCAAAAAAAAACCCAAATCAGTGGCCCCCCAAAAATCAGTACTTTTGGGGGCCCAAGATCAACTCCCCTGGTGGGCCCAAGATCAACTCCCCTGGTTGGGCCCCCAAAAACAATCCATGGTGTTCTCAAGAACAACTTATTGGTCGGCCCTGGATCCATACAAAATGTATATGCAGTAATATAATTTTGCATTGGATAAGAAAATTTATATTTTCATGCCTTTTTAACCCCTTCTTTTCTAAATAACAGTATTTGTAGCCCTATAAACATCTCTGTATGCACAGAACCTTCCAAATAGTCATCTAACTATCGAAATCATGAAACAGTTTAAAGTAGATGAAACGATCCTTTCTTCTAATCTATTGTGGAATTAAATTTCCCAAATACCTTTTAAGATTATTCTCTACTCATCGTGTGGACAGATGTCCATTTCTAAGTCTACATACATCTCAGCTGCGGTGTGACAAAGTTTAAGCATTTAGGTCTATATCCAGCTAATCATTCCTAAAAGAGCAAAGTAAACAAGGATATTACAATGAAGGGTTCTTGAAATGGCTGCTTACCCTGAGCAGGAAACACCTGGGATATTACTGTACTACATAGAATGAGGAGCAGAATGGCAAGGAGCACTCTCCAGATCCTAAGTATCTTTCTGCAGCTGAGCACCTGTAACAAGATAATACATTGCCCCTGGCTAGCATGATGGCAGTGAATAAGAGGCAGACAGATGTTCTCAAATTCTTTGTAAAAAAGGGAAGTTAGGCTAAACTGTGTGACTCATTTAGGTATGTTGGGATCTGGGGCTTTGATTGCCTGAGGGGCAATAATATCTTTGTCATTTATGCTAAGCAAGATCACAACACACACTACTCACAAAAAGTTAGGGATATTTGGATTTTGGTTGAAATTTCAGGATGAACATAACACTTTGAACTTAACATTTTTTTTAAAATTAACTAATTGAGACCATCTCTTACCTTTAGAATGCACATTTTCAATTGTTCAAAGTTTCAGTACTTTTTGTATAACTTGCTGATCTTTAACAAGGAGCTTAATGGCAAAATTCACAATAGGTGCTTGATCCCTGAATAGCGCGATAAATGAAGGGAATCTTGTATTGGGATTTTAACAGTCCTAGTCATCATGCTGTTCACATTTTGACATCAATGGACAATGAATGACACACAATTCCAGACACGTTTAATGGAGGTAAGAAGCACCCAAGAGTCACATCAGACAATTCATAACCATTTACATCAGCGTGGTTTGCATGCAAAAGTACCTGACGGGTCCTGATCGGGCTGATGCATAGTGCTATACTTGACGTCTCTATCATTATTGGTGGCCACCATTTCTGTTCAGAGTGAACGAACTTTCATCAGTGAAGGGCACTGAGGACCACCGTAGTTGCTCCCTGGCCCGTGCAAGACGATGATGCCTGTGCCTGGTGGTGTGGTCAAGTGTCCTTGCTGGTCATCTAGCAAACAGACCACACTGATGTAAACAGTTACAAATGGTCTGACGTGACACTTGGTTGCCTCTCAGCTCCCTTAAACATGCTTGGAGTTATGTGGCATTCATCATCTGGGTCCACAGATGATGCAGTCATTAGTGTGTAATGCAGTCAAAGGACGTCCACTTCTTTGCCTTTCTGTGACTCTTCCAATCTCTATTATAACCTGTTGATGACACCCTGTGACACTCTAAGCTCAGTGGCCACTTCCATTGGAGAGCATCCTGCTTGAAGCTTTGCAATTTAGATAAATTGTAAAGTGTTGTCTAGGTTTCATAATGTCAAAATGTGAACAGCATGATGAGGAGGACTGTTTAAATCCCAACTGAAATTGATTCCTTAAATTTATTGGGCAATTCTGGGATCAAACACCCATTGTGAATTTTGCCATTAAGCTCCTTGTTAGAGATCAGCAAGTTGTACAAAAAGTACTGAAACATTGAATCGTTGGGCATGTGTATTTTAAAAGGTAAGAGATGGTAATTTAAAAAAATTTCAAGAAATTTTATGTTCATCCTGAAATTTCAACCAAAATCCAAATATCCTCAACTTTGTGTGAGTAGTTTAATACGGTTGAAACCAGAAGTTTATATACACTATATAAAAAACACATATGCGTGTTTTTCTCACTACCTGACAGGAAATCAGAACAAACCTTCCCCGTTTTAGGTCAATTATGAACCAAAATTATTTATATTTGCCAATGCCAGAATAATGAGAGAGAGAATTTTTTAAGGCATTTTTATTACTTTCTGCAAAGTCAAACATTTACATACACTAGGATTTCTAAGCCTTTAAACAATTTGGAACAACCCATGATGATTTCATGTCTTTGGAAGCTTCAGGTTTATTGGTAAATCGGGGTTTAAATTAAGACACACCTTTGGGGAAATTATTTTAATGACCAGAAACACACTGCTTCTGGGTGCAACATCATGGGAAAGTCTAAAAAAATCAGCCCAGATGTCAGGGAGAGAACTGTGGACTTGCACAAGACCGGATCATCCTTGGCTGCAATTTCCAGATACCTGAAGGTGCCTCATTCATCTGTACAAACAATTATACGCAACTACAAACAAGATGGGAATGTCCAACCATCATGCCACTCAGGAAGGAAACAGATTCTGTGTCTCAGAGATGAACGTGCTTTGGTTCGACATGTGCATATCAACCCAATAACAAAAGCAAAATAAATTGTGAAGATGCTGGCGAATTGGGTAAAATTGTGTCATTATCAACAGTAAAACGAGTACTGTATCAACATGGGCTGAAAGGCCACTCTGCCAGGAACAAGCCATTACTCCAAAAGAAACATATGAAAACCAGGTTAATGTTTGCAAATGCACACAGGAACAAAGATCTACATGTTTTAAGACATTTCCTGTGGTCTGACAAAACTAAAATTGAAGTGTTTGGACATAATAACCATCGTTATGTTTGGAGGAAAAAGGGAGAAGCTTGGAAGTCTAGGAACACCATCTAAACTGTGAAACGCAGAGGTGGTATCATCATGTTGTGGAGTTGTTTTGCTGCAGGAGGGACTGGTGCACTTCACAAAATATAGTGCACCATGAGGAAAGAAGATTATGTTTCAATACTAAAGCAAAATCTCAAGACATCAGCCAGGAAGTTAAAGCTTGGGCGGAAATAGGTCTTACAAATGGACAATGACCCAAAGCATACTGCCAAACTGGTTACAAAGTGGCTTAAGGATAATCAAGTCAATGTTTTGGAGTGGCCGTCAAAGCGCCCTGATCTCAATCCTACTGAAAATTTATGGACAAAGCTGAAAAGGCAGGTGCGAGCAAGGCGACCTACAAACATGGATCAGTTACACCAGTTCTGTCAGGAGGAATGGACCAAAATTCCTACCAACTATTGTGAGAAGCTTGTGGAAGGAAATCCAAAATGTTTGACCCAAATCACAAAGTTTAGGGGCAATGCTACCAAATACTAATGAAATGTATGTAAACTTTTGACTTTGCAGAAAGTAATAAAAATGCCTTAAAATTCTCTCTCTCTCATTATTCTGACATTTGGCAAATATAAATTATTTTGGTTCCTAATTGACCTAAAACAGATAAGGTTTATTCTGATTTCCTGTCAGATAGTGAGAAAAACATGCATATGTGTCTTTTTATATAGTATCTGTAAACTTTCTATTACTTTCTCTTGCTGCTTGCAGGTCCAGGATTTGAAGGATTACAACCAGGAGTTCTTATTATTCTTCGTTTCTCCCATCCCTAAAGGACAGATAAAACAATGTTAAACAATTTATAGATTAAGAATGAGTGAAAAAAAAGAATATACAAAATTAATAAATAAATAATTCTCTAAATATAAGAGCGAATACATGTAAGAAGAAATAAATAATACAAATTATTATAATGGAGTACAAAGTTCTGGCAGCCTTCATATGACTATAGGAAGCAAACAAATTTATGTAACTCCCATTTAATTTACTTGAAGTTGTATAGATCTGTATTCAGTAAGCTCTCCCTAGTGGTGGCTGTAGGTTAAGAGAATTGTACCCTTCAGCTCAGCTGATGGTGTGAAAGGCAGCAGTTCATTGATAAAGCACCTCCCACTAACCTGCAGAGATAAAGCTTGCCTTCATGGTAGTTTTGCCATAACTCCTTGTGATACCTTAAAGTTATGTTTAAATTTTTGAGCTATTATATAAGTTATGTTAAGAATTTGTAGAAATAACAATAAGGTAGGGAGTCTCTTATTATCAACGCTGTTGCCCAGAGATGGAGGGAATTTGACACTCGCCATGCTATCAGCAGATGTGGGCTATTTTGGCTGCTGTGTTTTTACAAAGCTAATCTAGTTAAAAAAAAAAGAAAAGAAAAGAATAGTAGAAAAAAAAATACTCAAGTTTCCAACTGGCTTCTTTCCATTACTGGGCTCCAATACTCAGGCACCTGCCAATAACATCATGATCATCGTCAAGTGACTCTGCTGCTGATCACAGGCCTCTGCAGCCTTGTGCTGTTCAAACAGCAACACACCGCTGAGGCCTGTGAAAGCCTGCACAAACAGTGACACAAACAGTGAATGTGATATCATCAGCTGGGAGCAGCGGGATTTAATAAAAAAAAAAGAGCCTGTTGGAAAGGGGAGTCTTTTTTTTTTCAATTTGAACCCCTCCCCGACCAAATATATATATTTTTTTTTATAAACTGGACAACTCCTTTTTTATTTGGTTTCTGTTATTTACCTTGTTTTCATGGTTTTATATTTAACATAAAAAAACAAAATGTAAAGAGGGAAAGGTGATTTTTTAAATTTTTTTTCATAGTTTTTAACATTTTCATAAACATTTATTTTCTTACTTTTCCTACATCTGTCATGGAGTGGAAAGTAACTGCCACTCATGATGGATATATACATCAAAAAGCATTAAGGGGTTAAGCTGTATCCAATTAGACACAAGACCATAAGCTGTAGACCTGGAAGGAGATCAGAAGATCAAGAGTGCAGTCCCATAAGATATCAAGAATGATGGACATTTTACTGCTCTTGGCTGTATAGACGTTGACCAGCCTGAGGAAAAAAGCTAAGAAAAAGACTTACTACTGTACACACGTGGACTCTGAACTGGAACAATGGGGCAGAATTACAAATAACGTCATAAACTTTGCTAAAAACTAGAGCAATAGGGAAGAAATATACCAATTTTATACCAGCAGTGTACTCTGTGTGATAGCTGTATAGAACATTTTCCGAGACATGTTAATCTCTGCAGCAGAGATTTTGCTTGGACCCACTGTTGCAGATTCCATCAAAAATTAAGGAAAAAGTAGCACAGAATAACCCCTTCTTATGACAGAATCTGGATGGACCCTGCTGCCACAGAATAGATATGAACCAGGCTTTAAACACTATCCTTTTCCTTACACCACCTCATGTTGTACCAATATTTTGCCCTAATAGACTGATGCAATTCAGCACATTTTAGACTCCTAAGTCACACAACCTTTATTAGCCATTTATCAGAACTGCATAGTAGGGTGCAACAAGTGTTAAATGCACTGAGAAATATGGCGCAAGGCATGTATGTCAGTTATTTGCCATAAACGGAGCTAGAATCTTTGCACAATTAGCTTCATTTTTCTAAGGATGGTTTTCACATTAAACTATTTTTGCTCTCAGTCTAGTTTTAGACATGTATGCTTAGATCTCTTCATTTACCTGTATGGGCGTTCTAAGTATAGCTAAGTAAATGAGCTCCAAAAAAAGACAAACATTGTCAACACCTTAATTATGAAATAAATGGCACAGCAGCAAGCTGTCAAGGCTACAATACCAATGAAATCACACAAACCAGCAGCACAAACACCAAGACACAGATAAACATTGAAGGCAGGGGTGTAACTAGAGAAGCCTGGGGCCATAGCAAACTTTTGGATGGGGCCCACTACCCCACCCCTTGCTCACGTCCCCGACCACGAACATTTACCAGGACATGCAGTTAGATAATGAAGATAATACAAGGGGCAAATACCTCACCATATATCTCACTATCATACTGCTACCAAACAAGTCCACTATACCAAAACCAACATTACCAATAACTACTACATATGGACCTGATTATACCGCCAGAACATGACCACAAATTACCAGTGACCATATAGTGGTATATACTAGTGTACACAAGCTCTGCAGACTGTATGTAACCACCATATAGTGACCATATAGTGGTAGATACCAGTGTACACAGACTCTGCAGACATAAATGATTAGGCCTCGTTCACACGGCTTATTTTGCCGCGGATTGGCGCCGTACTGCGCGCCGGATTTGCGCTGCAGTACGGCGCCAATCCGCGGCAGCAATTACGGTAATCCACTGCTCTCATAGAGAACAGTTGAATCCGTCGCTCCTCCCCGCTCGGCGAATCCGCCGCGGGGGGAGAAAGTGACATGCACATTATTTACGGCGCGTACGCCATTTTCTATGGGGCCGGGAGCGGCGCCCCCGCCGCGCTCCGGCCCCGCCCCCGCCCCGCCCCTTATTCACGGCGGATTTGTGAGCTCAGTACGGCTCACAAATCCGTCGGGAATAAGCCGTGTGAACACGGCCTTACAGTGCAGTTACGTCTTGTGACTCACAGGTGGTGTTCCTCTGACGAGTCGTTGACTTTCCCTTTTGTTCTGCATCCAGTCCAGACCACCATGATGACTTCTCTTGGCCACTTATCCCTGGAGAGTTAGACACAAATATCTTAGAATCCTCACTTTTCCAGCATCTCACTCCCTGCCCCCCTGGCTATATGGGTTCCATTTAGGCAGGCTGGGTTTACATAGGCCAGGTTTAGGGAGGCAATAGGGTCCCCACATAGGCAGGGTTTAGGTAACTATGGGGCCCCATATAGGCAGTCAAGCAGGGTTTAGGTAGAGTATAGGGCCCCATATAGACAGGCAGAGTTTAGGTACCTATAGGGCCCCATTTAGATAGGCAGGGTATAGGGGCCATATAGGTAGGAAGGCAGGGTTTAGGTAGCTATAGGAGCCATATATCTAGGCAGGCAAGGCTAGGGTAGTCTATAGGGGTACCATAGAGGCAGGCAGGGCATAGGTTAAACTTTAGGGGCTATATACAGACAGGAAGGGCATAGGGTAGGCTATAGGGCCATATGTACAGGCAGGAAGGGCATAGGGTAGGCTATAGGGCCATATATACAGGCAGGGAGGGCATAGGGTAGGCTATAGAGGCTATATATAGGCAGGCAGGTCTTTGGGGCACTATATATAGGCAGGCAGGGCTTTGGGGAACTATATATAGACAGGCAGGGCTCTTAGCTGCCATGGGGCCCGTGGCAGCTGCTACGTCTGCTACCCCGGTATATACGCCCCTGATTGAAGGCGACGTATAAACGGCACAGACTAGACCAGTGATGGCGAACCTTTTTGAGACCGAAACTGCAACCGAAAAATACCTTAGTTACTCCAAAGTGCCACCACCGCCGGCACGAAGCAGGGAGGTGACATCGAGCCGCGGGGCCGCACAACAATTAATACGAGGGAAGTGACGGCCGCTTAGCCCATCCCTCTGCCATATTTCCACTATACAGTGACTATATTGTGGTAGATAGCAGTGTACACAGGTGCTCAGCAGACAGTTGACTGATTAATACCACAACACCATGACCACATATCACCACCACATAGTGACTGAATAATTCCACAACATCACCACCACATAGTGACTGAATAATACCACAACACCACCACCACATAGTGACTGAATAATACCACAACACCACCACCACTACATAGTAACTGAATAATACCGCTACGTATCACCACCACAAAGTGACTGAATAATACTGACACATCTCGCCACCACATAGTGACTGAAAAAATCCCGCCACCCCTTTAACTGAAAAAAAAACCATTACACTTTACGCGCATAAAAAAGATTACATTTCAGGCCCATTTAGTGACTCACAGGTGACATTTCTCCGATAAGTCGTTCGTATTCCCTTTTCTTCTTTATCCGGTTCACACCTTCATGCTGACTTCTCCTGGCCAATACTCGTCACTGCAGATTTAGACACAAATATCTTAGAATCCTCACTTTTCCAGCAACTCCTAACTTATAGGTATATAAGTCCCCTAAGTTAGGTAGGTGTATAGGTCCCCACAGGCAGTATACAGCTCCCCACAGGCAATATACAGGTCCCCACAGGCAATATACAGGTCCCCACAGGCAGTATCCAAACAGATAGCTCCCCACAGGCAGTATACAGACAGCTCCCCACAGGCAGTATACAGATAGCTTCCCACAGGCAGTATACAGATAGTGGTCCCCACCAGGCAGTATACAGATAGCGGTCCCCACCAGGCAGTATACAGATAGCGGTCCCCACCAGGCAGTATACAGAGAGCGGTCCCCACCAGGCAGTATACAGACAGCCCCACGGCATATAAACGCTCCCCAAGGGAGTATACAGGGTTAGGGTCCCCACAGCCCGTATTACAGATAGCGGTCCCCACCAGGCAGTATACAGATAGCGGTCCCAACCAGGCAGTATACAGGCAGATAGCGCTCCCCACCAGGCAGTATGCAGGCAGATAGCGCTCCCCACCAGCCAGTATACAGGCAGATAGCGCTCCCCACCAGCCAGTATACAGCAGAAAAGCGCTCCCCACCAGCCAGAATACAGACAGATAGCGCTCCCCACCAGCCCGTATACAGGTAGATAGTGCTCCCCACCAGCCAGTATACAGACAGATAGCTCTCCCCACCAGCCAGTATACAGACATATAGCGCTCCCCACCAGCCAGTATACAGACAGATAGCTCTTCCCACCAGCCAGTATACAGACAGATAGCGGTCCCCACCAGCCAGTATACAGACAGATAGCGGTCCCCACCAGCCAGTATACAGATAGCGGTCCCCACCATGCCAGTATACAGCCGATAGCGGTCCCCACCATGCCAGTATACAGCCGATAGCTCTATCCCCACCATGCCTGTTTACAGCCGCCAGCTCTATCCCCACCATGCCTGTATACAGCCCCCAGCTCTTCCCACCATGCCTGTATAGCCCCAGCTCTTCCCACCATGCCTGTAATAGGCGCCAGCTCTATCCCACCATGCCTGTATAAAGTCGCCAGCTCTATCCCCACCATGCCCGTATATAGCCCCCAGCTCTATCCCCACCATGGGCCCGTATACAGCCGCCGGCTCTATCCCCACCATGCCTGTATAAAGCCGCCAGCTCTATCCCCAACATGCCTGTATACAGCCGCCAGCTCTATCCCCACCATGCCTGTATACAGCCGCCAGCTCTATCCCCACCATGCCTGTATATAGCCGCCAGCTCTATCCCCACCATGCCTGTATATAGCCGCCAGCTCTATCCCCACCATGCCTGTATACAGCCGCCAGCTCTATCCCCACCATGCCTGTATATAGCCGCCAGCTCTATCCCCAACATGCCTGTATACAGCCGCCAGCTCTATCCCCACCATGCCTGTATACAGCCGCCAGCTCTATCCCCACCATGCCTGTATTTCAGCCGCCTTTTCCCACCAGCCTTTTTAACCGCCACTCTATCCCCACATGCCTGTATAAGCCGCCGCTCTACCCCAGCCTGTATACAGCCCCACGCTATCCCCCATGCCTGTATACAGCCGCCAGCTCTATCCCCTATGCCCGTATACACCCCAGTTATTCCCACTTGCCTGTATATAGCCGCCAGCTCTATCCCCACCATGCCCTTTTTACCGCAGCCTATCCCACCATGCCTGTAACAGCCCCCAGCTTATCCCCACCATGCCTGTATCAGCCGCCAGCTCTATCCTCACCATGCCCGTATACAGCCACCAGCTCTATTTCCCCCCCATTCCTGTATATAGCCCCAGCTCTATCCCCACCATGCCTGTATAGCGCCAGCTCTACCCACCATGCCTGAACAGCCGCAGCTCTATCCCCACCATGCCTGTATCAGCCGCCAGCTCATCCACCACCATGCCTGTATACAGCCGCCGCTCTATCCCACCATGCCTGTATAAGCCGCCAGCTCTATTCCACCATGCCCGTATAGCCCCCAGCTCTTTCCCCACCATGCCTGTATACAGCCGCCAGCTCTATCCCCACCATGCCTGTATACAGCCGCCAGCTCTATCCCCACCATGCCTGTATACAGCCGCCAGCTCTATCCCCACCATGCCTGTATACAGCCGCCAGCTCTATCCCCACCATGCCTGTATATAGCCGCCAGCTCTATCCCAAAATGCCTGTATATAGCCGCCAGCTCTATCCCCACCATGCCTGTATATAGCCGCCAGCTCTATCCCCACCATGCCTGTATATAGCCGCCAGCTCTATCCCCACCATGCCTGTAAAAATAAGAACACTATCAAAATAAAAACACTAATACTCACCTTAACTCTGTCCTAGCCGCGCGCTCCTCTTCTGTCCTCCTCTTTCCCAGCGCGGGGACACTCCTCTGTCAACTCCTCGGGTGCACAGCTCCTCGGGTGTCGCTGCCCAGCTGAGCGCACGGGGCCGCCCCGCACCGTCAGCACCGAGGGTCTGCGGCGGGTCCCGACTCTCGATGTGTTAGGCCTGGGGCTGCCAAAGGCCCCAGGTCCGACACTGTGACCCGGACGCCGAGCCCTCCCGCGGGGCATCCGGGTACATGCGGGAAGGCAGCTGTGGCCACCTGGTACGGTCCCAAAATTTCGCCACCGGGGGTTTTAGACAGTCTCCCTTTTCAAAGTTATTGTAGCATTCTATATGAAAAAAATGTCTAAAGAAATTTATAAATTTTCCCCCGCTGTGAGAACAAAAACATGCACCAAATGTGCGCCAAAATTTGTCTCGCCAGTTTGATCTTGGCATGAATTGGTACAATATTTGTGCACAAAATTGGATTGAGAAACTGAAACTAAATGAGTCTCATCTTATGAAAGTGTGGTGACACGCCTCTAAAAACTGGCGCATACAAAACTATCAAGAGTGTTAGATGTGCACCAGTTTTTGGCAAGAGACCTTTTAAAAATATGTTGGACAAAGGCAACGACAGTTTTTTTGGTGGAAATCACACCAGAAAACTGGTGCAGTGTCTTTTCAACTTTTGCCCTGAATGTATACACTATTTCAAACTGCTTTCGGTTACTTGGAAAAAATAAAAATCTGGGGTTTTTTTCCCAAATTTGAACAAGAATCGGGGGTTTTAGGCTGCCCTTTTTTAAAACCCTCCCGGATTTTGTGGGGCATTCATCATTTGGTTTGCACAGGGCATTGTTTACATCAGGGGGATGTACCAAAAGGGGGACCCCACTTTTTTCCTTTCTGTGACTCTCCAGCTCTCTTATCCTTTTGCAACCTGCATGCCCTCTGTGACCCCAAATTTCATTTGGCCACTTCTGTCGAGAGCAGTTTCTTAAAGCCTTGAAATGGTGAGGTACGTTGACCATTTGAGGGTTGTTTTGGTCTCATTAAATCAAAATGTAAAGCAATGGGAGACTGTTTAAATCCCAATTCAAATTTGATCCTCTACTTTATTGTGATTCAGGGATAAAACCCCTGAGGGGAATTTTTTGCCATTAACCCCCCCAGGGGAACCGACTGATCAAGTTTTTTGGGCAATGACAAAAATCAATTTTATGTTGGAATATTTTTTAAATTTTTACCTATCCATTTATTCAGAGACTTTTTTCTTGTACCTTTGCTTTAGGTATAAAAAATTTTTGTCCAAAAAAACCTTTGTTTATTGTGAAAAAATTTTTAAAATATTTTGAAAATTTGGAAAAATTAGAATTTAAAACAAAAAATTCTCCATCTAAGACAATATTAACCACACAAAATATTTAAAAACAGCATATTTTAATGTAGTTGGCATCACTTTTAATAATATAATTTTTTTAAACAGGGGGGGATTTCAATTTCTAACAATTTTTCCCATTTTCAAGAAAATTGCAACACAGGTTTGAATTTTTAAATGGTTTTGGGGGGCCGCAGTTAGATACCCCGATAAATGAATCCATCTAAAACTACACCCTTTAAAAACTTTTCAATACAGCTTTTAAAAATTTGAAACCCCTTTTGGGGGTTTCACAAAAATGAAAGCAAAGTGGAGGTAAAATTTTAAAAAATAAATTTTTTTAAGATTTCAATTTTTATCCATTATTCAGAAACACAGTAGATTTACCAAAACCAAACAAAAAAATTGATTCCCCTGTTTCTGCTTTTTTAGAGACATCCCTTTTTTCCCTAGGCAGTACTTGCCCTCAACCCTAAACAGCCGGATTCGGGGTTCATTTTTCATTAAAATTTTTCTTTAATCAAAAGGTTTGGGGCACCAAATGCTTAATAAAATACCCTAAAACCCATAGGAAACTAAACCCTACCCAATTTTCCAGGGGTTAGTGAGAAATTACCCACAGGGTTTATAGATATTTTAAGGGGGGAAAAGAAAAAAAAAAATTTTTCCCGCAATCTGCAATTTAAGCTGAAAATGTTTCATTTATACAAGAAAAAGCACCCCAAAATTTGTTTCACAAAGTCTTCCAAGTTTGGAAATATCTTATATATGGGTGTAAACTGCTTGGGGCGCATGGCAGGCGAACAAGGGGGGGGCGTATTTGGCGAGTTTTGGGGATGCCAGTTGCATTTGCAAAGCCTCCAATGTACCAGAACAGGGAAAACTTCCAGAAGTCATCCCATTTTTTATTCAACACTCCCATGGTTTCACTAGGGTGTATTTTGCTTTTTAGGCACACAGGTGTTCCCTAGGTTTTTTATTAGCATTGGGCCATGAAAATGCGGGGGGAAAAACACAGTTCCGCCATTGTTTTTTGGGATTCATTTTAACAGCATTTGCTGTGTGGTGTAAATGACATAGTAAGGCTATGTTCACATGGTGTAATTGCAGGAAAGTATTTCGCCCGCAATTGCCCGTTTTCTCGGAGCGGGGGGGGGGGGGGGAGTTAGCCCCCGGGCCCCCTAGATATTCATTATTTACAGGGGGTTATACCCCGGGTAATTGCATTTCATTTTTTCCCCCCCTCGCGATTTTGCAGCGGGGAGAGGAGACAATCCTATTCTCTATGGAACGTGGATTTCCCAATGACTGGGACGTATCTCCTATTTTCACAGTACGGGCGAAATACTGCCGATAGTCCCCTTTAAGCCAGTAAACTGCCAACGTCTTTTCGGGGCGGGACAATTCATATTTTATAAGTTTTTTGTTTTATTATTTTTCTATATAAATAAATTGTTAAAAAATTTCTTTTTTATTTATAATCCCGAAACCCTAATTTTTTTTTATTTTTCATAAATTGGGGCTTTTTAAGACTTTTTTTTTTGGGGATATTGAGTTTTTTATGTCTCATTTTGGGGGGATAGGACGCTTTGATCCTTTTTTTTCAAAGGGTTTTTGGAGGGGTTTTGACAAAATACAGCAATCTTGGTAATTTTTTTTCTTTTTTTTTTTTACACGTCCCCATGCAGTATAAATGGCAACCTAGCTTTACTCAGCAGATCGATACAATTACAGTGTTTCAAATTTGATTTTTTTATTTTTTACTGCTTTTACACAGTGAAAACAATTATTTATTTGAAAAAGAAAACACTTTGGATCCCCAACAGAGCCATAACTTTTTTATTTTTCTGTGTATGAGCTGTTAAGTTGTTTTTTTCGGGTGATTTTACTTTTTATTAGTAATATTTTTCAGGGGACATAACTTTTTGATCACTTAAGTTCTTTTGGAAAGGGAAAGGGTAAAAAATACAGCAATTTTTGGTTTTTGTTTTTTTTTTAGCAGCGCTCCCGTGCAGTGTTGGACATTGAATTAAATCGTGGGTTTAACAAAAACATTAACCCAATTTATATAGTTTTTTTTGATGTCACTTTTTTTAACAAAGTGTTTTTATTGTGTAAAACAATATTTATGCATTGCTATCTTCTGATAGCTGTAACTTTTTTTATTTTTCTGTACACAGAGTTTTGGTACCAGTTTGATGTTTATATGAGTTTTTAATCACTTTATACTATTTTATGTGCTGCGGGATGAACAAAAATCGCAATTCTGTCACTGTTTTTTTTTTACGTCATTAAAGGGGTGGGTTAAACAATGTGACAAATTTATAGGCTAGGTCATTACAAACACGACAATGCCAAATATGTAAACTTTATTTTTTTTTTTGGGGGGGTGATTAGTTTATTGCAATGGGAAAAAGGACATTGTGTGTGTTTTTACTTAATTTTTTTGTGTTTGTGTTTAACATTTTTCTTCTTTTTTTAAATTTTGATACTTTTTTCACTTGTCCCCATAGTAGATGGCTGTTTCATACAAGACAGTACTACATGCAGTACTGCCCTGTATGAATGAGCGATTATCACCCTGGTAACTGACAGTTACCAGGGTGATGACGTCACAGGGTTATACCACACGGTGACCAAAAAATCAAAATTAAAAACACTACTAGAATTGCTATACTTTGTTTATTCTGCCTCCCAAAATCCTGATACAAAGTGATCAAGGTGTCATATGAACCTCATGGTACCAAAGAAAACATCAACTCATTCTGCAAAAAAACAAGCCCTAAATCAGCTCCATATACAGAAAAATAAAAAAGTTATGGCCATCAGACTATGATGGCATAAAAGTGCAATTTTTTCAGGAAAGCATTGCTTTTGTGTAAAAGTAGTAAAACATAAAAATGATATAAAATTTCTATAGTTTAATTGTACCAATCCTACTAGTAAAGTTATATCATTTGTACCGCACAGCGACCACTGTTGAGACAAAACCCAAAAAATAATGTTGGAATTGCTGTGTTCATGGTCCAATGCTAAAAAAAAAAATGTGGCCCCAAAATGCACAATACACCCCAGATGAATTTGCAAAGTGTAAGGGCTGGAGTAGTGGATCCTCTAGACCACCACAAGTGGTGGTAACAGCCGCACCAGGGAGCGGAGTCTAGTAGGTATTCACCAGAGTCCTAACAGGTCACTACCCCTAGCGCAATTTGCTTGCGGTGGCAGCCAAGGTGCAGCGAGGTACCGAATCGTAACACCAAACTTGAAGTCGGGGACAGGCAGGCAGGTCAGGGCAGGCGGCTAAGGTTCGTGGTCAAGAAACGTGGCAAAGGGTCAGTAACGCAGACGAGACTGGAACGCACTTTGGAATGCTTTCTCTATGGCACGAGGCACAAAAGATATGGCAAAGGAGTGCCGGAGGTGACATAGTATATATAGGGTCAGCGGCCGACAATTAACCAATTACCGGCGCACTGCCCCTTTCAATCTAAGAGAGCTGGTGTGCACGCCCTAAGGAATGGGGGCGCGTGCACTGGCCGGCAGACGGACGTGAAGACACAGGAGCGCAGACAGGCAAGTAGTCGCTCCTGGAGGAGCGTGTGCGCCCGCGGCCCGTCATGCGGTCCCCGGCGACACTTGTCCCCGGAGTAGAGGGAACAGAGGGAGTACGAGTGTGCCCACAGCCTGACCCGCAACACTAAGGCATATTGTATGCTAAGCGGGATGACTTCTGGAAGGTTTCACCTGTTCTGGTAATGTGGAAGCTTTGCAAATGCGACATGGCACCCAAGAAAATGTGCCTTCCAAAAGTCAAATAGAGCTCCCTTCATTTGTACGCCCTGCCATGTGCCCAAACAGCAGTTTACACCCACATATAGGGTACTGCCGAACTTGGAAGAACTTGGGTAATAAAATTTGAGCTGCTTTTCCCCCAACATTCCTTGTGAAAATAGAAAATTTTGAGCTAAAGCTGTATATAATTAGGAAAAATGTAAATTGTTTTTTTCATGGCCCAATGCTAAAAAAGTCTGGGCCAATTTACTCACTACACCCCTGGATATATTCCTTAAGGGGTGTAGTTTACCAAATTAGGTTTTTTAGGGGTGTTGATTAAGTTTTATCGTCTTAGAGTGTCTGCAAATTCTAATGAAAATGAGATTCCTAAATCCAGTAAGTGCTCTTCTAATTCTGATGCCTGTAGTTCAGTCAAATATCAAATCAGGGCCCCATATGGGATATCTTTAAAAATAGCTTAATCCGGAGAATATTGATTTGCATTCATATTTATTGTGCTCCAGTAAAAATGCATTAAGATTGAAAATCTGCAAAAAAATTAACTTTTACCTCCACTTTGCATTAATTTCTGTGAAACACCTACAGTTTTAAACTTTCTAAGTCTTGTTTTGAATACTTTGAAGGGTGCATTTTTTTTAAAACAGGGTTATTTATGGGGGTGTCTAACATATAGACCCCTAAAAACCACATCAGAACTGGACTCCATCTGTTTTGCAAATTTTCTTTAAAATGTTAAAATTTACTGCTAAATTTAAAAGCCCCCCTAAGGTGCTAAAAAAAATAAAAGGACGTTTAAAAATGATTCCAACATAAAGTAAACATGTGGTAGATCTTAATTATTTACTATTTTGTTATCATTGTCTTACATGCAGCAATTTTAAAGCTTTGAAAATGGCAATTTTTTTTCAAATTTTCACAACATTTTGATATTTTTCACAAATACTGAATTGAAGAAAATTAATTACTAACTTAAAGCACAATGGGTGACATGTATGTACAGGGCTGCACCAGAAATCTGCCGCCCTGTTCGCTATAGACGCACTCCAAAATTAGGAGCATTATAAAGCGTCCGTGACACTTTGTAATGCGCCTGAGATAGGAGGGCGTGCTGGAGGCGTGTCACACTACAACCGTACGAAGCTACACATTTATGACTTTTGAACGGCAAATCCAGGCGCATTACTGCTGGAACAGGTAGAGCACTTTAAAAGTGATTTTCTGGCCCGAATTGCGCTTTGCACTAGAAAGCAAAATTTCCCCTAACTTTTTTTTTTTTTTTTTTTGTTTTATACCCTTTTTTTTTTTTTTTTTTGTTTTTTTTATTTTAATAAAAAAATTTTTTTGCTTTTTTTTTTTTTTTTTTTTTTTTTTTTTTTTTTATTTTTTTTTTTTTTTTTTTTTTTTTTATTTTTTTTTAATTTTTTTTTTTTTTTTTTTTTTTCCCCACCCCCCCCCCCCCCCCCCCCCCCCCCCCCCCCCCCCCCCCCCCCCCCCCCCCCCCCCCCCCCCCCCCCCCCCCCCCCCCCCCCCCCCCCCCCCCCCCCCCCCCCCCCCCCCCCCCCCCAACAGGTAGAGCACTTTAAAAGTATTTACCTGAGCCAGAATTGTCGCTTTGCAGCTAGAAAGCGCTAAATCTATGACCCGCAGTACAACAGGTTAATAGATTCTGGCGCATTCTACGCTACAAATGTGTCACGAGAAATCAGTCTCAAAATCACATGGATAAGTTTAAGCCTTAAAAAGCTATTGCCAGATAAGTGACAAGTCAGATTTGAAAGCCCAAAACCAGCTTAGACCTTAAGGGGTGAATTAGTACTCACTGAAACTCAGCTGTTATGCTGCTTTCCCAGTTCCAGGTTAGCTCGGAATGGCTACTGCATTCTGTCTTCTTCAGCGCCACTACATGGTCATTTGTTGTTACTGCATGTGTATATGTCCGACATATATAGTTGCCCTACACATATGCTACTCACAAAAAGTTAGGAATATTGTAAATTAACTATATGAGACCATGTCTTACCTTAAGAATGCATATGTCCAACTGTTCAGTGTTTCAGACCTTTATGTACAACTTGCTGATCTCTAACAAGGAGTTTAATGACAAAATTCCCAACAGTGTTTGATCCCTGGATCACCAAATAAATTTAGGAGATCAAGTTGAATTAAGATTTACACAGTCCTCCTCATCATGCTGCTTACATTTTGATATCATGAGACAAAGACAACACCTTACAATTGATCAACAGTACCTCACCATAGTGAGGCTTCAAGCAGGATGCTCTCAGACAGAAGTGGCCACTGAGCTTAGAGTGTCACAGAGTGTCATCAGCAGGTTGTAACAGAGAGACTGGAAGAGTCACAGAAAGGCACAGAAGTGGACGTCCTTTGGCTCCATAACACACCTATGACCACTTCATTGTAAACAATGCCCTGCAGAACCGGATGATGAATGCCACACAACTGTTGATCGATTATAAGGTGTTGTCTTGGTCTCATAATGTCAAAATGTGAACAACATGATGAGGAGGACTGTTTAAATTCCAATTCAAATTGATCCCTTAAATTTATTGGGTTATTCAGGAATTAAAAACCTGTTAGGAATTTTTCCATTAAGCTCCTTGTTAGAGATCAGCAAGTTGTTCAAAAAGTACTGAAACATTAAACAGTTAGACAGTGTGAGCATTCTAAAGGTAAGATATACTCTCATTTAGTTAATTTAAAAAATGTTCAAGAAATTCTATGTTCATCGTAAAATTTCAACCAAAAGCCAAATATCCCTAACTTTTTATGAGAAGTGTACATGATAACAGAAAAAACACATTTTGCCATTGGCAAGCTTAAACCCTATTCTTTCAACAAAAATAAAAAAACTCATAATAACTTTTAATCAAAAATACTTTAAAGTAGCTTCTTGTTTAAAATTACAACACCAGATCTCTATAATAACTTTTATTTGTTTAACTAGTCTAGCCAAGTGGATCAAGTTGTATATAAAGCTTAATGGCTGTATCCTAAGCTGAATGAAACTTAATAGACTAAACAGGCAGGAGGCAAAGCACTGTGCCCAGACAGTCACTATCTGACGCACACAACAAGTGAGTACTCTAATCAAACTGAAAGATAGATGCTAGTAAGGCATTCAACATTTGGCACATATTTCACCCGTAGGCACTGTTTTAGCCATACTCTCTGAGATTAATTTGGCTCTCACAAACCTACTCAAATGCTTTACTGACTGTCTGTTTTCAATATTCTAGGGCTCTGTAACCTGTTAGTGCTTTCACAGACATATACTGGCCCTCACATATCCTTATCTTACAATCACTGTCTATTTAGACCAAAATCAACCTACTATTGTGAACTACCCCATACTAAATCTTATGGTTTAGTTCACCAAAGTGTAAAAGGGGTTAATTATTAGTTGCCTCTGTCTATTTAGACCAAAATCAACCTACCACTGTGAACTACACGCTACTGAGTTCACCAAAGTGTAAAGGGGATTATTAGCTGCCTAGGAGTATAATATAAACCCCTATATTCATCACCAGCCAGTACTAGTCTCATATATACCCTCATTATTTGTCTCTTGCTTTAGTGCTACTAAGGGAAGTGAGTTGCTATCTGCATAATAAAATCTCTCTCAGGCTCTCAATATATATACGTTCACTGGCTGTCTCCTGCTTGAATTCCGCATAGAAGGTGAATTGTGAATTGTCATCATCTTTCCACCACCAACCCTACCCCTACCCCACTCTCTTTTTACATCAACGGCTCTACACTTTCACCGGTCCACAAGTCCGGTTTTGGGGTAATCCAGACTTCTTTATTTTCAAACCACACACCCCAAACCCCTTTACCTCTGCCGCCGCCTCCCCCCGAAAAACATCTCTCGCATCCGCTCGTTCCCGGCATGACACACAAAATGCGGTCCATGCCCTTGTCACTCCCCCTAATACTGAAACACCTCCAGGGGCCTCCCCCTACACCCTCCTCCCCCAACCATCCTTAAGTCTGCTCCCCATCTTACCACCTCCCCCTTCCCGCTCCTCCCTCTGCCTCCCCTCTCCAAAACCCTTCACGGCTTCCCATTGCCCAGCGAATTCATTCAACACAACCATGACCTACAAGCTCCCATGACCCTCCCCTCCTACCCTCTGCCTATTTTCCAAATACCCCCCCACCATTTCTCCGCTCCTCACAGGACCTCCCCTGCTCCCCCTTAAACAGCTCCTCCACAACCGCTCCAAACTTCCCCGTCTTCACCCACACCTAACCACTGCCCCAACACTCAGACCTCCTCCATTTTCACCATTTCAAAAGCAACCTAAAAACCCCAATTTTCTTCGGGTTGCCTATAACCTTCACTAAACTTCTCACTCCTTCCCCCCAAAACATGTCTCCCCCCTCACCCCTGTCTTTTTCCCCCCTCCTTGTAATTTAACCCTTGTAAGCCCCCGGGTAGGGTCCCCCCCTTCCCTCTGTCGTGCCAATTGTCATTACCCCTTTTAACACTGTACTCGTTGACTTATGTAATGTAGTAACCCCCTCGAATGTACAGCGCCCTGGAACCAAAGGCTCTTTAAAAAAAATAATAAAAATAATAATAATTGCTATTTTGCCTTATTTTAAACTTTTTTGGGGGCCCAAATTTCTCATTAGTCCTTTAGACAATAACTTCATTTGCAGCTAACCCTGGCGGAAAGCTGGGAGAGATCTGGTCTCCGATTTTAAAAAAACAAGCCCAACCTCCCCCAAAAGTTCACCACTGCTGTGACTTCATAAGGAGAATAGAATATGTTGAATCTGCATTCAAATCAACATCTGCGCACCAAATAATTTTACTGCGTCCACCTGGTTCAACTGCGCACTTATTCCGCACAACTCTGATCGTATTCTATAGTGGTACTGTTGAATAATTTCCAGATAACTTTTTTTTTAAATTCGAAAAGAAAGCTTTATTTATAACAAAATGTCATATCCAGAATAACTTGTACAAAATCCGAGAGCTTTAGTTCAACAAAGGGATAAAGAGTCTAACTTCAGGCAAAATAAGGGTAAAGTACCATCATCAGAGTAAATACAAAAACAATGGCGGCAATAAAAGTCCAGTGAAGCAATACATGTTGGCAAAAAATTACTAAGTAATGAAAAGGAAACCTGAAAGACTGTAGGGCACTGTAAGCACCCTTACAATGAGAAATCGCATATACAGAAATTACAACATGAGATGAGAACTAGGAAAACATAGAGGACAAAACACCTCTCTCGTACACACACACAGCGACAACAACAACAAAAAGACAAAAACAACAATAAAAATAATAAAGAAATTAAAAAAAGGGGGGGGGGGGAGAAATCGAGTAAAAAGGAAAACAGGAAGACCTCCCCCTAGAAAGGACTAGTCCTAAAGCAGGACATATAGGCCTTCATTAAGAGGGGATGTGGAGGTACAATGGAGAATTCTTGAAAGACATCCAACTAAACCAGGTTCTATTAGACTGGTGCGCCCATTCAGGAGTTCGGGCCATTAATTCCTCCATTCCTTGCACAAAACAGGTAACAGTAATATCTCATTCATAAAACTACTTTCACAGTAAATGGCTCCTTTACAAATTCAAGGGATTCACCAAAGGCCAGAGAGTTTGGACTTAGGAGACTAATTCAGTGGAAATTCCTCACACAGTGAAACAAGTCTAACAAGTAGCTAGACAATCACTGTTCCCTGTAATGAATGCCATAATGGAGGCAATTCTGCTTGAGAAAGGTTCTGTTCAGAACCGAAACGTTGCTGCCGCTGGGTAAATAAATTACTCTTTTTTTTTTAAGTGCTGCCTTCTATATATTTTTTTTTTTATGGAATTCCTGGCACAGAAGAACAAATATCCCTAAGAGTAGACAATCCGTGTGCCCTGAAATGAGTGCAACCAATCTGGTAGAAATCTCCAATTAACAGAATAACCTTCACACCAGTAACCTGGGTCTATCTGTCGACATATACATCATAGAAGGACTGGGGAGTCCATCTAGAAGACTAGACAATTCAAGGCCTCTAGTCTCCATGTGAAAGGGAGCTGTCCAGCAATGTCAAGTAGCTCAGCGCAGTAAGTTGGCCTTCATCGAAGTTGTGTAAGAATCTGTATGGACAACACAAAAGTAGCAGCTTACATAAACAAACAGTGAGGAACCTTGTCCCTCATCCTTATAAAAAAGCTTATCACATATTCTCCTTTGTGGAAAAAAAAACTGCATCTCCTTCCCCCCAAAAACATATCCCGGGGAAGTCGGGACACTTGGAAGATGAGCGGAGGGGGGCACAAGTACTGTTTTAGTGGGTCTAAATTTAAAAACCGCCTAAATTACCCTAAATTAGGAAAACCCAGTAAAAGGGCCCTTTAGGGCAAAAAAAGCAAAATTTCCAAGGTTTTGGGTATTCTGCTCCCTGTAAAAGGGAAGAAGAACCGCGGTGGGGGTTTGCCATGCCCTGAAGGGGGAAATTTTTCCTTGGTTTACATCTTCACCCCTTTTTGCCGGGTTTTGGCCCCCAAAAGAAACCCCGGGGTTTTCAATCGTTCTTGAGAATGAAGATGATACAAGGGAAAATTTTTGGGTTTTTCCCCAACAAGGCAAAAGGGGTCCCTTTAAACCGAGGAGCCCTAAAATTTACAAAATAAAAAGTGGTTTAGACCTTAATAACATCCCCAACTTTGGAAACGGGGTTTAAATTTTTCGGGCTAAAAAATTGTTTTAACCACACATCAAAAATTTCTGCTTAATGATTGACCCTCCTGCACAAAGGGGTTTGGGCCCGGCGCTTTCCGGGTTTTTCTCCCAACCCTACAGTCATTTAACAAAAAGTAGAGGTTAAACCCTTTTTAAACTGCTGGGGTTCTAAAGGTTTTCCCGGATGGGACTAATATAAGCCAAAAATTTTACCCCAGAGGCCCCGAAAATAACAGAGTAAATTTTGAGATGGGCAAATTTTCCCCGAAATTCGTTTGTTCACTTCCCCCCGAATTCCCACAAAAAAAAACTTTTTTCCGAATTACTTGGGGGACGAATCACCAAAAAAAACAGCTATTTCCGGGCTGACAGAGCCTCCGGGTGCTTTTAGAACTTTGTGCCATGCTTAAAAAAGCAAGGGACGGGTTTTGGGCTTCTTTAAAATGTTTTTTTTTTAGAAAGGACACGCACATGCTGCTGCCGCCTTAAATTTTTTGTTTCCCATTTAAAAAAATTCCCTGGGAAAAAAACTGCCCAAAAAAACCCCCTGAAGCAAAAAAATTTTTGCCTGATAAAGTCATGCCAGGACGCGGGAAAAAAAAACAAGCTGAGGGCTCAGGTGACAACATCATTGACAAAAGGTGGGGGTAAACGGGGGAAACCCAAACACCCGCGGAGGCAGAGATTACCAATGACTTTTGGAGGTTGAAAAAAACGGAGTAGGCCACAGAGGGCAAAATGAAAAAGGGGTGGGGGTTACGGCTTTCACCCACAGAAAGGCAGCATGGGGTCAGCTTTTGGCACAATGACATTCTGGAGGTGGAAAAAAAAGGAGTGGGAAAACAGGGGTGGCAAAATGACAGAGAGTGGAGGGGACGGCGGCGGGAGAACAGCATGAGGCGACAGGGGGAAAAAAAGGACGGCGTGTGGGTCACGGCATGAGAAGCATGAGGTCAACAGGGCACAATGAAAACCCTGGAGGGGGAAAAAAAACAGGAGTACCCCCCAGAGTTTGGGACAATGACACATGTGAAGGTCAGGCAGCAGCCACAGCAGCAGCATGAGGTAAAGACAGGGGCACAATGACAGAGCTTTAAATGGTTCACGGCAGCAGCCCGGGCAGCAGAATGAGGAAAGACAGGACAATGACCCCGTGGGGTGGGTAAGGGCAGCACCACAGCAGCAGATGGGGTCAACAGTGGCACAATGACAGAGTGTGTGGGTCAGGGCAGCAGCCCGGGCAAAAGCATAAAGGTTCAGACAGTGGCACAATGACACAGGGGTTTTTGGGTCAGGGCCCAGCACCCACAGAAACCCGCATGAGGTCAAAACATTTGGGCACAATAAACTTTCCCGGGGAAGGTGGAAAAACAGGAGTGGGCCACAAGTGGGAAAGGGACACAGTGTGTGGGGTCACGGCAGCCCCACGGGCAGAAAAGCATGGGGTCGGAACATTTGGCACAAGGGACAGAGGGGTTAGGTCACGGCAGCGCCACAAAAGCAGCTTTAGTCAGACAGTGGCACAATGCCCACAGTGTGTAGGTCACGGCAGCAGTCACAGCAGAAAGAAATGAGGTCAACAGGGGCACAAGGGACTTTCTGGGGTGGCAAAAACAGGAGTGGGCCCACAGAGTGGGACAAGGGAACATTTTGGGGTAGGTCACGCAGCAGCCAAGCACACATGAGGTCAGACAGGGGCAAAATGACGGGTTTGGGGTAGGTCACGGCAGCGGGACACAGAAAAAAGCACATGGGTCAACAGGGAAACAATGCCCACAGGGGTGTAGGTAAACGGCAGCACCCCACAAGAGAAAGAGGTCAGACAGTGCCAATGCTTTTTTGGAGGGGGCCCAAAAACGGGATAGGCCACGAGTGGCACAAAAACAGAGAGTGGAGGGGGACGGCGGCAGGAGCAAAACAGCTTTAGGTCAAGGGGGCCCACAATGACACAGTGGGGATGCCCAGGGGCACCAGCAACAAACAGAAGCATGGGGTTTCAAATTTTGGAAAAATGACAGAGTGGGAGGTGGGTGGCAAAAACAAGTCCCTGGTAAAGATTTTTGGTGGCAGATGGAAAAACCCTGCAGCGGGTTGTTTGGATCGGGGTTTGGCGGCTTCAGAATAGTGGCTGGGCATTTTTTTTTTTAACCCAGACCTTTTCTAACATTTTGGGTGAGGCGTCAGGGGCTAAAGTAGCCCTGAACGCCTAAGGCATTGGGTTGGGGAAACCCGGGCCCGACCCAACAGCCTAAATCATCTTGCCCAAAGGGTCGCCCTTTCCCTTTTTTCCCTGGAAAAGGGGTTCTCCTTGGGGTAACGGGCCCCTCCCGCACTGAACCCCCGCTCTGATGCCCACAACGGGCCCGGGCCCCAGGACAGCTTCCCCCACTGAAAAATCGGCAATTTGCGGCCACAAAATCCTTTTTGGCTGCCATTTAAGCCCAAGGGTTCTTCAAACTGGGGGTGGAAGGATTTGCGCCCCAAGTAGGCCCCCAAACCTGTTGGTTAAGGGTTCTGCTCCGGGTCCTGTGCTGTGCGGCGGCGACTGCCCTCCTCACTAGGGGGGTAAAGGGAAAGCTGCTCAAAAAAAAAAAAAAAAGACTCCAGACTTTGGGTTGCTCCTAATGGGTGGTACTGCCCCAAAAACCCCCCCCCTTCCCCCCACCCACCCGCGGCGTAGTACGTGAGCGTGAAAAACCCCCCCCGGTTTGGGGATTTTCCCAGAGGGGGGCGATGCCGCAAAAAGGGCAGGGGCCCAAAATTAAATACGGGGGATTTCCCTATAGTATTTGATTTTTTCCCCCCCCTCTCAATAGCGGGGAAAAAGGCTCCCTTTTTGGGAAACCGGTAGCGGGGGGGCCCCAATGGGGTTTTGGGAGCCAGAAGCCCATCCCACGGGCCGGGAATTCCCGGGCTATTCGGCTATCCAAACCCGGGGCAAATCACCCTTGCGGGGGCCCTGCACAAGTGACTTTTGGGGGGTTTCCCTGTCTCCTTTCTCCTTTGGAAATACTGCCACGGTGTTTGCGGGTCTTTCCTCGTCTTCCTCATCTCCATCACCTCCCCAGTTGCCCTGCCCTCCTCTCTTTTTCACCTGGGAAGAAAATCCCCCTCATTTCCCCAAGAAAAAGCTTCTGCCCCAAATTTGTCCCCTCCTCCTCCCTCATTTCAGTCCCCACAGACTAAAGTGGCCGCGAGATTTTATGGGCCATGTCTCCGCCCCCTCCCCCGGGACAAAATTTTTCAGCATCTTTTCCGGGCATAAGCAGTGGAATGACGTTATTCATCCCGTAGCCTGGCGACTGACAAATAACTTTCCCTTTCCTAAAATGGCCTCAACAAATGGCATTTGTACGCAGGGCCCTGCATTTGGCCCTGCTTTAAATTTTCACAGGGGGAGTACTCCTGTCCGCCGGGATCATCAAAAAATCGTTAAGGCCCTTTTTGTTCATACAGTGGGCCCCAACATGTGGGGCTGGAATTCCAACGGGGGAAAACCCGCTTTCAGAGTGTTTTTGGGGGAAGCCGTTTCCCGTGAAAACTCGGGGAGGGTTTTTCCTGGCTTTGGGGAAAAGGGTAAAGGGGCATGCACAGTTTCCGGGCCTTTTTCAGAATCTTCTGAAGTTTGGTGGAAGATTTTCGGGAACCCTTTTTCAAAAAAAAATTTTGAAAAAAGTGCGCCATCGGGTGCGGCCGTCCTTCTCGTTGAAAGCGCAGCACCTGTTATTTAAAATTCCCCCGTCACCTTGGTTCCGATTTTGCGTTGGTGCGAAAAAACCCCAAACATCGATTTTTTTTGCTGTTTAACGCGGAGCAGTTCCCCCCTGTGTGACTTCGTTCCCCGAGGCAACCCAGGTGAAACTTTTTTAAAACTGCGGGGGCCAAACATGGGAAATAAATTGGAGCAGTACTTGTGGAGGCTGAGATGGGGTGGGGGAGGAGGAGGGGGGCGACAAAAGGCCCCGGGCCCCCCAATTTTGGGACAACGTGGAGGAGAAAGCGGCGTCTCCTGCCCAAAGTTGTTGGTGGGGCCAGGGCGGGAAAAGCAAATTTACCCAGGGGGCCGAAAGGAAATGTACGGGCCCTAAACCCCTAGTTCAGCTCCAGACCCCCCGCGCTGCTGTGCACCTTGGAAAAAAAACCGTTTAAAGCTCAAGGACGGCCCACCTTCGGCAAACATATTTAGGGAAGTGCGGGAACTCCCTTTTTTGGGAAAAAAGTTTTTACGGCTTGGAACTCTCCTTTCTCGGCTCGAAAAAACCATTATTTTCTTAAACCCGGGCAGAGTCCACCTTTTAAAAAAGGGGGGGATTTGCAGCCCCAACAATTTGGGAAAAGGACCCGGGTTTCATCGGGCGCCCCCTTGGGTTTTTTTTGGGCCCAAAAACTTTTGTCTCTTTGAATTCGCCCGCTAAAACGCCCGCGGGCGCCAGATAGCGAGGAGTGGGGCCCAATCTGGCCCGGGGAAAGGGATGTCAAAGAAAAACAGTTTCCCTTCTGCAGGGGTGGTGGACCCTTTGGGCCCTTGCCGAAAATGGCGTGCGGCCACTGGGCGCTGCTGTTTGCTGTTGCTGCGGCGGCGGGGAAGGGCCCAAACCACATCTGGGGGCAACTTTTTTCCCCCAAGGCCACCTGGGGGGTGAAGCTGCAGGGTGTTGACGCGGGGGCCTTGGTACCAACTTTAGCTCCCGGGCCCCACGCTTCACTTTCGGGCCCAAACCAGATTATACATATCCCCAATATTCGGCTCCCCCTTGTCTTGCAAAAAACTGCCAAAACCCCCCGAAAAAATGGTTTTTAAAACCCTAACGTCTCCGCACTGAGTGTATCCCGCACGCTGCCTCCCCGGGAGCCCCTGTGCCGTTTACTTTTTTGGGACCTGCGAAGGGGGGTTTTTTTACCCCGGGGCCGCTTGGGCTCCTGACCTCACACTGCTGAATCCTCTGACGCACCCCCCCACAAAAACCCACTTGGGCTGCGCTGCGCGGCTGGTTTGCGCGGGGCGGGCCCTTAGCCCCAAAGCTGACGCCCTTTTTCCTCCTGCCCCGATGATAAAGGGCCTTCCCTCACCCGGCCCCAATTGCGGCCCGGCTACATCATAACTATTTGTTTTTTCACGCCCCTGCTTTTCCTCATCACCCGGCGGGGTATGCAAGGCTGACCCCTCACAACTGACCTCCCATGCCCCCTTCAACATTTTAAAATTTTGCCCCCAACTGCAAAAAGCAGAGGTTAGGGAAAAGTACGGCAAACTGCCCTCCCCCCCAAATTTTTAAACCCCGTATATTGGGCGCGAGCCCAGACCACATGTAGATCTCGGCTGAAACCCGGGAAAGGGGAAAAGAGGGGGGTTGAGGACGGGTGAGGGCCGCTGCCCCGGGCCCCCCCGGGCCATGCCAACAAAGGGGGTTGTGCTGCTTCCCCCGACCTTGCCTGGGGAGTCAGTTGTAACTGGGAGGGGGAGGGAATTTAAAAGCCCAACCCAAATCAAAAAATTTTTGGGTTTTGCTACCCATTTAAAAACGGCCGCTAGTTTAAAATAGGGGGCATTGTGGCCCACCGAGTGACCCCAAAGGGAAAAGCCCCTTTTTGCTGGCTGCACCTGGGCCTGGAATGTTTGTGCCTCTGCCACTGGGAGGTGAAGAGCCTGCTCCTCTCTTCCCGACATACTGTTTGTTCTAAAATTTACAGACCTTTTTATGAAGATATCTGTATATGAGAAATACACACCCTGTATTTTACTCCAAAATGAAAACCCCGTAACAAAACTTGGTAACCCCTTTGGATAAAAATTGCGCTCCCCAAATGGGCAGGAAAAATTGGGCTTGTATGTGCCGTTTTTAAAAAAATCTGGATTTTACTGAATATAAAAGACAAACCCGGGTTTAAATTTAAACCTTTTTGGATAAGAATTATTGCTACGAAATTTTTTCTGTGGCGGTGAAAAAAAAAAGTTTCTTTTACTGAGTACAACTGCAGAAAATTTCTTAATTCCCCTGGATGTAAATTGCGCAAAAAATTGAGCAAAAACCCCCCAAATACGAGCCCTTGTTTCAATGGGGTGTTTTTACGCTAAAAAAAAAGAAAAAATTTTAATTAACCTTCGCTTTTTGAATTATGCTACAGGAAAAATTGGGAAATTTTTTTTGGGGATGAAAAAAAAAGGTTTATTTTTTTTCACCAAAAGCAGAAAAACAACGCTTTTAAAAACCCCCTTTTAAAAAATTGCGCCAAAAAAATTGACAACCAAAACTACGGGCTTTTAGCGTGTTTCAAAGGCGTGTTTTTTTACGCTACAGATCAAGAGAAAAAAATTTTAATTAAAAACCCGCTTGTGAATTAAGGGTCCCGGAAAAAATTGGGGATTTTTTGGGGGGAAAAGCCCGGTTTTTGGAGCACCACAGAAAAACAACCTTTAATTAACCCCCGGAGGGAAATTGGCCCAAAAAAATTTGAGCAGCCAAAAATGAAATGGGGATTTTTATTGGGGAAAAAAAGCTGTTTTTCCCCTTTAAATTTAATACAACAGGGAAATGGCTTTGATCCCCCCTTGGATTTCAATGTGCTTTGAGAAAAAAGCATTAAAATTTATATGCGCTGCCGGGAAAGCACAAATGGATTAAAAATCCCTAACCCCCAAAAAAACGAAATAGAAAATTAAGAGGAAAGCAGCCCCTGGGGACAAGCTGAGACACCCCCAAAAAAAAATGCTGTATAAAAATCAGTCTTCAGAAAAAGCTATCCCCAAAAAAGCCCTAGCAGAACCCCTTCCCCGATCAGTACCCCCGAGAGGAGTGTGACTCCCCGCAAACGCGGGGGGACTTATTTTGTGCGGTGACGTAAAAAAATCCCGCCGGTCTCTGATTTTCTTCATCCTGACATGTCAAGCAGGGGTATGCCCTTTTCCTCCCAGAGTGCTTTTCCCCATGTGCCGCAGCCATTTTAAACAAAACAAAAACACACTTCATTCCCCAAGTAAACCCCCAAAATTTGACTTCGTTTTAGAAAACCCAAATTTTCCCCCCCAAATTCTAAAACCAAATTCCCCTTCGTTAGAATCAATTCGCCCCCCCCCCCCCCCCCACCCCCCCCCCCCCCCCCCCCCCCCCCCCTTTTCTAAATTTTCCCAATTAAAAATTTTGCCCCAAAGGGCCAAAACCCCCCTTCTTACTCATTAATTTTTTAAAAGGTTTTGGGGGTTTTTCCTGCCTTAAATTTGGAGGGTTTTTGGCCTTTTTGGGGGGATCCAAGCCTTAGTGAAGAGGTTTTCAAAACAAAAATTCCCCGGGTGAGACCAAAAAACAAGCACTCAGTATCACTGGGCTCTAACCCTTTGTCCAAAAGGGAAACTGTGGGGGCATTCTTTTGAGCCCTTGGATGAAAACTTCCCTTTAAATATTTATCCAGGAAAAATTTGCCCTTTTTTTTTGAACATAAGCTCCGCTAAATGGTGGGAAAAACTGTAAGTGTAGGGTCAGCAAACCTTACCTTGTATTCCCAAAGGGCAAAGGGGATCCTTTAATTTTTTCCCCAAACCCGGGTTTCCCCCAAGTTCCTTGCGGGAATAACATTCCCAACCCCGAATTAGATCCCGCTTTTGAAAGTTCTCTTTCTCCACCAAAAGGTTTTTAACCCCCTCAATATGGTGAGATGCCTAGGGACAGATCTAGAAAGGACTGCTCCGTTCAGAAAAGAGCAAGACTTTTCTTATTCCCCTTTGTTGGGGACAAAGAAGGACTTAAAAATTTCCCAAAATTTGACCCCTTTTCCTGCTTTGGAAATTTTGAGAAATGAAAGTAATGCTTACAGCTCTGAAGCTTTGGGCTACCTTCCTTCAAGCCCATAGTAACAGGGCTCTTTCACTTTCTACTAGAAAGCCCCTAGTTTCTTTAGAACCAATTTGGGGCCCGAAATCCTCTGTAGCCTCTTGGGGGTTTCCCAATGCCTTCATTTCCCGGCCCCGCCCGAAAATCTCAAAAAATCCTCAATAACCTTCCCTTTCAGAGGTCTGTGTGAAATGGGTTTCCCCCCCTGGTTTTGCTTGTCACTTCCCCATAATTTTTGCTGCTTGGAAAAAGTAAAATTTACAAAAAATGGGTAAACCCCTCACAAATTTTTGTAAATATTTTTTTATATCTTTTTATTGGGGGCTACAATAAGATAAAGTCTTTTTGGGGTACAAGTGCAAATAGTCAAAGGGACAGCTTGTAAAATTTTTATGTGTCCTCAAAAATTTAAAACCCAAAACAAAAAGCCACAAAGTCTATTCTCTGGCAAAAAAAGTGAAAAAGGACAAGTTTTCCTTTTCCCTGCATGTTGTCCTTTTGAAAAATTAGTTTTTACAAAGTCTAAGGGGGAATGAGGAACAGGGGTTTTTAAATTTAAAAGTTATTGCCCCACACTTTACATATAGTCACTTGGGAAGGGTTTAACGGCACCTCTTGAAAGAACTGTCAGACAATCTTAAAAAAAAATTTGGCTCAAAATAAATAAAGGGAAAGGCTTCAAAAAAGTTTTTCCCCCAAACCCCGAAACTGAAACTGCCCGCACGATGGGCCATATATGGGTTTTAAAAGACAAATTCAAAAATCAGAACCGACCTTGCCATGGTGGGCCAAAAGAAGGTGGGAAAGCCCCCCGCTCAGTGTCCAAAACCAGAAATTGTTTTTCAAAATAAACAAAAAAAGTGATGCCAGAAAATTTTTGCAGGGTTAAAAAAGGGGGAGGGACCTCTTGTCAGTGGCAGACCAACACCCCACTGCACAAATTGGTATGCATGACTGTATCCCCGAAAGGAAACCTCTTCTAAAAAAAGGATATAAAAAAGAGGCCCCCAAACGAAATTTTTTTCTTGAAGGAAAGCAGCTCAGGACGATTATGGAAAAACCCGCTCCGGGTCTGATGAAAACCAGAAGATTTTATTTGGTTCATTGGGGGGCAGCAACCCGTTTAGGAGTTTCCAAAAACAAGTATGTCCTTTCCCCACAATTTAACATTTTTGGTGGATATCTGGTTTGGAGGGTGCATGGGGTGGGTTGCCGGCTGTTTGGGGGGGCTTCAGTTAATTGGGGCGGGGCCAGAATAGCAAAATGTAATGGGACATTAATTTAAGCCCGAGCAAGATTTCCCCCCTTAGGGAAAATCGGCCCCCAAATGCAGTTATCCAACCTAACGACCCCCCAAAAATACCCCCAAGATTACCAATTTTCTTGCTAAAAAAAATGAGGGTATAGGTGTTGGACTGGCCAAGCTGACCCCAACGCTATTTAGCATCTGGGGGCATCCCCAACGGGGGGATTTGGGGAGGGCAAGGGCTCTAAAATCTACCAGCTCTGTGGTTTTCATCATGGAGGGGGAGAAGAGGGGTTCCGTGGGGGGGGAAACC
This sequence comes from Phyllomedusa bahiana, assembly GCA_025379985.1. Lineage (NCBI taxonomy): Eukaryota > Metazoa > Chordata > Amphibia > Anura > Hylidae > Phyllomedusa > Phyllomedusa bahiana. The sequence continues at coordinate 550,533 of JAODAL010000032.1, forward strand.
CTTTAACTCTAAATGAACTCCGGGGCCCCAAAAGAGTTAGCAATGTGGAAAAAAAAATGGGTTCCCCAAAAAAATTGACACTTTGGGGACAAAGGGTGGGCATGTATGAAAGGGCTGCGCAAAGTCCTATTGGTTAAAATTTTTAAACCCCGACGCACACCCCAAAATCAGGGCAAAAACAGAGCCAATGGCACTTTGAAGGGGCCTTAGAATTTTTGTGAGTTTCTGGAGGGACGCGCACTAAAACTGTTTTAAAACTAAAATTTAAAATCTTCAAATGCGGCAAAATCCGGGGGCCCTTTAAAATGCTGGAAAAGGGAAAAAAACCCCTTTTTAAAATGGTGGGAGCCCGAAATTTTCCCTTTTTTGTTCTGGGAAAGCGCCTAATTTTTTTACCCCCAGAAAAACAGGGGTTAAAAAGATTCCCGGGGAATTCTACACAATTACTGTGGCCCCAATTTAAAAATTTGGTCTGGGGGCCAAAAAAACATTTCATTTCCCCTAAATTTTTCTAATTTTTCCCCCTTGGATATACTCCTTTTTTTGGGCCAGGTTAGAAAAATTTATAATGGGGGTTATTTTTAAGACAAACCCCTTTTTTAAAAATTTTTCCCGGGATGTTCCATGGCGTTTTTTTCAATCCGAAAAATGGGTGCAAAAAAAACATCCAAACATACCCAAAAATTTTGGTGCGTTTTTTTTGGGTGCATTTTTTGGCACAGAAATGCACCCGATATTTTAAATAGGTTGTCTTGCTTTTTGTAAAACAGATCAAGAATTTTACATGTCATCAGGGAAAAACGGGAAAGAAAAACACAATTCGGGAAACAAAACATCTGAACGTGATCGTGATTTACATTGAAAACTTTAAAGTACCCTCACACTGCAAAATTGTTAGAGGCATGTTTGGGTCCGTGTGAACATACCCTTATACAAGCTGTACACTGAATACTTTATATTGTATCAAAGGGTCATATCTTCAGTGTTGTCCCATGAAAAGATGTAATACAATGTTTGCAATAATATGTACTGTATGTATATACAGTATATGCACAGTTTATAGCAACTACAATGCTTAATCTTAAAGGATATCTGCTGCTCCATGCTGGTACTTGTAGTTATGTAGCAGTTGCCAAGGAACTTCATGTCCCAGCATGCAGATTCTGCACCCATAAAATTAGGACATATACTCAACACTGGCTTGGGTAGATTTGTTTAACCACAAATAGATTAAACAATGTTATATTCATGTACTAATCCGATTAATCTAGTATCATGGATGTAAAATGTACCATGACAATGTTGTACGCCCAAAAATATGTATGATACCTTCTTATGGTCACACCTGTCAACTACCAGTATTATTTTTTTTAAAAAAAGTAATGTAAAATGACATAAAAATAACAAATAACTGACAAAAGGTGAAAATATTAGGAAATTAAACAAGTGCAAAATAGTGCTGGTGCATTCAAACCCACGTGGAATAAAGAAAATGAAAATGTGTGATCAGGAAGTGGGGTAAGCAACCTGATCAAGAACTGGTCAATGATGATGTGATGCATCGCATAATAACATAACATGTTAATGGGGAGGAGATTTTTTTCCCCTCCCCTGAGTGCAATTTAGCCTAAGAACAGCCCTGTGTCTAGCACACAGACCATGCTAATGTAAACGGTTGCGAATAATCTGACATGACACTTGGATGCCTCTCACCTCTCTTAATTGTGCTTGGAGTTGTGTGGCATTCATCATAAGGTTCCACAGGGCATTGTTTACAATGAAGAGGTCATCAGTGTGTGGTGGAGCCAAAGGACGTCCACTTTTTTGCTTTTCTGTTGCTCTTCCAGTCTCTCTGTATCTTTGTTGCAACCTGCTGATGACACTCTGTGACAGTCTAAGCCCAGTGGCCACTTCTGTCTGAGAGCATCCTGCTTGAAGCCTTGCAGTGGTGAGGTATACATAGTAGTAAGGCTGAAAAAAGAAGACATCCATCCAATTCAGCCTATTGTGCTGCAGTGTTTATCCAGAGGAAGGTAAACCCTACCCCTCCCCATGAGGTAGAAGCCAACTGTCCTCATTTTAGGGAAAAAAAATTCCTTCCTGATTCCAATCTGGCAATCAGAATAAATCCCTGGATCAACGATCCTAGTCACTATAACTTCTTATATTATTATACTCTAGAAATGTATTCAGACCCTTTTTGAACTCTGTTAGTGTATTCACCATATCATGTTCCTCTGGCAGAGAATCCACAGTCTGACTGCTCTAACAGTAAAGAATCTCTTTCTATGTCTATGTAGAAACTTTCTTTCCTCTAGGCATAGAGGATGCCCCCTTGTTCTAGATATAATCATGTGTATACATAGATTCTGGGAGAGATCTCTATATTGACCTTTAATATATTTATACATATTTACTATGTCCAAACGACGCCATATTTTCTCTAAACGAAATAACCCCAATCTTGCTAATCTTTCTGGGTATTGTAGTCCACCCAGTCCTTTTATTATTTTTGTTGCCCACCTTTGTACCTGTTCAAGCTCTACAATGTCTTTCCTGTGCACAGGTGCCCTAAACTGTACACAATAGTCCATGTGTGGTCTAACCAGTGACTTGTATAATGGGAGAATAATGTTCTCATCATGTGCTTCTATGCCCCATTTAATACACCCTATAATCCTATTAGCCTTGGCAGCTGCTGCTTGACACTAACTTCTACAATTAAGTTTACTGTCCACTAGGATTCCTAAATCCTTCTCCATGTCACTTTTACCCAGCGTTTTTATGTTTAACAAGTAATTATGGATTGGATTTTTTCTTCCCATGTGCATAACCTTGCATTTATCCATATTGAACCTCATCTGCCATTTCTCCGCCCAGGCCTCCAACTTTTCCAGATCCCTTTGTAATAGAACACTATCCTCTATTGTGTTGATTACTTTACAGAGATTAGTATTATCTGCAAAGATCAATATTCTACTGGCAATCCATGTGTAAGTTCATTAATGAATATATTAAACAGAATAGGGCCCAATACCGATACCTATGGTATCCCACTAGTAACAGGGATCTAATCTGAGTATGTACCATTAATCACCACCATTTGTTTTCTATCACTGAGCCAGTGACCTACTTGCAAACATTTTACCTACTTGCAAACATTTTCCCCCAGTTCAAGCATTCTTATTTTACTTACCAATCTTTTATGGGGCACATCATCAGATGCTTTAGAAAAGTCTCCTGATGTCAAAATGTGAACCAAAAAAAC